>CM076584.1:978395178-978719652 GCA_034641835.2 Pinus albicaulis | reverse complement strand
TGTGCTGTGCGTGGAGTTCTTATGAAACTCACACCACTTTTGTTGGGAAAAATACTGAGAAGGGGGGGGGGGGGGGTATTTAGGGCATACTTAAATATTTTTACTTTTTCTTTCTCTAAAACCCATATGCTACTTCACTGAGCCCAACTCGCGTATACACGCGGATATCCTTCATAAAAATCGTGTATACACAGAGATCTTATTATGCATTTATTTCTTTATTTAGGTCTATGCATCATTCATTCATCAGATGTTTAGTTAACAGTAAGCATGTGCAGTAATAACAAAATAAACCATCACACATAAGCAACACACATGAACACCAGGATTTTAGGTGGAAACCCAAGTCGGGAGAAAACCACCGCCGCCGGGTCGTCTCGCCAATATTTATTATATAAAGAAAACACATACAAACCATGGTATTGCTACTGCACTATACCAAGACGTTATGCACCCACCTCCGTATACAACCTTCTCTCATTTACCAGCCTCTCCTGGAAGGGAGCTACAACCCCCTGCTCTCGTTTACCAGTCTCTCCTGGAAGGGAGCTAAAACCCCCTGCTCTCGTTTACTAGCCTCTCTTGGAAGGGAGCTACGATCCCCTGCTCTCATTTACCAGCCTCACCTGGAAGGGAGCTAAAACCCCCTGACTGAAGGCTACAACCCACAGCACCACCATGGACCACGTTTCATCAATTTTCAAACTGGATCCAATAGCTTCAATATATCACAACTTGTAGGCCACTTTTCATCATATTTTCAGACTGGACCCACTCCACACATTTAAGCTCAATCATACATCAAACTGAAACTTATACCCTTATCAATTCATTCAATGAATCATCAACCAATCAATCAAAAACTTGATCTTTTCTCAACATAGTCAGCAACATAATCAATATTCAAAAAATCCATATCTGTATGAATACATCATAGACAGGTAGCAGCAATACAACAGAACAGATCAGACATTTCATACCACATACTTCAGTAAACCCTAGTTTTCATACGCGCTTTCCTTTCACTGATCCTGCATATATACGCACTTTTATGCATATAAACCCGCGTATACATCTGCACATACTTCAGAACTAGTTTCACATTCCATACACGCTTTCGCTTAATTCAACCCGCGTATATATGCGCTTTCTCTGCTGCAAACAAGCGTATATATATTCAAAGATTATAGGGCAGCATACTTCTTCAGATCAGATATACAGTTCAGGTTTTACCCTTGACTTCAGATACATGTTCGCCTCATCTCAGATCTAAACATTCCATAAACAGATCTAGAAGATACAAATACATTTCAGATCTAGAGATCCCTCTTCATCATTTTCTTCATAGGTGCATCATAGATTGAGATCTATCATCAAATTGTTACCCTTTCCATTCAGACATACTTCAGAGTGAAGTATCCATTCAAACCCAGACTCATGCACACCCTTTGCACAATTAAATTCTTCTCTTTATATAGATTTAGCCTTTGTCAATACCATGAGCCAAAACCACATCACTTCCGATGGTATTCCTGGACGGGATCTCATAAACAATCTAGCACTCAATAAAATGGGTCAATACCATGGTAGTAACCCCTAGCTTTACACATTTAGAGCGCAATTGATCATACGCGACTTGGCACATACTTTTCCGCGTGCATACGCGCCTTCTCCTTGACAAACCCGTGTATGCCTTGTAACACACCTTTTTCATCATTATTCTTGCACATACTGATATTTCTTTCTTCTGCAACTTCTGTACTACTTGTAGAACATCAGATTTACATCATTAATAAACTTATCAAGCATCAAGAAAAACTTCATTAAGTAGGTTGCCATCATCTTCATCAAGTGGGTTGCCATCAAGGACAACACTCTGCATCATATTGCCAACAATCTCCTCCTTTTGACTTGATGGAAACCACGATGGTGTTTGATCACCACAACAGATAGATACATTGATTATAACCATTATATAATAACCATGTTACTCTCCCCTTATTCAAACACCATGTTACTCTCCCCCTTTGACATCAAGGGCAAAGGGCGGATCAAAACCAACACAGGGTTTTTTTGCTCGTGTAGAAAGAAGAGCGCTATAGATCTGATGTGAACTGAAGTTACCATGCTCCCCCTAAGTTCATGCTGAATCTTCAAACATATTTTTCAATGAAGTAGATGACTCTATGACCTTCCTATCACCAAGGACTCATACTTACATCAAAGATCCAACCGAGTGGATTTACATATGTGACTCAAGTACCCAACCAAGTGGGTTTACATATTTTGACTTAAATATCCAACAAAGTGGGTTTACAAATTTGACCAAGTCCTTACATGATTGACTATTACAATTTTACATCATAGGTCTCAACATGACCTTTACATCAAATTACAAATATGAATTTTTATAACCAAAACCAAAAAGGACTTCAAGAAAGTGATCATATTTCAGAATCATAATGCCAACAATGCATAATACTCAGCAAAGCTAATGCTCCCCCTAAACTTGTACAACAATTTACTCCTTCATCTCCCCCTTAGCTTGTGCATCCTGAACACTTTCAACAGCAGATCATCAAGGCATATTCATCAAATATCAGAGAGTGAAACCGAACTATGAGAGCTGAAACATCACCAGATATACCATCCAACATCAAAGATACCAAACAACACCACAACTTGTTGCTGAATAAATGCTGACCCAGAAAAAATTGTCAGCAACCACACATACGCGGTTTTCTGTGTATGAACTCGCGTATATACGTGACTGTGTTTCAGGAAATCCACGTATCCAATTCCATTTTCTGCATTTTAACCAGATTTGATCCTCTGTGAGGCAGAGACAGTTTTCAGCTTCTTTCTGAGATATTTGAATGCTTCCCTGGAATATATGAGAGCAGATAGATAGGAAAATGTAGTTGTGTCTTCAAGTGTCATCCAATGGTTGTAGCATAAGCACATTAGTAACCAAGCCTTCAAACTCTTTGCAGCATCAACATATTCCTCCCAAAAGGAATTATCATTCCAGAATAACTTCTTTAGTAGAAAATATGTGTCAAGCAATCATCCAAGTGATCTGATATCACCAAAATCTTCAATATTTATAAACATATGTAGGAGTTATGTATAAAAAAGGGCTCATCCCTGAAAACAATCATTAGCAACAAATTCTGCATGATCTATCGTTATCTCTGAATCATAAGACTTCCATCTCATCCAAAAAACTTTTCATCAAATAGCAAACAGGGCTTCATCATAAGTAACCATGTATCATATCATCATCATTTGAGCATGCATATTTAAGGAATAAGTAGATACAGTGCCAATAATGCAATCATTAGTAGTTAGACTAATGCTCCCCCTGAACCTGTGCTCCTGTTCTTGAGCTATCATACTAATTTTCTTATCATAAATGCATACGCCTATGTGTCCACTGGAACTCGCGTGTATACGCGACTTTACTTCATTAAACTCGTGTATGGAAAGTGAAATACTGAAAATTTCACACTCCTTCTTCTCCCCCTGAATTTGTACCACCTGTACCTGTCTTCTTCACAACAGATGTACTGTCAAAAATAAACATAACCAGAATAACCAAATCAACCATGAAAATCACCATACATTGCTCCCCCTGTGATGATACATTACTAATCCTTATAATGTATCTCACATATCTCCTGTAGTCATTCAGAGAAGTAAGCTTTAGAAGCGGATGACTGCTGTAGGGTCAGTATTCCCTACGTTTCTGACCGGTCCTCCTTCTTTTTCCAACTTTGCTTGAAATTTCTAATTGTGTGCTGGAAATTGTCCACTTTCTCAGGTCTATTCATCCTGCATTCCTTTTCTATATGTCCATACTTGTTACAAGCATAACATCTTATGTGACCAGAAAAGTAAGCATATGGATCATAATGTATTTTTCTATTCTTTCTTCTATTGCAATCAGCTGCTTTATGACCATACTTGTTACATGAAAAACAATACCCCTTGAAGACACCTGAGTACCTTTCTGTGTAGAATCTGCTTGTTTGTGACTAAAACAATCTGCTCCTGCAATTGGCTGCAACATGCCCATAATTATGAAATTTAAAGCATTCAACATTATTGATCAAAGGAGGGAATAATTTCTTTTGAAAGTTCATGATTGTTGGTTGACCTTTTGCTTCTTTCAACACTTCAGGCTTTGCATTGATATCCTTTGAATCTTTAGAACTTCCTTGTGAACTAGATTCTCCTTTAATAGTTTCATGAAAACCAAGACCAAGTTTAATAGCAGGAGATCTTTGATTACTAAGAATATTGTCCAGAATCTTAGTACTATCTTGAAACCTCAAGAGTTTATCCATTTCTTCTAATTTACCTTTGAGAATGTTTACCTCAACCTCCAATATTTGGCATTGCTTCTTCATGCTTTCTTCGACCCTTTTTCCTTCTACTTGATCATTTAATTTTAAAATTTCTTCCTTCAACCAATTTTCTTGTTCTGCACATGTTTGTAGCAGTCCTTCATTCTTCTTATTTGATTTTTCCAGATCTTCTTTGAGAGAGATGATTTCTGCTTCAAGTCCTTCCTTTTCAAATGGTAGGGTTCGTCATTCTTCTTATTTGATTTTTCCAAATCTTCTTTGAGAGAGATGATTTCTGCTTCAAGTCTTTCACTTTGATTGGTTGCATAAACATACAACTTTTGATACTTGTCTATCTGTCCATTCAGTATTTCTTTCTGTTCATTCATTCTAGAGATCATATCTTTGTAGATAGATTCTCTCTTATGAAATTGATTCCAATCATTACTTTCGTCATTGATCTTGAGATTTTCTTCTAGACTTATACTGTTACTTTCACTATCTTCATTATTGCATGCACAAGAAAGTGGATCACAAGAACAACAATCAATACCTGTTTCCTCTTCTTCATTTTCTGCTGCACATGTTTTTTGAGGTATCTTCTTTCTTTGAGTAGCCTTCTTCTTTTGCTTCTTTGCCATGAGCGCTTTCAGATCTTGGTCAGAATCTTCTTCATCTTCACTTGACATTTCATTATTATCTTCATTTGCATAATAACTCTTTCCCTTTACAAATTGTTTCCCTTTATCATGATTTTCTCTATAAGGACATTTCGCAGCATAATGACCAACTCTTCCACAATCAAAAAATTTGAAGGGAAGCTTACCTTTGAATCTTCCAGTACCTGGTTGGAGTCTTCTCACAAAATTTTCTTCTTCTTCTTCTGATATATAATTTGATTCCTTGACAACTTCCTTTTCTTTTCCTTTTGCACACGCCTTAAAAGCAGCTTCTTTGATTTGAGAGGGACCTCCTTGTCTCATTTCATAAGCAGTCATAATACCATGTAGTTGAACAATAGTAAGAGTTTGCAGATCTTGCCTTTCTTCAATAGCTGATACTTTTGACTCAAATTTTGAAGTCAAAGATCTTAAGACTTTTTCCACCAGAGTAGTATCGGTTATGGTTTCACCCAAACTTCTCATACGATTTACAATATCATCTAGACGTAAAACGAAACTGGAAATACTCTCATCACTATGCATCCTTAAATTTTCATATTCAATTCTGAGAGTTTGGAGTTTTGCACTTTTTACCTTTGTATCTCCTTCATAGCTCAGAATGATTTTGTCCCATATTTCTTTTGCTGAATTTAGCTGCATCACTTTAGCAAGTTATGGTTCAGACATGCTTCCTAATAAGACATTGATGGCTTTGGCATTGATTTCATATTGCTTCCTTTCTGCTGCATCAGTAGGAATACTTGCCGGATACTGATAGCCTCCTTCCACGATTGCCCATACTTCTGCACCAAGACTTTGCAGATATGCTTTTGTTTGTATCTTCCAGAATAACAGATTATTTCCACTGAATAGAGGTGGCCTTATAGACATTACCCCTTCATGACTTCCCATTTTGACGGATCTCCTTCAAGTGATCAAGCTTCTGCAGAAGGACCTGCTCTGATAGCAATTGTTGGGAAAAATACTGAGAGGGGGGGTGAATCAGTATTTAGGGCATACTTAAATATTTTTACTTTTTCTTTCTCTAAAACCCATATGCTACTTCACTGAGCCCAACTCGCGTATACACGCGGATATCCTTCATAAAACTCATGTATACACAGAGATCTTATTATGCATTTATTTCTTTAATTAGATCTATGCATCATTCATTCATCAGATGTTTAGTTAGAAGTAAGCATGTGCAGTAATAATAGAATAAACCATCACACATAAGCAACACACATGAACACCAGGATTTAAGGTGGAAACCCAAGTCGGGAGAAAACCACCGCTGCCATCGTCTCAGTCTTCAATATTATTTATATAAAGAAAACATGTTACAACCATGTACTGTGCAGACTCATACCAGCACGTAGGCACCCACCTGCAGAAGGCTACAACCTTCTCTCGTTTACCAGCCTCTCCTGGAAGGGAGCTACAACCCCCTGCTCTCGTTTACTAGCCTCTCCTGGAAGGGAGCTACAACTCCCTGCTCTCGTTTACTGGCCTCTCCTGGAAGGGAGCTACGATCCCATGCTCTCGTTTACCAGCCTCACCTGGAAGGGAGCTACAACCCCCTGACAGAAGGCTACAACCCTCAGCACCACCATGGACCATGCTTCATCAATTTTCAAACTGGATCCAATAGCTTCAATAGATCACAACTTGCATGCCACTTTTCATCATATTTTCAGACTGGACCCACTCCACACATTTAAGCTCAATCATACATCAAACTGAAACTTATACCCTTATCAATTCATTCAATGAATCATCAACCAATCAATCAACAACTTGATATTTTCTCAACATAGTCAGCAACATAATCAATATTCAGAAAACCCAGATCTGTATGAATACATCATAGACAGATAGTAGTAATACAACAGAACAGATCAGACATTCCATACCACATACTTCAGAAAACCCTAGTTTTCATACGCGCTTTTATGCATATAAAACCGCGTATACATCTGCACATACTTCAGAACTAGTTTCACATTCCATACGCGCTTTTTCTTAATTCAACCCGCGTATATATGCGCTTTCTCTGCTGCAAACAAGCGTATAGATCTTCAAAGATTATAGGGAAGCATACTTCTTCAGATCAGATATACAGTTCAGGTTTTACCCTTGACTTCAGATACATGTTCACCTCATCTCAGATCTAAACATTCCATAAACAGATCTAGAAGATACAAATACATTTCAGATCTAGAGATCCCTCTTCATCATTTTCTTCATAGGTGCATCATAGATTCAGAACTATCGTCAAACTGTTACCCTTTCCATTCAGACATACTTCAGAGTGAAGTATCCATTCAAACCCAGACTCATGCACACCCTTTGCACAACTAATTTCTTCTCCTTATATAGATTTAGCCTTTGTCAATACCATGAGCCAAAACCACATCACTTCCGATGGTATTCCTGGACGGGATCTCATAGACAATCCAACGCTCAATACAATGGGTCAATACCATCGTAGTAACCCCTAGTTTTACACATTTAGAGCGCAATTGATCATACGCGGCTTGGCACGTACTTTTCCGCGTGCATACGCACCTTCTCCTTGACAAACCCGTGTATGCCTTGTAACACACCTTTTTCATCATTATTCTTGCACATACTGATATTTCTTTCTTCTGCATCTTCTGTACTACTTGTAGAACATCAGATTTACATCATTAATAAACTTATCAAGCATCAAGAACAACTTCATTAAGTAGGTTGCCATCATCTTCATCAAGTGGGTTGCCATCAAGGACAACACTCTGCATCATATTGCCAACAACTTTCCCATGTCCTTCTTTGGCTTCGCGGTGTTGTTCTTTGCTTGTGTCTTTGGTAGGTTTTCTTGGGCCGCTATGCCTTGGCTTTGTCCTTTGTTCTGCGGTTTGGGGGCACTTTTCCCTTGCTTTTGATTCACCGATCCAAAGTCTCGCTTCTTCTGTTTTAATTTCTGATCAATCTTGGTAGCATACTGGTATGCCGTACCAAGCGAGGAGATGTCGAGGAACTCCATTTCGTCCTGAATGTATCTATGCAGACAACCATGATACTTTAGCACCAAATGTTTCTCTGAATCTTTGATACCCAACTTTGTGTGTAGGGTATGGAACAAATTCATTAGCTCATGCACATCTTGATCCCTTTGTCACCACAACGTGGTCCATTGTATGTACTTGTCCTCATAGCTCCCCACGGGATAGTATTTTTCCTTGATGGCATCTAGGAAAGAATTCCAAGTGGGTACGGCTGAGAACAGAGAGGATTTTGTCTCGTCCTTTTTCTCATAGTAGGTTTCCCACCAGTCCTTGACATGGGGGGTAGCTTTGAGGAGTGAAAAAATAATCTTCTCCTGGTCGGAAAAGCCATGAACCAAGAAATATCCTTCTAACAGATTCAACCATTTATCTACAGCATCTGCATATATTCGACCCTCAAATATGGGAATGTCAAAGTTTAATTATACCTTAAAGTGAGTCGCGCCTTCAGAGTGGCTGCTGGATGCAGATGCGCTGCCGATGGGTAGTTGTTGAAGGATCTGGGAAAAATTATCCATCATCGCATTCCTTTGTTTTTCGAGGGCCTCCTCGAGCAATATTTTGATAGGATCTCCTACTCCCTCATCTTTCTTTTCATCCCCCATGGGAATCCATCGGGGTTTGTGAAGCTGATCTTGCAAAGGTTCCACCAGATCGAGCCCTAACTCCTTATACCCCAACCTCGTGGGGGACATGAAAAGAAGGATCGAGAAAAAGCAGACCGCTCTGATACCACTGATCCGGATTTATGCAAGAACACAATAGAATACAAAAATAATCATAAACATAGAAATACAACAGAAATAAGGCTTCATTTCATTAATATCAAATCACAGAAATATGCTTACAAACATGATGGAAATAAAATAGCTAGGGTGCTGGTAGCGAATCTATGAGAAGAGATTTGGCGGATACAGACCTATGAACTGTGTTATAATGAGGCTAGAGGGCCTATTTATTATGGAGAAACAATGGAAAACTCTAAACGTCCAAAAACCTAAACCTAGGAGATGAAGCGCCAAAACTATGGGCCCTGTTTGGGTAGATTGGTGTTTCAACTTCCCCGGGACATAACTTCGGCATGCTATCTCCGTTTGGGGCTTCAAAATGGCTCCAGAAGTTTAGGACCTGAAAAACTGCTAAAAATAGTAACTTGTTAAAAAAAACTGAAAGAGACAATGGTGGGGCCCCAAGTGGAATAGGCGGGTGGCCACCAATATCCACCCAGATCAGCAAGTCTTGGTTATGGATGATGTCAGTTTACCTTCAATAGTCTTGTCGTGATCAGTTTGATAGTGATATTTTTTTGATGGTTCTGGGTGAAAGTTCGTTGTTTTGGAGGCTATGGTAACGATCGTCGCCAAAGGAAAAATAATGGCAGAACGTCGTCATCTACCCGACCCTCGAAGAGGAGTGGTCGACGTATAGATGCTCATATAATCAAGGAAGCGGTGCAAGCCTATAATGTTGGAACTCTAGTAGATTTCAAGCAACTAATTTCATCATGGTAGGCAAAAATCAACCAACGGGCCACTGCAGAAGTCAAGGTGGAATATTGGTGGGATTTCATTCAGGATTTGAGAAACCCTCATTGGCGTACCACCCTATATAAACAAAGTTTTCACTTATATTGGATTATGAGAATTTTGGTGGGAAAAGACATTATGAACTCTTAGACGAATGCAGAGAACCTGATCCGGATTTTTAGGAAATTCAAAAGGAATTCCAACTGATCCAAGTCGAGATTCAACAACAGAACATGCGGCTTGGTCGCATTGAAGAACATGTTTCGTATCTCCCCCACTAAGAACTTCCGAGTTCGAGTGAAAATCCTGACCCAGCTCCTGTTGAGTTCTCTGATTAGTAGATGTTTCAATGTTTAGTTATGTTGGTTTTTTTGTTGGTTTTTACAATTTTATATGCCAATTTGTACAAATTTATGTAGATATCTAAATAGATAATGGTGGCTAGACATTGAAGCCTATAAGCCCTTGCTGGACATACTTAAAACTTTCAGATTTTGGATGGCATACAATATGTTTCGGTGGCCAAGAGACCTGGTTTCCCTTTGCGTAGGTTGAGGCCACCAAATGTCCTTCTATGGATTTAACTTGCTTTTATAATGAATGAATGAGGAAGGACCTACCCAACATACAAAAAAACATGATAAATCTTTATCATCGTGATGACGTGTAACACAAAATCTCCCCCATTCGTTTAATGGAATCCAACTCGGTGGATGCAGTTTTATATTCCTCCATTTTAATAATGGAAAAGGTGTTGTGTACGGAGGATTTTTTGGGACTTTGAAATAAAATTTCTAAAAAAATATGACTATGGGAGTATTTTAATTGCTTTTGTGATGGTGGAGATGGATTCACCATTATCAAAAGTCCTTGGAGCACCTAAAATTCTGAAGCTTGACAACATTAATTTGGATTTCCAAAAAATTTAGCCAAATTTTATCAAAATCTTGCCAATATTTCCATTATTTTCCAAGGCTAAATTGTGGCATAGTTAAGCTAACTTCTTTTAATATGATATATTATTTGTTTATTTGTAGAAATTACGTCGAAAGGCGTTTTTTTCTCTGGGGTCAGGGTGAGAAAACACTGTTCACCCCGACCAATCACAAGCTTTCATTTTCATCCTCCTTTATCTAATTAAAAATTGAAACATGGAAGATTGTTTTTCAAACTCATGTGGAGATATTTAGTCACATCGTAGATGTAGTTCAACATCCTGACACCTTGGATGAGCTACTCGTGATTGTATTTGTAGCCACCACAATACATAGAAAATTCAAAATCGTCGTAACAAGCCTGGGTGAATTTCACCATCCCTAATGAACTCATTTCACAATATGTTATCCATGGGATTAAGTAGTCCTTCCTAGTTGTTCACATCATGAATTTCCCTCCATATGTTCGCTCTCCGGGACATTTGACTCAGTTTTATCAAAGATGTCAAGTATGGTGAGTAGGGAGCCAGTTTTCACCATTGCACTTGTGATAATCAGCGCCCATTTTTTTACAAAGGTTAGAGGATGGATGAAATTATAGGGATTCTCGTATAGATTATTCCATCGTTGATCCTCCAACATTAATTTCCACCAGTGTGACATAAAGAGAAATTGGAGAATTGTTAACTAAGGGTAGCACTAGAAGAAGGTAAATGGAAAGAGGGATTCAACATGGCTTGGGAATTCATGGGTTCCTTTTAAGTGGAAGACTAATTGCTAATTATGGTGATGAAAATGTAGAAGAAAACGAAGCAATGGGTATGCTAGGTGTAGAATCGCATATTTGTGTAGTGATGGGTGGACTTGGAGTAGTGTCGTATATCTATGAAACAAAGGGTTGACTTGGAGTTGGGCTATTGACACAACTCAATTGCATTGCAATGGAAGTTTTCCACATTTTTACGTGGTAGAGAAATAAATGGATGAGAAAATAAACGAGTGGTAACTGTCAATCAATGTTAATTTTAGCAATTGGATCATTCAGTTAATCAAATACTAAATGAGTAATTACCCACGAGCCATTATTCTAGCGATGAAATCCTGGAGAATTAGATTGATATTGTAATAACTATGTTCAGCGAGTTGGCTTTCAATGTTCCTTCGCTTCACAGGGCTGGAAACTAGATGGAAAATTCCAATGCAATATCCTCTCATTTACCGATGCAAGGGCTATGTCTTAGAGTTGTATCACCTACCTCAATAATTCACCCAAAAGAGTTCAATGTAAGAAATCGTTTTTCCAAGTGGTCTAATAGACAACAAAATCTATACATCATCCACTTTGCAAGTATTTGGAATGTTCTCGAATTTTGAAATACTAACCAACATAGATCCATCTTAAGTACGAATCTAACATGAGTGGAGAGGGATCAAATTTCTTCACGTGCAAGCTTCTTTAGAGTGTAAAATACAATGTGTTATTTTTCATTGTTTAAATTGTATTTTTGAATGCTGAATAGAATATATATAGGACCAAATAAACTTTTGACCATAAAAAATTAATTGTTTCATAATATATACATATATTTTTTTTAAATAATGTATAATATATACTGAAATGACATTAAAATATTTTACATAACATGTACATCAACACATTTTATGACGATTTTGGACGCCTAATACTTCTTGGGTTAGTGTGGGAGTTGAACACTTAAGAGGAGTCCAAGAGACCACTTGGAATGTGAAACCAAGGGTCACTCCAATGTATTATATATGCATCATTTGTGAATAATAAAGGTATCCATGCTTATCTTTCCTTATGTTGTTTATTCCTGCCTATTCTATGGCAGAGTTTAATATGGTATCAAAGCCATGATGTGTGGCCTTCCGAGCATTTATTGGAATAAAGGTTGTTACAGTATTGCCATTCCTCTCTTGTGAGAAGACCAATGTATTATATATGCATCATTTGTGAATAATAAAGGTATCCATGCTTATCTTTCCTTATGTTGTTTATTCCTGCCTATTCTATGGCTGAGTTTAATATGGTATCAAAGCCATGATGTGTGGCCTTCCGAGCATTTATTGGAATAAAGGTTGTTACAATATTTCCATTCCTGTCTCGTGAGAAGACCAGCGCTGCAAAGAGGAATATCCTCTAACTGTCAGAACCGCACCTGAGCATTTATCTACGCCCAGACTGCACTACTCTCCTTCGTAATGCTCTTCCCATACGCTGCTCTTCCCATACTCGACCACTGAGATATTTCCCTACAAAAAAACAACAACCGTTGAGAGAGAGAGCAAACATTTATTCTATGCCCACTTGCTTTGTATATGCGTTTGTTTCAGGGTCGAGTGTGTAAAAAAAAAAAAACAAATCCAAGAGTTGAGAGCGCAGCATTGAGGGCTACAATGTTAAGGATTGTTCCTCCTGTACGCATCCTCAATACCCAACTCCTCTTGACTCCATAAGCTGACTCCCACTCACCTACTCACAGTAACATGACCTCCTATACCCCTCAACTCACCTCCTCTATAATATGGGCCTCACCTCCCTGTAACACACTCGCCCATTGCAACACACCACTCCTCCTGGAATATCCAACTCCACACCTGCATTACCCCTTCTCAACATATATAAAGAGATTCCACACCTGCCGAGACGCGATTCCTCTCCCACTGTGTCTCTTCTCCTACTATGAATCCTCCTCGGTGCTGGTATACACAACCTCTTCCACAGTCCACGACACTTCGTGCTCGACAACGACAAAATTTCTAGAGATGTTCTCTCCTTCGTATTCGACATTCTCATAGACACACTCCTCCAACATCTCCCTTAATTCTATGATTCTGACATTGACATGATTGAGGTGTTTATACTTAGCAAGATCATGTTCATTAGGGATATGGCCAACATGTACGTAAAAGGAAATTGTTGTTGGAGATGAAAAGTTGTTATGAAATAAAAAATTTTACATGCCACTTTATCATGCTACAAATTGAAAATTTTCTCCAGATGTTCCTTTCAAGGAATACACAACATTGCCTACAGGTGTTATTACCGTGAAATCAATTCCACGGTGATGAGAGGATGAGAATATCTCATGGATCTTTACCTTCCCATATACGCAACAGAACTTCGACTCCAAAAACTGTTTCTGTGGCATCTTGGTGTGGTATCACACCATACCATCGCTCCACCAGAGCCATTGTATCACCTATTGAAGTACGCAGCCATTGAAGCTCGCCTCCATCGTCATAATCAGAGAAGTCCACAAACGAGTGTTTGTAATGCAGTAGCGGTGACATGTGCTAGTGCAAGCACTTTTCGTGGAGGTCTGCGTTGGGTGGAGGACTTAGATGCCATATTTTTAAAGACTGGTCAAAAAATATTCTCTTTAAACTGAATGGTATGTTTCCTGTTGCATTGAAGGGAATGGCACATTTCATGGAATAATGGTCTATGTATGATGAATGTTGGAGTTTTGATTAAGATATATGCATAGCATTGAGGTAAATATCATGCGTTTAACATCATTCATTGGCATGCAATAAGTATGGTGTGTATCCTACCTACATAAAATGTATTCCTGTGGATGATTCTCTGCAATAGAGAAGGAATCCATTCATGTATTGATACCATTCATTCAATTTTATGTGTTGAAGCATTGATATGTCAAGTTGAAATTGATAAGCGGCTTGTCTCGGAATAAAGGAGCCCAACAAATATTCCATTTGAAGTGTTGCATTAAATCAGTAAAATACTTGGTCCTTAGTTTTTCAAGCATACATAACGTACAATTTTTTTTAATCAAGGTTAGTGTTATTGTAAGGTGCATCTTTGAAAGGCTAACTCAGATGCGCATGTAGTGCAATTTTATTATTTTCTTATTAAATTGTTATTTAATATTCAAATTGACAATCAATGGAATTTGGACATATTAACCTGGAGGCAGAAGATCCAAGTTGATAAAACTTGGATAAACCAATGCTGAGAGAGAAGTATATGGATATGAAAATTAAAGTTGTATTGGAAATTAAAAGCATTCTTTTGTGTGCCTTAAGAATTTTTGCACATTGTTGTTTATTTGGTGCACTTTCTATGGCTCAAATTGAAAAATTATTAGAGTTATTGAGAAATCTAATTGTTTCTACTACTGACGGCATGGTGATAGTCAACAAAAATACTCTCTGTGATATTAAAACTTGTTTGCAGTATACACAAGAGAAGATTGATTTTTTGCAGCTTGAATATCAGCTACACCAGAAGGAGTTACAACAAAAGAGTTGTCATTTTGAACCTTTTTTTGTTCGGAACACTAAAACAAAATCCCATCAGAAACAAGATATTGGTCAAATCACTAAGTCCATTACAAGAGCATATTTGTATGCAAATGCAAAAACTCACTCTTCACTTCCCAAGCCCATCATCAAACCTTGGGAATAGCTTATCCATAACAAGCACAAAACTGGTCTTGGATATGACAATAAGGTGTCCTTTCATATTTTAGACTGCTCCAAGCTCATCAAATTTCAGAGTGTCAGATTTATTCATGATAGGTCACCTTTAGCTATTCCAGATTCTGCTCCTCTTCCACAACAGATTGTGAAATTCCAACACTGTGACCGAGTTGCCCATATGAAAGATCATTGTTTTGATCTTCACCCATGCAAGCATTGTGGTCAGCACACTCATTCTTCACACAGATGCTTCAGAAATAACACTCCTGAAAGAATAAATATTCATCTTGGATGGATCGCTTCTTGACAATGGGAATCAATAGCCAAGAATATGTTTCAGTCATATGTTAGAACTTGTTCAAGAATATTAAAAGGTCTTGCAGTTGAGTTTTGGCCACCATATCACCTTGTATTTGACAGTGGGGAAATGATGGTCATCTATAAGCTTCAAAGCCACATCAAGCGAGCATGAGCCACAACCTATCATTCCAGATTTAGACTTGTAGCTAGAGACACAGATGCCCATGAGCTTGCCTTTGGTTGGTGGTCAGCCTTAAACCATCTATGCGAGGTTGATATTCTTCATCTTCAAAGAATACGAGGAGCACTTCCTCTAAAAAAAAGACCTCTGCTTCTTGACAGATTTTGAAGAGTCCCAGGAACTGCACTAAGCATTCCATTGTTGGTGGTCATCCTTATACCACCTCCTTATGCAAACATTTTAGAGAGCTCATTCAGCATAGTGCTGCCATGCATACTTTGCACATTTGATTTACAGTTCTCTTCTTGGACTCATACATACCCCTTTGGATTAAGGGAGAGAATGTTGGAGATCTAATCCTCCTAGGGTTAGTGTGGGAGTTGAACAGTCAAGAGGAGTCCAAGAGACCACCTGGAATGTGAAACCAAGGGTCTTCAATGAATTATATATGCATCATTTGTAAATAATAAAGCTATCCATGCTTATTTTTCCCTATGTTGTGTATTCATGCATATTTTGTGGCTAGTTTAAGCAAATTAAAATTGTTTTTTATTATTTTAAAATATTATTAAGTATATGTCAATATTTAATACGTATTAAACATCTTACTCACATATTTTTTTTTACTTCTAATTGATTTACAACATATTTAAATTTTTTTTACTATAGTTGACATTAATATTCTATTTAGAACATAATTTTTAACTTTTATTTTTATTTTTAAAGAGAACATAAGGATAGACAAACATACTTACACATCCCCTCATACTCAAACTATAGAATGAGCCTTTCAACTCAATAAAATAGTCCAGAATTCGATAGAGCTTAGGATCAAAGTGTTGAAAGAATCAGAATTCGTTAGACTTATTCCAATTTTCAGAAAAAGAGAACTAAAATTTGATGTGAGAGCTATGGGTGAGTGAAAGTCGAACATGCTGGGTGCAGTGCGCAGTGGGAGAACTGAAATGTGAACTTTGAGATTTTTGGATACGAACTACCGACCATGTGGATGAAAAAGAACTTTCACCCGGCGAGATCCGAGGTTGCAGTGAAAAATGCATTCCGTAATATGGAGCGATTCGAGATATGTGATGGAATTCGATGAGCATCCCCATCTATCACAACCACTTTATATGTATATTCCTTTGCAATCAAGATTCATAATACATATATCCCATATTGTCCTGGATAACATATGTTTGAGGTCAGAATACTACGAAATAAACATAATAACATGGCCTAACAAGAAACGTTTGTATTGCTCATATTATCTTGGAGAATCTAAATTATTGATAAACTACGAAATAAACATAATAACATGGCCTAACAAGAAACGTTTGTATTGCTCATATTATCTTGGAGAATCTAAATTATTGATTTTTTTTGTCAACAATAATTATTATAATATTAAAACATACAAAGTGAAATTAAAATAATGTAAGCAAATGTGTTTCATGAAACCGTTTACGAGATTACATGGTTATGACACAATTTTCTTTTTCAATAGTTGTCACATTCTCTTAGTTTTCCTTGTCCGACCTCTTGAATTTATACAGATATCATTGTTAACTTTTGAATTGTTTTGTTTTACTTGTAATTTTCGCATGGCCAATTACTTAATTTTACCGCATGTTTTACTGAGTTTTCTCTTCTCTCATGGTGCTGGTTTTATGACACAATTTTCTTTTTCAATAGTTGTTACATTCTCTTAGTTTTCCTTGTCCGACTTCTTGAATTCTTGAATTTATATAGATATCATTGTTAACTTTTGGATTGTTTTGTTTTCCTTGTAATTTTCGCATGACTAATTTACTTAATTTTACGGCATGTTTTATTGAGTTGTCTTTTCTCTCATGGCTTTTATCTTTAAAAAAATAATGATGTGTCACGCTTTTGGCTTTTAAAAATATTGATAAATGGTTACTTGCTTCATAGTTTGCCAAAATATAATTCATATGATATTGTTAAATAAATTAGTTTTCACTTTTTTTTTTAATACTCATTTTTGTTCACTTTTATTATTGAATAGAGAGACTCAATCTACAGCCAAGTATAAAGGGACATGTAAATTTGTCTGAAGGTATGTGTCTCTTTAAAATAAAAATTATGTTCTATATAGAAAAATAATGTCCTCTATAATATATAGAGAGAGAGAGTAAAGTAATTAGAAGTAAAAAATGTGTGAATTTAGATGTTTAAATCTTATACTTTTCAAAAATATTTTAACAAAATAAAAAAATAAAATATTTGAATATCTATGCTAACTAATTTTTGTTATATATATAAAGTTGTTATGATTAAAATTTTTATTTGATCTAATATGTATTCTATTTATCATTAAAAAATACAATGTAAATAATGAAAAATAACACATTATTTTTTACACTCGGAAAAAGTTTGCATGTGAAGAAATTTGATCCCTCTCAACTCATGTTAATTTTGTATCTAAGATCTATATATATATTCTAATTTTTTCAAGCAAACAATCAAAATTATTGTTGACGTAAATCCCTCTCCTCTGTATTATTTAGAGGAGATATAAACAATTATAATATTTTTTTAATTACAAGTGTTTTTTGTACATCCATTTCATCTTTATTATTTAGAGGAGATATAAAAAATTATAATATTTTTTTAATTTCAAATGTTTTTGTTAATTAGTTATTTAAATAAATTATTAAAAAAATATATTAAATGATGTTCATAGTTGTTATAAATATTATTCAATGCACTGGAGATTCAAAGAGAATGTTGTATTAGTTGTTTCATAAGTTATATCACATATAATGATAATGTATAATAATAACAACTATGATGAATTCATGACATGTTCCATGGGATAATGAATAGACAATGATTGGGTGCTTTGTTCAAATGCTCTTTGATGTGAAGTCATGGGATCAATTCCAAGCCCCAAACACCAAAACACGATCAGTGAACACTGAAATAACAAATTTGATCTTTTGACATTTTTTTATAATCATTTTATTTGTAAGTATGAAATTTATTATAGTAATTTTATTTCTAAATTTGAAGGTATGAGAAGAGGGATTAATGGAATCAACTATGAAAAATTAAAATTATTTTAAAAATGATTTAGAGATACTCATATAATTATCATGATAATATACCATAATTAAACAAGTTTAAAAATATCTAGGAAAATATAAAATTTCAATGGCAAAACATAACAAATTATTCTTTCATCAAATTACATAGTAAACATTTTTCTTTTCATCAAATTACATGGATAAACATCTTTTTGTGGAGTTGGGGTGGGTAGACACTATTCACCTCCCTTGAATCAAAATTTAACATGTAGAACAATTGAACCATAACATGTGACTTATCAATTCCAAATCTCTCACAATATCCTCCCGTGGAAAAGTTAAACAAAGTGTTGGACATGTATCAAGAGCTGATGTCGAAGAAAGATGTGAGAGTAGCATGTATCTTGTGATGAGTGCTATAACAACCCACCTAATCACAGTTTAACCAAGACCCACTGAAGTATCCCAAATTATTTTAATTCATATAGACTTAACCCAATTTAAACTCAATATTGAAAAAGAACTCATTCAGTTATTTTGAAGTGCGGTCCGACTTAATTGTTTTTTTATAATTAAGAGTTATTTTTTTTTAATAATTAGAAGCTACCACTGTTTCGATTGGAACTTGGATACGAAACCAGAAACAATGTCATTTTGAGATATTTTGAAGTGTGAAGAATTTAATTAAATTTTTTTATATGTGGTTTAAGACGGTTATGAATGAAAATAGGTTAACCGTCAAGATTGTGTTCTCTAGATTGTTGTGTTCTCTGTACATCGATAAATTTAATTAAATTTTTAAATAGTTAAATTGTGATTCAAAATCATTTTGATTGGCAATAAATTAATAATAAAAAATAAAAGCATTTTCTTTCGAATTTTTGTACAACAAAAATTTGTTTTATTTTAAAATTTAGTAAATCATTTTAAATATAAAATACATTAAATAATCAAATTTTGTTTATATTTATGATGTTATCATTTATCAAAATTTTTAAACTTACATTAAAAAAAATTATTATCGTTCATCAAACAGTGAATATAATATGCCGAGGTCGCAAGCACGGAAGCCCCGACCAGAGTCGCCATGACCAAGTGTACAGTTGAAGATGAGGAAATATCCATTAAAACTCTCGCAACAAATATTCTTCAGCGCCACCAAGAAATTTAAAAAAATTAGTTAGAAATAATTAATTCCTACTTGTCTATGGTTGTAATTCTCCATTTGTGGAGTTTGTTCCTACATAATTGAGTGTGTGTTATTTTATCTTGGTATCAAAGCCTTCAGAGCCCGTAAGGGCCTCTGGCCCTTACTGGGCATAGGAAAATAAATTATTTATATTTGTGTTAAGTTTGTTTGTCCATTGAGCTCGTGCGAGCTCCTGGTGAGGATGCTGTACAGAAGTGGAGCGCTGGCGAGTGCCGATCTGGTGATGTTTTTTTTTTGTTCTCTAGAAATTCAGCGAGAGACGAGGGGATCTAGTTGTGGCGATGGGTGGAGGTGAAAAATTCGTGCCAGACGTTTCCGAGCTGGAAGGCCTTGCGGGAACTATTATCCATGCGATTGATTACAAAAACGGAAAAAAATTCCAAGGCAAGAAAGTTCTCGGATGCGGCAACTCTGGGATGGAAATAGCGCTGGACCTTGCGAATTACAATACAGTGCCCTAATATTTGGTGTAAACAATTTCGGGGCAGGCCTAGCTAATCTCGACGATGGTCATTGATCCCAGAGCATCACGTTCTATCAGGCCTAGAATGTCAAAGTATTTCTGTAACAGAAGAATCTCAGAGCGGATCAGCGGTAGTTGTAAGAATTTGCTGTTACAGTGGTCTCAATTACACTACAATATGATCCCAAGGATTAGTGATGGCCGCCCATATCATAGCTGTAAGCAATGAGGACTGGATTGTAATGGCGTCCTTGGAGGGACAGGGCATATATCTTAGTCACTATATGGGACGCCAAGTGTGGCGAATTACAGTGCCAATTCTGATATGGAAATGGCTAATCGATCGAGTACAGATAAATCTGAGAATCCTATTCAAAGAAATTCCAACAAACTGGCGATTAGTGACAATTCTGGTATCGAAATTTTTAATCGATCACCGACTACAGATAAATCTGAGAATTCTTTTCAGAGAAATTCCAACAAAGGCCCCTCTCGTTCAAAGGGTTATGAGGAGTTCCTGAAGCGTAATCAAGAGTTTTTGTTAGCGAAGAAAGAGATTGAGAATAGCTGGGGTGTTGTTGACGATTCCGACCAAAATGGTTTCATATCTGAGACTGAGCTGCGGCATGTTATGGGGCTGGTATGGGCGGATGTGGAGAGCATATTAGTCTTCTGCAACTCGAGTTCTTTCCGCTGAGCTGCCTTTAAAGGAGTTCCGGTATGGCGCGTCTTCTACATTGAATTGTAGTCCCTGCTGCTGTAAACAGTTATTATAAAGGATGGAAGTTAGATAGAGAAATTAAAATCTGGAGAAGTTTATGCTACTATCTAAATTTTTAATTCTTTGATGATGTTTTAAATTTGTAATGTATTGATTAACTGTCATGACAATGAAAGTGGTTGTAATTTCAGTGACATTAGTATGACCAACTATTGTCACACTTTTGAGTGTGTGTTGGAACTGGTCATTCCAGCACTAAGAAAATTTGCAGGGAATGATGAACACATGACAGTGAAAACGACATCAATGGGAGCTACATCAGAGATTGGAGGATGATCGAGATCGTGTTGCAAATTGTTAGCGAGCATGAGGCAGTATGCTTGAAAACAGTGACTAGCCTTGATACTGCAGGGGAAGTGGCATTGTGTTGCCAAGGGAGTGGATACTGAAACGCAACGGAGGATTGGACCGTGGAGTCCTGGATTAATGTTCTTGAAGGGAAAATTGTGTTCTCTTTGTATGGCTATGAGTGCCTATGTTCCGTTTCTTTTTCAGTGGACCCCCCACAGGTATCGTTGGAATGGTTACTGGTATGCTTGGAAAAATAATCATCTTTGGGCAGAGATAGAGAAACTAAATTTGAAGAGTTTATGTTGTATTTGCTTGGAATCATGTTTTAATATTATTGAGCCTTATTGAGCCTAGCTAACTCAATGTAGGCAAAGTTATTTTTTTAGAATTTGCAACTCTAACGAATGACAGGTGAAACATGGAGTTCCAAGAAGTTATGTGAACAGACAAAGATGCCCAAGATGTGAACAATGAACAGATGAGGTAAAGCAGCAGCGACAACGTTTATGGTGGACCGCAAAATAGATGTTTGTTTGAGTTAGTGTGGTTTGTGGAATAGACTCCCTAGCATGTTATAAGAAAGTCCAGTTGTTGTAATGGTCATTGTATGTACCCAGAAACTCCAAAATGTGGAATGAAATGTAAGCTTTTAAAGGCATCTGAAAGTTCGTGGTGATCTTAAAACCACTTTGTAATGGTTTATGGTCAGCCTGAAACCATCTTTTGTCACTATAAAGTGATGGTTGGTGGTGATCCAGAAACCATCTGTAGAGCCTTTGTGGCTGGTTGCCTTTGTGGCTTGAGGTGCCTTTGTGGCCACATGTACACGAGTGGCCGCGTGTGCATGAGAGTTGTGTGCTCAATAGAGCTTTGTGCTCAATCGAGCAGGTGGACTGCAATAACACCTGGCTCAGTCTCAGAGGATTGATCGATCTCTGAGAAGAAGGGGGTTGGTGTGCTTTCTTAACTGACAGTCGTGCTGAGAAGCACAATCGGCGCAACTGTTCAGTACATACTTGTGCCAACGGGCCAAATCACGGGAATGGCGCGGAAGCGCACGATTTTTTTATTCAGGAAGACGCCAACTCAACTTCATGGGGGTTCGCGGGAAGCCTCATCTTCGTTTGATGATTTGCGGAGAAGCAGATCAGAGAAGTTGCAGACCTATCCGGGAGAGGCAGATTGGAAGATCCGCTGGAAGCCTCAACTTCGTTTGACGATTTGCGGAGAAGCAGATCGGAGAAGTTGCAGATCTGTCTGAGAGAGGTAGTGTGTTTTTGGAGGTTCTGCACATGCAATTCGCCTGATGGTGGTGGATTTGCAGGTACATATATGCAGTAATAACGGTCGACAGAATCATGTATGCGAAGGACATCTTACAGGACTAGCGGTTGCAGCGGTCGGTACCCATGCATTCCAGTGGATGGTTGCTCTTTTATATGGACGTTGACATATTCTTTATTATGTTTGACCACAACCAGACTTTGTGAATCACTATCATGACAAGTAGTCATTAAGGGGGGGAGTTAGAAATAATTAATTCCTACTTGTCTATGGTTGTAATTCTCCATTTGTGGAGTTTGTTCCTACATAATTGAGTGTGTGTTATTTTATCTAAATTTCGCTTCTTTGGAACGCTTATAAAAGAAAATATTCATTTTAAAGTCCTTTCGAGAAATATTCTTCAGCTCAACTAGGAAACTAAAAGATATGATATGATCTATTGGTCAGTAAATATAAGGAAGGTATATTATTTTGAATGGGTGTAATAGTTAATAATACAAACTGTATATTAATTTAATCTCTAATTTAATTATTATTATATATATATATATATTTTACTTGTTAAATATAATTTGAATATATATAACAAAGGTTCAATCTATCTAAGGACCTTTTCCCATGATTTAATAGAAAGAATACATCTATTTAGGGTATTTTTTTAACAATTTTATGTTCTGAAATCGACTATTCTAACGAATTTCTATCAGATTTTGGGGAAATTTAACTATGTCAAAAAAATTCGAAAATGTGTAACAGCTAGGGTTTGACTTTATTTTATAGTTTGTAATAATATAATTTTCAGACCACGTCATATCACAGCTAAATTGATCCAGGATGTTATAAACATAAAAATGGGTAGCCAATATCGTCCTTGTTATACAGTGTTTAATATTAATTCCCATAGAGTTGAGTAACATTAAAGGCGGTGTAGAAGTGCAAATATTGCTGAGCATAAATACTTAGGTATATCATAGAACATTTAAAAATAAGTATTAGTAAAAAAGTGTGTAAAAATTTATACAGATAAGTAAACAACTTTTAAACATCTAAAGCAATAAATAAAGTCAATGCTTTCCAGAAAAATGGTTGATATGTTTGGTACGTAGGATAGTCATGTATTGGAATTTCAAAAGATTGTTTTGATAATTCGTTAACAATATCTTGTTACTTATTTTTCGATATGACATTGTAGTATTTCAGTCAATCGCATTTGCATTAATATTTTGGGATAAAAACTCAAATAAGAGATTTAGTGTATTCAAAATTGAAACACCTTCCAGATCACTGCATGACTGATATAGAAAAACTCTGCATGCCAATTGCGAAGGAAAAAATTAATTTGACTGTGATGTATGTTAAATAAAAGTTGAAAGGTTTTATTTTAATAATCAAGAAAATTTTGTAGTTTGAAACACAAAAATCTTGATTAAACATTTTTTTTCTTTTTTTTTTTTTTCAGAAAGAAAAAAACATTGTATTCATTAACAGTACATATGCCAAAAAATTACATTCTCATATGCAAAGATAAGAAAATCTCAATCCAATTGCCATGATTAATAGAGACAACTTCTAAGAAAGAAAGAAGTCACAACTACAACCATGTTGGGATCACAAATTTCTGGGAGCAGAAGCTTCCCAATCAATATTTTGAGTCCATATATGAAAATCATCCAAACCAAACTCAATATATGAGAAGATTGAACAAATTCAAATACATGACTCAACTATGCAAAAGAAGGAAAAATGGTGACACCAGTGTGTGAAAAAGTGTAAGCTGGCTTGCTTGATAAATGCATGTACAGGCTCGCTTGTTGTGTTAGCTACGAAGCATCTGGAATTATAGCAACAGATAGCGTGATCATAATGTTAAGGCTCTAATTAAAATGAGAGCATTGGCATATAATTGCAGACTCGCTTGAGGAATTATATTTGTAACTCGTCTTGCTTGAAATTCATGAAAACAGGCTCGTTTTATTTGAATGTTTCATATTCTAGCTCACTTGATGGGAGGAAAGATGTATCAGATTAGCAGTAGGTATATCAAACAGGCTCGCTTGACAGCTTCATATTCCAAATCGCCAGATACCATTGTTTATAAAAGGAGCACAAGAGCTGGATCCTTTAGGAATAGAAATATATATTGCCGATTCATTTGGGATGATAATAAAATAAGCTTGCGCAAATGTCAATTTAGTTGATCAGGCTCGCTTGAGGAAAGTAATATGAACAGGCTCACTTGTATGTGGAACAGAGTATATTTGAATGAGGAAAGAAAAAACCAAAAACAACATACAGAGTTAGCAAACAAAATTACCGGATAGTTGAATCATAAATATTACCGGAGGAAAGCTCCATATGCGTAGTCAGAGTATTAAGGCATTGGAATGGAAGATTCCCATATTTGTGCCCCATCCTTGAAATGAACCACCTGCATAATTCCAAAATCTGAATTTAAACCCTTTTTGGATAGTCCATCAGCACTCATATTCCGATCTCTATATATGTGGGAGATAGGTGGAGAGCCCAATCTATGCCATAGAATTTGTGCTCTGTTGAGCAAGCCCTGCAGGTCCGAGATGTGCATTTGGAGCTAACCCGTGACACATCCAATTATCAACTCAGAGTCTCCATATATATGGACCTCTGTCAATTCCATGTTGAAAGCAGCTAATAGCCCACCCCATAGGGCCATGATTTCAGCCTTGTTATTTGTCCCCGGACCACCATTCCAATGTAAATGGATCCTTTCTCGGCCTGATAGCTTTATCCAAGCTCCACATCCCGTAATACCATCTTTGCTAGCACCATCAAAAAATACAGCAGGGAGGGAAATCTTGTGTGGCCGAATCCTGCGAGATCCATCAAATGCTCTGATAATAGGGATGGGGCAATCATCAATCCATCTCATAATAGCGTTATAAATATTGGGAAGGTTGAAAGGAGTTCCATCGAAAATAAGTTGGTTCCTGGACAGCCAAACTTCCCAAACGAAAAAGAATGGAAACGATATAAATTTACTTTTCATTGTATCCCATTCACCAGCGACAGAGATGAAATCTATCGGAGTCTAGGCTGGATCGATGATATGCACAGAGAATAATTTCCATAGTTGAATGACCACAGGGCATTGGAAGAACAGATGTTCGGTAGACTCCTCTGATCGACCGCATATTGAACATCTAATAGGCCCCATAATGCCTATTTTTTGAAGGTTACTCCAAGTAAGTATTTTGTTCTTCTAGGTGAGCCACCTAAAGAGTATGATTTTTGTAGGCAGACTCCACTTCCAATAAGGGGAAAAATTTCGGGAGAGTTGAGTAGAGTATAACTGAATGTTGATCCTAAAGTAAATATCTTTCACAATAGGATGGTCCTCCTGTATTAGGCCGTCCCATAGGACACAATCACCCCCAACAGAATAACAAACTCCAGCCGCCTTCAAATATTCTAACACATGTTCCCATTCAGAAGCCTCCTCACCTTGTAGACCCAAATGCACAGCGTTTTTAAATATAGGGGCTCCAAAGGACCACGACAATATAGTTTGAGATAGATAGAATATACCCCTGTGAGCCAATCTATGTATAAGGCGGTGAGATGGCTTGAACTGCCTGTTAAAACCCTACATGTTAATATCTCCCATAGGAATGAGACTCCCGTCTCTAAAGAGCCATGTTAATCTATCAGCAACGTGTCCCAGGATCTTCTTGAAGCTGCCACAAATAGCTGAGTAGGACGTTGCAATTTGGAATTCATGGCAAAGAAGTTTATGGAGTGTGTCACCCTCAAGGTATTTACTTTTAACAATATCAGACCAAATACCGAAGCCTTTGATGGCATGCCAGAATGATTTAATAAGAAGGGCTATGTTGAAGATCCTCGTATTCAGTATGCCCCAACCATCATGTGTTTTGGGTCTGCATAAGGTTTCAAGCTTGACCAAATGGAATTTGTGTGTATTTCCTGATCCATTCCAAAGGAATCGTGCTATTATCCTATTGATATCCTTTACAATACTTTCTGGAAGAAAGAACAAGTACCCCCAATATACAAATAGTTGAGATAAAACCGCTTGAATCATAATGAGCTTTCCGCCCATGGTAAGCCATCTGTGTGTCCACTTATTGATTTTCCCCCTGAATCTCTCTACCAGCCAAAGCCAATCCATATGCTTATATCCACAGGGCTTGATTTTATATCCAAGATACTGCAATCCCTCCGTGGCCGCCTTATAAACAATCCAAAGGAATTTTGCAATGAATTTGATTTCATTCACATCACCATACTCATATAATAGGAAGGACTTAGCCTTATTAATACTTAAACCTTTGGCTGCAGCAAATCTGATGAGAAGGATGTGGACATAAAACCAGTGATTCCTTATAAGACTTCCAAACAGTAACATGTCGTTCACAAATAAAGAGTGGGAGGCAGAAGTAGATTCAGAGAAAGAAAAGCCAACAATGAAACCTTTTTGTGTCTCCATGTGCATCAATTTATTGAAACCATCCATGATCAAAATGAAAATTAGAGGGGAAAAAGTGCATCCTTGTCTTAGCCCCCTACCCGCCTCAAAAAAAGTTGTTGCCAGACCATTAACAATGACAACATATCTGATCGAGGTTATACAAGACATAACCCAACGGATAATCCTGAGTGACAGACCAATCTTCAATAATACGAGACGAACATAAGACCAATCCAATGTATCGTAGGCCTTATACATATCAACTTTAATTATCAGGGCTTCTCGTTTCTGAAAATGCATAGAATGTAGAATCTTTTGCGCAACAGCAATGGCATCATGTATTGACCTGCATTTAAGAAATCCATATTGTTTTGGATATATATGGTCAAATAAAGCCTATTTTAACCTGTTAGAAATGATCTTGAATGTAATCTTATACAGAAGATTACATTATGCTATCGGTCGATATTCCCCGAAGGTGGAAGGATTATCATTTTTCGGAATAAGAGCTATGAATGTAGAATTTAGATTCGAAGGAATATGACTAGTGGACCTAAATAATTTTTTCATTTCTGTCAGCTCAACACCCATAATGTCAAAGAAGAATAAGTAGAATTCATATGTCCAACCATCGGCACCTGGGCACTTGTCGTGTGGAAGAGATTTGAGAATACCCTCAACCTCGGCAACCGATATATGTTCATCCAGAATTTTAATGTCATCCTCCTCATATATTCTATGGATATGGTATAATACCCATTTCTAGCAATTGACATCAATATCCTGGTCCTGTTGGTAGAATGCCGAGAAATGTCTAAGGGCTTCATCCTGAATGTCCGAAGTAGTGGTTACATAGCTACCGTCCGAACTTCTGATATGCCATATAGCATTTCGACACCTTCGGTCATTAGCACATTTATGGAAGTATTTTGTATTAAGGCCACCCTCTTTTAACCATCTGTTCCTACTCTTCAATTTCCAAGAAATCTCTTCAATTTTAAGAATATATTTTTCCCTATCAGCAAGGGATTTCAGAAGATCATAGGACTGTGTACCTGGAGCCTGATCCTTGAAGCCCAAATATATACACCTCATTTTTTCCTTTATTGCTGCAGTTCAGCTTTGAGCTCCTTCTTCTTCTTGATCTCCCAATTTTTGGACACCTTCTTCAACTCCTGCATCTTGTGGTGAGATTGATTCCACCTGGACAGATTATCCAACCTCTCCCCATTCAACCACGTCCTCTAAATAAGCTCAAGAAAATCTTGGTCCTCCAACCATGCCCTATTGAACTTGAAATGTAGGCCCTATGGTCTATCATCCAATCTCCAAGATAGGAGGATCGGCATGTGATCCGAAATATTAGAGACCAACACCACTAATCTGGGCAAACCCAGAGAATTTATGAGACTATATTTTACCAAGGCACGATCCAATATTTTTCCAATGTATTCAGCGCCAACCCTCTTATTCGACCATGTCAGAATAATAGGATAAGGGCAGATGTCCACCATTTGGTTGTCAGTCATCAATTCATTCATATAACCAGCCATGCAGTCGATCCAAGCCCTGTCACCCTAGATTTCATCCGGTTTCATGGTAGAGTTAAAGTCGCCCATTATTATCAAATTCCTTAAAGATAGAATCCCCAAATTTTTAACCTTGTTCCAGAAAGGCAACCTGTTTTGATATGGGGCGTAGAGATTGATGATGTTAAGTAGGCCATCGAAACCTCGAATGTGACCCACCAAAATTATCCCTCCAAAGAACCTATATGCCTTAAAATTCGCCCAATAAGGATTCCAAAGCGTGAACAAACCACTCGAATGCCAAATTGCATCAACAGCTACAACCTGCCAACCTTTACAAATGCTGAGAAAGGCATTAATGGCCCTTTCCCTGATACAAAGTGTCTCTTAGCACAGAATAATACAAGGCTTCTTAGAATTGATATTTTTCCTTAGGCAATGATGTTTGGAGGCATCGCCCAACCCCCGAATATTCATTGAAAAAAAATGGATCATTGCGGAGTGGGAGTGGGTTGACTTGCTCTAAGTGCTCGAATATTGTCACTGATATCATCAGTCACAGCAATAGGGATGTTTGTGTAATTTTGTTTCTCATCGGAGATAAGCGACAAAGCTCTTAGATTACCCCTAGAAAGACACAAACCTTTGTTATTTTTATTCCGGATGGTGACATTGGATACGTTTGAGGGAGAATTGGCTACATCAGAGGAGACAATGACTTTGTCAAAGACCGTTAGGGCAGCAAGGTCTAAGTTAGGGTTACCTAATAGCGAGTCTATGTCACTACTGACCGAATTACGTGGAGACTGAGTCAAGTCAGCATGATCTTCAGTAGATGACGTCAACGACTGTGGGAGGTAAGAATCATCAGGAATCCGAGAATCATGTACTTGGGACAGTTCCTCAACATGATAATTAGTAGACATGAAAAGTGGAGGGTCTGCTGCTAACCCAGGAGAAGGTGGGATATTCCTCGCTTTTACGACACATGCAACAGGGCTTGTCTCATGGTGAAAACATGGGGAACCAGTGTCATCAACCCACCCATATATGGTATTAACTTCTACAACATTTAAAGGTTCTTGGTCAACCACCAGCCCAGGTTCTATATTAAACGGGACAGATTGAGTTTCTTCCCGACTCACCCCAATTTCAGAAGGATCCAGGGCAGAATTAAGCAAATCTTGACCCACCCCATCATCACCAAAATAATCCTATCACTATGACCATTGGCAGAAACATATGAATCTTCATCATTAGAGGTGGAAGGGCAAGAATTACCTGTGATGAGCCTACCCGGTGTCCCTGGAGCAGCATTATTTTGACGTTGATCATCCGACCTATTATACCCATTCTGACCAACCCTCAGATGAAGAGGAAAGTGATCCCGAAGATGGCCAGTCCGATGACAAATTAGGCACCGGAACGGGATACCCCAATAGTCGATGTGTTGGCGATGTCGACGCTAACCCCATATAAGATCCACATCCCCCGACAGACCCCCAACAAATTCCACTTCAACCAAGATCCATGCTATCCTCTTTTCACTGGCTCCAACGATACTCAGATCAATATATTTAGTTCTTCCAATAGAATTCCCAATGTCTCTGAGTGCCTTAAGAATCCAGAACTACAAGGGAAGCCTGGGAAGCTTGACCCAAATTACCCAACTCTTTGGGGCTTCCATAACAGGGTTGAAACCCAAGTACCATGGAACAAGCTGCATGAAACTGCGACCTCTAACCCAAGTCTGATGGATAACCTTGTAAATATCCCTTTCATCCATAAAACGAATACTAAACCATCCATTGAGAAGCATACTTACTTTAGGAGCTGTTGAAGCCCTGAAAATCGGTTCTACAACAAGGGGGATACCCACCCGGTCCGGACCTTGGTTAGCAGCTCATTTTCCGTTTGGTGTAGTGGGTCCGACTAGGGATAATGGGACCAGTTTCCCAATATGTGTGTGTGTGTGTTAAAAATAGATATTTCCTCTCTAAAAAGGTTCTAAGTGAAATGCTTTTATTCTATTTCTAATCTAATCATATGAAAATTGTATTCTAATTTAAATAGAAATATCTAATTCTAAACTAAACCCAGGATAAAATCTTGTTTATGCGATCTAAAATGATTTCGAATAACAACTGATAATAAAGATTATTCAACTGATATAAGAAAAGAATTCAATAAATATGAACCACTTCATATAAAATGTTAGATGAAACAGTTGTGGAAAACATATCGCATAATAAGCTATTTATACATTAAGCATAAACAAATAGTCATCACCGTACAAAAGTGCCAAATGATAACTGAAGCATTCAAGCATCAATATATAAATAACTGAACATAAATATCACTTTTAACACAGAAGCAGAAAAAGTTAAGAGATAAAAGTACCATTTATAATTGGTTCTACTCATGAGCTAGAAGAAATAATGATTTATCTCCTCCTAATCCAACATCTACTAAGAGTACAGAAATGCAACATCAGTAGCAGATATTAGACACAGATATCAATAAATCTCATTCCATTCATTCATCAAAACCTCCTCCGAGGGTGCAGAAGTGCATGTTCTGAGGATAAGTTTTTGACAAATTTCTGGACCCTTCTCTAAATGCATGAGAAGGGTTTAAATACTACTAACTAAATCTAATTATAGTTTATTACAAAAATTTTAGGATTCGGTTTAAATGACCATCCTTTTTCTAGGCAAAAATAAAGTAAAACTAACACTAAATCTAAAACTAAAATTAACAACTAACTATTTGTGAATTTGGTCTTTGAATTTGCAAGCATCCAGCATTGATTTGAGAAGAGGGGGTTGGCCGACTTCAGATTTCAATTGTCTCGAAAAGACGGAATCAACAAGTGTGGGCGCGATCTTCTCAGCAGAATTAATAATGCAATTAAGAGTACTGCATTGACTGTGTGGTTTTACTAGACACGTCCAGTAAGAATCCCAGTTTAATTTTGTCAATCCTTGAATTGATTTTGCCTTCTCTTCAGCTTTCTGTTTCCACTCTGTTTGCAATTGTCGTGCCTGTGGTAGGTATCCCGGAATGGTTTCTGAAATTAAATTAACCTTGTGTAAATTCTCATTTACACAATCAGTAATGTTTCTCACCACTGTAGCTGCTTCCTCTGCTGCTTTTTCTGCCTCTCTGATCTGTGCATCCCATTTATTGAAGAGTATTTCTTTATGGTTGTCTTTGATAGTTGGTGCTCCTACTATTTTTCCTTCCTCTGTCTTTTGCCATGCCAAATAATTAGTAACTCTTTCATTTGTTAAATCATAATCATGTCGTAATTCTACGACATGATTAGTGATTTTATCACTTTCTTGACAAAAAGAGTTCCATTGTGAGATTTTCTGGCATAATATATCTTGTTGTTGCAGGAGTTGATTATTCAAAGAAATAGACTCTGAGATAAAATCTGTAAGCTTGGGGTCTTCTTTATGCATTTCTTGCATAATCTGTATTTGTTTTTCTTTTTCGGCCAAGCTTTTTGATAACCGATTTGCATTTGCTGAAACTCTTGCTGTAACTTTTCAAATCGTATCTGCGCTTCACTGTTGGCATGTGCTTGTTGCAATTGTTGTTACAGAACTTGTATTTGATCCTCTTTTTCATTTAATAGTAGCCTTATCTCAGATTCTTTGTCAATATTCGCGGAGGGATAAGCCCCTGTTATCTGAGATAATTTAGTAAGGTTTTCAATCGGATCTGTAGTAGGATCTTTCCATAAAACATCCAATTGTTCTGCATCAGTAGAGAGCACACTTTCTAGTTTTCTCTTCTTTCTTTGCTTCCTTACTACTTCTTGTACTTAAAATAGAGGAGGAATTTCCTCTATTTTAAGTACAAGCTCGACAGAGGGAGTAATGGGTATATGTTCTTTTTCTGTGACATTGCCACTTATTTCTGTAACCAAAACTTTTGTTGTTTATACAGGAGTTTGTATGTTCTGTCCTTCAACATTAATCAAATCATTAAATGATTCCCATTCTTTATCTAACTGAGTGCTGATAGATGGTTGATGTACATCAAGAGGTGGAATATTCAACTGTGGAGTAGTTAAAGTCTGTTGTTGTGACAGCTCTTTTGATTGAGCTGTATCCTTGACTGAGCCTTCACTTTTATCTTGATTAGATTTTGTAGAATGTTCAGAAATTTCTTTGTCAGACTTTGACTTAGACCTTTCTGAATCTGAGCTGCCACTGAGACTGACACTAGGAGTTGGTTCCCTTGCGGGTTCCAAATGCAAATTGTCCAAAGGAATAGTAGTCAATCTTCTTTCTCTGTATATTTTAAACTCTTGAAATTCTTCTGGGGAGAACCGTGTTTGAGCTAAATTCAAAATGTCTTTAAATGAACATTTTTCTTGAAACATATCATCAAAAAGATCTTCTTCTCCAGAAAATACTCTTACTTTGACAACAGTGGTGAAATCCTTGACAATACCATATGGATCAAATAGCCTTCTTGGAAACTTAAACAATTTTAAACATGTAACATTGCTTACTTCCTTAAACGTGTGACCAACATCAAATAATGAAAATACTCCACAGGATACAGGAAATTGGGGCCAAATGGCTTTCTTTTTATCCTTTAATTCTTTTGTCAAACCTCTGTCTCCACAGGTTTGATATGCAATTTCCCGAGCTATGAGTTTATCCGGAACATCTAAGGGAAAAATATGAGGAGAAACAAAGCTTCCAAAAACCCTCACATAAGTAAACAGTTCTTCTCCAAACCATCTTACGACAGGGAGAATGTCTACTTCTGCTTCAGGAGACAACCTTGGAGCATCCTTATTATACAACACTCTATACAGTGGCAACATTATGCCATTGCAAATTTTGTAAAAATGAGGAATGAATTTTGACTCCCACAATTCTTTGTGATAAACATGGATGGGCAGGGGATCCTGAATTGTCCATTGCCAACCCATTAAAGGGAACTTAGAAACAAAGCAGATTGAATCCATAACATAGGCAGATAGATAAAAAGGAGGATAAATCCTCTGAGACACAGTCCGTTTAGACCGGTAATTGAAAATAGCCGTGGCTAAGTTATCAGACAATATTTTGGCCCAGTCTACAATGGTGGCGTTAACAGCAGCATTCAATAAGGGAAGCCATTCAGGCAAAATCTTATTAATGTCAGGCTTTCCAAAAAGCCTGCATAACATAGCAGCAGCAAAACAATATGGAGAGGTGAGTGAATCGGTACTGTACATACCGTGTTTATCTTTCTTCAGTGGTTCATCTCTTTTGGTCCATTCTTTAGTGCATTCCACCAAATTGGCATTTTCCCTGGAAAATTTCTCCATAAATTGTTTGTTGTAAGTTGCCTGAGGCTCCAACAAATGATACATAAGCCTCAAATCTTCTGGAGTGAATGACCCGATGAGATTTTGACCTGGAGTTTTGAACTGTCTGTCTGTGATATCAGTGCTATCCAGCACCCATTTTACCATGTCTGTATACGGAAGAATCTCGGTCTTGCTGCTATCCGGTGTAAAAATGAACAAGCCAGTTCTGTAAGAGATGCTTCAGAAGAATTACTTGAGCCAGCGGTAGCTGAAACATCCATTACCCTTGGGTTTTCTTCTTCAAGCAGATTAAACATACCCTCCCAAGTGGTGATGCCAGCGTCTTTGTTGCAAGCAGTGTCTGCGTACAAGGATGCCATGTATTTGCTTTCAGAACTCGGAGCTTTCTCTTTCTTTCCAGAACTGGGAAATTTCTCTTTCTTTCCCATAATGCTATGAATATTGCTTTGTATAGTCTCCTGTTCTTCGCACCTGCATTTTTACGAATTAAGTGAGAATAATGATATGAGAAATATGACGAGATAGTTTTAAATGCCGAAGGCATATGAAATACATTATTTAATCATGAAATCACCTTTCAATCAAAACAAAATCCTTTTCATTAATAATTGAAAATTCATTCATTAACTTGACATTAAGGCGCATAACGGCTCTCGATTTGCGAAAAGATTTACTTCGTATAACGAGCTTTCAAGAATCTGCGATAGTGCAATCTACGATTTGCATTGCAATATTGCAAAATCGCAATATCGCAAATCGCATCTTTCGCAAATCGAAATGATTGCAAATCGCAACTTTCGCATCATCGCAATCAGTAACATCGTGGAATAGTAATATCATGATATCGCAATATCGTGAAATCGCAATATCGCAAAATATAACATATGAATAATATTCGTTAATATATTTTCTGTGATATGCGATTTGCGATAAATATTTTTCTGCATAGTTTTTTGGATCATGTGTGATGGATGTGATATTCAAAGAAAGGTTTTATTCTAATCTATCATAAACTTAAGTTTAGTTTAAAGATTTTCCAAAGAAATTTCTTTAAGTCCATGATAGTAAGTTTTATTGAAAACGAAAACAAACAATAATAATTTCTTTGGATTTTTAAACTAAGGGTCCCCACTTATTTAGTATTATTACTAATATTAAATAAGAAGGGGGGTTATTTCTGGCCACAACAGAAGCATATCTGATTAAAGGAAACCAAACTTGTCGAACCCGATAGTCCATATCGACGTCATTCCCTTCGGGAAACATCCATCTCCCAATTAAAGCTCTCTTCTGTAAACTAGCCACCCTGCGGCATACATATTTGTGATCCAAATTAATTTCCTTGATCTCCATCTTATGTTTATAGATAGCTTTCTTCCTACACCTACGATCTGGTTTCTTCTTATTGTGTTTTGGACAATCGGATTTCCCTTGAAAATTCACATCTTCAGAATGAAGGTCTTGGCAGGCTTGTCTGATGATCTGGCTGTCAATCTCACATTCACGTCCATATTTCTTTTTGGCATCTGTGGAGGCTTTGATGAAGGCTTCATGAGCCGAGGTGTCTGACTCTAAGCCCAGGATTGAGCCATGTGACTTATGCGTGTGGTCTGACATTACTTTTTCAGATAATTATCTTCTAAACAAACCCCACACCTTGTATCACTACCAAAATGAAACTTTTGTTAAATACTACCTCGTAGAACAAGCCACTAATACTATTCAAAGGCATGATGGCTGCCTAATCTCTGTCCAAATTAGGAAGAAAGTACACTGACGAAAAATTCAGAACACACACTTCTATAGCTCACATAATCCCTATGAAAATATTGCATGTACAACATCCCATAATGGAAAAACAACAAATATAGACGTTGCCCTTATGTCAGACATATCAGAGGGAATATAAATATGTTTGAAACCAAGCCTCGGTTAGCCAACCCTATCTGGCTCTTGTCATCCCCATGTACAACTTAAATGAGCGTTAGAGATATCAGATGCCACCAATACACACCACCCTCCCAATATATAAAACCACAAATAATGCCTGGATACCATGGAAATGGAGAAAATAGTCTAGCATCTCAAGGAAAATTGAATTATTAGTCCCTTATAAGTCTGCTTCGATGGAACATCTATCCATAAATGATAATAATCAATCCACCAGTGGACATAGAAAATAACACCATCTTTTCAGTGGTAACGAATTCTCTTAAATGTATGTCGCCTCCATTTCATTTCCGATCACCATAAGATATGAGAAGATCAAAATTCGCGTCTGTCAGCATGCGAAGACAACAAGTATCTTAAAAAGTAATAATTGACATCTTACTCCGGCAGATGGAATTTGAATCATATCGGAAATTACCACCGAAAAAACCAGTCCCCTTGGAGCTACCAAGAACCTATATGTGACAACAACAACAACATAGACAACCCAGGCATATCCACCACTTATCACCTATTCTAAAACTAAAATTTTTTCATGGTCGAGATATAATAAGAGTATCAACCCACTTATGCCATAGACAATACCATTTATTGTTCCCTATAGAAGACTAATAATCAGATTCAGACGAGGATTCCAGAGAGCAAGCAGAGGAGATACAAGGTCTATCTGCGTTTTCTACCATTCGACTTGGACTCAGAGTAAAGGGCTAATAGAATCATATATGCAATGATTGTAAGGATAATGATAATGCATATCTCCCCCTCATCCGTGAAAGACATATACGGTCGTAGGATGATTTAGTATTATGATTACCTTGGAAAGAAATAGGGAATGAATTTAGACAGGAAACCAATCCTACGATAATAAACACATATTTGTGGACTGTAGGATTAGTTTTGATCGTAACTGTGACCAAAACAGGTAGGCACAAACACTATGACAAACTCATAATCCTATAGCTCTGTGCTGGTGAACTATGTAGAGTGCATGTAGGGAAACAATGGTGTAACCCAAAAAATTATGGAGCCTAAACTGCTATATTGGATATGACAGAAAAAAGGCTTACACAGCAAAGAGTTTAAGTAGAAAAGGGTTATCGGACCATATGACTTCATTGCCCCATTATATTCACCCTACATTAACATATCATATAACATACCGAGTCCGAAGACACCTGAACCGATCCAGATAGCACTTCAGAATAGACATCCATACAAGCTATAAAAGTCGTCACTCTCAGGAGAAGGAAAATTAGCACACCTGATGATTTTTGATAACCTACCTTGTTGCGACGTTCTGAGAGCAACTCTGCAACTTCCGAACCCACTAGCCATGCATGTTCTCTGGTGATTAGCTTTCTCAATATCTTGACACTCGGCCTCCTTGACTATCACAAGCGTCACATGTCTATATTCATCACTGTTCTTGTTATTGCTTCTCCGTTCTTTTCCCTCTCATGAACTTTATCCCATCAAGAAAATCAATTCGTGGTAAATTTCAATTCAATTCAAATCTGATGGCTTGCAACAATCTTACAATTAATGTCATCGATACCGTTGATGCTAACGCTTTTTTTGTAACTCCTGTTGGGAACTGCAAGTAGATGAGTTAGCCACTGTTCTATGATGTAACTTCATTCAGTTCTATTTGAAAATAAGATTTACTAATATTAATATATGTAGTTAGATTTTTTTTGTTTACATATTTTCTCAATAATATTTTAATTTAAAAGTCATTGGATCTCACAAACACCATACAAAATATATAATTTTAAGGTGTAATAGAAAATTTAACTTGGTATACACATCTCTGTTATCTCTGTGTGGCCATTCTTTATTTTAAGGAGATATGGCCAGCCTAAAATACAAAGTGTTAAAATTATCAATATTGAAGTTCCAATGAGGAACATCATATTATTGGGATTTACTTGAAAGAAATGTGGCTAATGTATTAGAAGAATAAGAAGGGTAACATTGCCAATTTTTTGGTGAATTTTATTTTAGATGTGTTTTTAGATTTTAATTTTTATAATGTGTAGTTTTTAAATTTTGTTTTTTTTAAGTGTTGTAGTATTTTTTATTTTTCTCTTTTTTCATTTTTTAATTTTATTTTATTTTCATTAACATGTTTAGAAATATTATTCTAATCAAGGAAAGGAATTGAACCTGTGATTAGTGTTATAACAACCAACCTTGTCACGGTTTCACCAAGACTCTACAGACTGTAGTTTTTAAATTTGAAAGTTTAAGAAATATATATATTTTTTTTTGTTATTTAGGCTATAGGAGTATTTATTTTCTAATAGGGGTTTGAGAATTAAAATTTAATTATTCATAAACTTTTATTGAATATTCATAGTGGTATACTTAAACTAATGGTTGAAATTTATATTCAATATAGTTATGTACTTTTTATTATTTTAATTAAAATGATTACTTCAAAAGAAAAGGGTCATATGAACAAGTGTTATCTAAGTGAATTATCATTTTTTGGGCATTTTTTATTCATAAGTCATGATATTGTAACAAAGCCTATTTACAAATTAAGAATGACTAGCAATTGCACCACATGTTGCAAAAGAAACGACTTAAGGCAATAGAATAGGAAAGAGTAGCCTAAAAGAAATAAGATGTTGCAGAGAAGGAGCCATCCTGGAGGAACGAAAGGTAAATTTTGCTTCCATGGAAGCATGTCATGGAGGATTCAAAGATATTTATGATAAGAGTTATCAAGCAGAAAGATATAATTCATAAACTCTGAAGCCTCTTCTTTATTGAAAAAATACTAAACTGATAAGATATGGCAATCTTCTAGGGACAATATGTCATCTTGCAACACGTCCAAATAAAACAACTCAAGTAATGTAATTAAAATAGAGCTAGGATATTTTGAAGACTACTTTATTGAAAATTAGAAGCATCTTCATGCCTGTTGGCATCAACATAAAAGTTCAATGATTAGCATATATCGTTGCAGCCATTGTTACACCTTTTCATGGATTAGGTTGTATGTATTGTCAACAAAGGATATTAAATTCTGTTACAAGTAATGCAACTTCTACACAAACTGTTCATAGTCCTTAATGATATACTCAAATTTCTTTCACAATACTAATCAAGTGCCTAAAGAAGGCATCATCACTTCCAAAATCACATATTTAAACATACAAGTTGTAAAAATTGAATTTGTTTCATAAATTTTAATATAATCATGTGCTTAGATCTAAGATATAGTTCTTAAACTCTGAAGCCTCTACTTGATTGAAAACATACTAAACTCATAAGATATAGCTGAAGAGAAAGAATTTAAAAACTTCTTGGTACAACTTGTATAACATTAAATGTTATACTATTTGATATATATATATATATATATATATATATATATATATATATATATATATATATATGAAAATTAAAAATAAATAAATTATTCGAATACATTAAATAAATAATTATTAATTTAAGAAATAATTATATCAATAAATGGCAAGGACCATGTTATAGTAAAATGTTACTGCAATACTACTTGCAATATTGCTTCCTTGAACCTTACAAATCATGAGGCCTATGTTGAATTTAACATAAAGACCTTGTTTGATCATGCCAAGATGAATGGCTCATGAATAAATAAATAGATCGTGATTTTATACCTTCAAAACCAAAGGTATTTTTGCTGCAGTTCCTCCATATTTAATCTTGATCACTTCCTATTGAGTCGCCTATGTATTATTTTCTTGATGATCTTTGAAAATATTCAAAAGGTCACATTGTTTTTTGCTAGTGATCTCCCTGGTGTCTACCATGTTCTTGTTTTTTCAGTATGGTTGATATGAATTTTGTTTCTTTTGTTCTTTGTGAAAATAGTAAAAAATCTATGGAGAAGTGGATTTCATCACTTCAAGAGAAGTAAAAATAAGGCTATTGAGAAAATAACTCCAACACCGAGAGAGATTCGGTAGCATTTATGGAATTTTCTATCATGTCTTGTTATCTGGTGTTGGCTAATCAACATAGCTTTATTGATCTTATGTAGAAGAAATGAATTTGTGTTTAGCTTATATTACATTAACAATGAAATTGCCAAAATTCATGGCAGACTTTCCATCACATTTGTAGAGAAAATTATATCATAGTATCACACTTTTCTTATCAGAGCTAAATGCTCCTATATGCATCAACGATCAATTTCATCACTTAAGAGAATTAAAAACAAGTTTATTGCTAAAAAAAACTCCAACACATTTGTAGAGAAAATTATAACACAATATCACACTTTTCTTATCAGAGCTAAATGCTCCTATCAAAAAGAACTATGGATTTCATCACTTAAGAGCACTAAAAACAATTTTATTGAGAAAAAAACTCCAACACATTATGACACTTTTCTTATCAGAGATAAATGCTCCTATGTAAAAACGATGGCTTTCATCAAGAGAAGAACAAACAAAGTTACTGAGAAAACAACTTGTACTATTTTCAAGCAAATTTATAGTCTTTTTAAAATACTCTAACCTACACAACATGCAAAGTAGTGAATAATAATTTATTTCTCTAGTGATTAGTATTCACCTTTTATTGGATAATAAGGTGATTAATATTCACCCTTTTATAGCTTGAACATTGAGCTCATAAAAGTGATTATACCCGCCTTGGAATGTTTTCTATTTCAACATTGAACAATCTGAGGCTTTTTCCTATTCTAACATTTTAGATCTTTATTTTCATGTGTTTTCTCATTTATATCCTAATTTGTTGGAGAGCATCGTGACACAAAAATTTAATATTTAAATACATAAATAGTTATTCTCCTTTTTTATAGTGCTTTTTATCCATGCAATTTAAATTAATTGGTTTGTGTGGAGTTTAATTTTATGATATAAATTTTATGTAAGTCTAACAAGTTTTTAATAACGTCATTTTTACTTAAAAGTCACAAAAAATTAAATACCTGTTGGGTCTCGTATATGCCCATGTTTTCATCATGAAATATCACTGTTTATACCCTAAAACCCGTTTTTGGCCCATTTCGTACCCTAATTCCATCACTCGCCGTCAAATACCTCTATAGTTGACTATCATCAATTTTATCTACTTCTCTATGATTAATGATATGTCATGTTTTACTGATAATGGTTTTGTTGAAGTACATTTATCACAGGGTTCCATCGCTAAAATCACTGACAAGCGAGTTAAGGATGGGATGCCCAATTTAGGGCTTTGGCACTTTGGCGTGATTTCGAGGAAAAATAAGGGAGGTTATGGTCCAAAATAATGTTTTAATACCTTCCCATGAATTTGATTTCACCCAGGTCGTACATGTGGGTCGCTAGGTGTTGATTAACAAATCTGCTCAAAATGTGCAAAGTTTCCAAACTGCCATGTTTGACCTCGATGTGTGTGAATCTGGAGGTGAATCTAGAAAATCTAATCAAATGGGTTTGTTACAAATATAATCAATTATGTATATCCAAAACGGTTTCTCCAAATTCGAATTTTTCTAAAAGTTATACGTGGGTCGTGGAGGTAGTTTTGTAAAAAATTATTGGTTTTCAGAGTTCAAGAACATTGCAAAAAAATCCAAACAACCAACTTTGGGCACGATTTCCGGGGATCTGGATTTGAATGAGACAAATCCAAGAGAGGTCAACTGAAAATTCCTCCACAATTTTGCACCATCCATCACCATCGTCGTCTGGGACTGGGACGTTCTGACTGGCGTTGGCTTCTGCATCGCGATCATCAGCCGATGGAGCGAGGTTCTGGAGGAGACTCGATCCACCATCAACCTCATTCCGAGCGGAACCAATGTCCATCACCTGAGAAGCATGCTGACCGGCAGGAGGGGCCTGCAGAATGACAGGGGACGCTGAAGGAAGGGGGTCAGGGGCAGCTTCAAAGATTTCCTTGAAAGAGACCGAGATTGTGGCAATGACCAAGGGGCGAGAGGAATTACACTGAAAGTGGAAGACGACATTGGATGGGAAGTGAGCAGGGGCAGAGATAGTAGGTTGGGGGTTAGGGGAGTGTTGGGAGGAAGTGACACCATGCCTCGAGGAGGGAGAAGAACACTGCACACGACCCCTGCGGTGAAGAACGCGTGAGGGAGGAGTGCTATCACTGGGACTAAGCGAGGGCGAAAGGGAATCAGAGGAAGGGGAACGGCCACGTCTGGAAGAGCTGGGGCATGAAATTCCCGTACGACAACGTAGGCGATGCCTTATGCGAGGCATGGCAGCTGTGGAATGATGAGAGAAGGTGAAGAATTCAGGCGGCACAGGCGGAGGAAACAGAGTAAACAAACCAAGCGGCGAAGCGAGATGGAGAGCACAAAAAGAACTGTGGGTGAAATGAAAACCAGTGGAAAAACTAATGCAACAGCCTAAAGGGCAGCGCTTACCCAAAGCAGTGCAGAGGATTTGAACGTCAGCCTCAGGAGAGCAAATAGAGCTCACGGGCAGGAGCTGCAGCGACATGGAGACCTGCAAACCAGCGCACATCCAAACCAGAAAAGCCAAAGCCAGAATCGAATGCAAGGGCGAAGGACTAGAGCAGGACATTTTGAAAGAGGCGGTGTCTCGGCCTCCCCACTAGCATAAATGCCGCGTAGGGTGACAGCATGCAAGATTTAATAAACCCAAGGCGAGTAAATGCGAACCTCGGGCGGCCAAGTGGGCAAGCCACGTGCCAGCTCGCAGGTTCATCACTGTCAAATCTTTAATAACCACCCGCATCCGGGAGGTTGCAGTCCTGGTGCACCAGCAGAGTGCAATCCTGAATGAGTTTTCTGTCATGGAGGCTGGAGAGGGGGCCTGCTGAAAGAGATTGAGCACACAACACACCTTTGTTAGCCAGAAGGTCCGCCACTTTGTTGTCGGATCTTTTTGTATGTTTGAGAAGTATGGCTCTGTGCTCTTGTAGCCACTTAGCGATGAGCTCCAGACGAGCCATTAGCCTCCAGCTGTCAGCAATTCGAGACGGAGGGGAGCCAGAGAGAAGCCTGCTTACCATATTGATAAGGATTTGAGAGTCTCCCTCTATCTCAATAGGAAAGAATTTGTGGAGCTGGGCAAGTTGCAAGCCTTGCCAAAGACCTTCTAGCTCAGTAGAGTTATTGGTATCCCACACTATAGATCCGAAGAAAATAAGCAAGGGGTTGCCTTTGTGGTCACAGAAAATTCCTCCAAAGCCTGCTTCCCCTGGATTGCCTTTGGAGGCTCCGTCAAAGTTAAGCTTTAGGCAGCCAGCTGGGGGGGGGACCCAAGTGTCATGACTTTCTTTCTATGGCCCCCAAGAGCCAATTGGCCCAGGTTCAAGACTAATCTCAAGCTGCCAGTTATTCCAAATTTGTTGCTCAAGAGGCAGAGTCGGGAGGTCTTCCTGCTGCCATTTTTGAAGCGCCAGCGTTTCCTGAAGATTACGACATAAAATGCTCCAAAGTATATCCGGTGGAGTGGACTGATTTTTGAAGATGCACCTGTTCCTCTCTTTCCAGAGACTCCACAAGGTAAGCCCGGGTATGATCCTCCAAAGAGAGTTTAGAAGATGGCATTTGTAAGGTGCAACGGGCCAGTTGCGAATGATGTGGATCAAGTCCCTCGAGTTGTGACCATCCCTCCTGCACTTGGTGCCAATGTTCTCCCAAAAGAAGTCAGCCAACGTGCATGTTATCAAGAGATGTTGGGTGGTTTCCTCCTGGAAATGACAATTGGGATAGCGGGAAGGCCCAGTGAATCCTCTTTTCATTATATTATCCCAGGTAAGAACTTTTTTATGACAGAGCAGCCACAAGAAAGTAGTCACCTTCGGCCATAGTCGAGCTAACCATAACTCCTTCCAGTAGGGATCAATGGGATCTTGAGACTGGGCCATTAAAGCGTAGGCTTCCTGAGTGGTGAACCTGCCTTTAGAGGTGTGCCCCAGCGAAGGATGTCCTGCTTGTTAGAGAATCTGATTTGCCTGCTATTTAATTCTGCTTCCAAAGCGGGATGAGCCTGTACCTGCTGGTGGTTCAGACAATGAGCTGTTGATTTATAATGCCTAAATCCCTGCTCGTGGTTTTCTTCCCAAAAGTGGTGCACCGTGGCCTCTAGAGGAGCAATCATATCAAGCTGGAGGGGTGGCTTGATGATGGATAGTAAGTTGGGCTGCTGTTGCCAAGAGTCAGTCCAAAAGCGAGCAGTGCGCCCGTTGCAAACCTCCCAGAAACTATGTTCTTGAATAAGGAGCCGGTGCTATTTGGTAGCATTCCAGATCAGCGAGCCAGCATCAGCGATGGTTAATCTAATGAGCTCTGTAGAGGGCCTATGGTTTTCATATTTGGTCGTCCAAAGTCTCGTCCAGGGGGTAGAAGGGGTAGAAAGCCACTGCCACCAAATCTTAGCCCCCATTATTGCATTGCTGTGCTGAGGATCACGGAGACCCAAACCACCAGTGTTCTTTGGCTTGCAGATCGTGGTCCACTTGACCAAGGTCCATTTTCTGTTCTGTCCTGAAGCACCCCACAGGAAGTTGTGCTGAAGAGACTTGATTTTCTTGAGGACCCATTTGGGGGCTGCTAAAAGAGAGAAAAGGTATAAAGGCATAGATTGCAGGACAGATTTGACCAGAATGAGTCTGCTGGGGAGGTTAAGGGGGCGAAACGTCCAGGAGGACAATCTGGCTTCGAGCTTGTCTAGGAGGGTTCTCCATGAAGAGTGCTTGAGGGCCGAATCGATCAAGGGAGCACCAAGGTATTTAGCTGGAAATCTGGCAATGGAGAATCCTAGGATTCTGGCAATACGGTGCTGAATGGGAAGGGCGGTGTTAAAGAAGAAAATTTGCGACTTGGAGGCATTAACAGTCATACCTGAGGCTTCCGCAAACAGATCCATCAAGCCTTTAAAGGTGGAGGCTTCTTGAGTAGAAGGATGCCCAAAAAGCATGTTTTCATCCACGAATTGTTGATGGGTAGCAGCAGGCAAGTCGTGGACAACAATACCGCGGAGCCAATGAGAATGAAGAGCATGATTAATAGAGCGACCAAGTCCCTCCGCCATAAGCACAAATAGGAAGGAAGACAAAGGATCTCCCTGACGGATGCCTCGAGATGGGGAGAAAGGATTAGAGGGGAATCCATTGACCAGGAATGAGAAGAAGGAGGAGGAAATAAGGCTCATAACCCATCTGATCCAAGGAGGGCTAAATCCGTAGGCAGCAAGCATCTGATGAATAAAATTCCAATTTAGTTTATCAAAGGCTTTAGATAAATTAATTTTGAGGAGCATACCTGGCTTTTTAGTTTGCTTCAACGAGTGAATGACCTCATGCGTGAGGATAATTCCATCCAATATTTGACGGCCCTCCACGTACCCAGTTTGCTCCAGAGAGATTAGCAGAGGGAGCAACGGCTTGAGCCTATTGGAAATGACCTTTGAGATGATCTTGTAGATAACGTTACAAAGTGCAATAGGTCGGAATTTGTTAGGCGTGACTGCTTGGTCTTCCTTAGGGACAAGAGTTATAAAAGTAGCATTAATCGACGGGAGAAGCCAATGCATGGATCTGGATTCCTCCACCAGTTGCCAGACCTCATTTTTTATCAGATCCCAGAAGTGATGGAAGAAATTAGAAGTGAAGCCATCAGGCCTGGGAGCTTTTCCTTCCTTGTTTTGGGTAACTTCCTGTTCAACTTCCAAAAGAGTGACAGGGCACAATAGAAGCTGATTATGCTCCTCCATGATGAGTTTCGGTATATGTTGCAGAACTTTGTTGATTGCAGGCTGCCTGTCGAACCGGTCTTCTTGCAACACCGACTTGAAATGAGCGACTAGTGCTGCCTCAATGTCCTGATGACTCTCCAGTCTTTCTCCTGTAGGGAAATGGAGGAAGTTGATGTTGTTATTCATCCATCGTTGAATGGTGGAATGATGGAAAAATTTTGTATTTCGTTCCCCTTCCTTTAGCCACCTAATCCTGGATTTTTGTTTCCAAAAAATTTCCTCTTGCAGCCTTCTTACCTCCAGCTTTCTAAGTAAGGACTGCTCTTTTATATGCAAATCATCATTGTGTCCTTCTTGTATGATACGAAGCTGGATTTCTGCCATTTCCTTTTCAAGGAGCTTCTGCTGTTGGAAAATGTTGCCGAAGGTGGAATGATTCCAGTCTTTGATACAAGCTTTAAGATCTTTGAGGTGCTGTTGGAATTGAAACATTTTTGAGCCCGAGGGAGGAGAGAAGGCACACCGGGCAGCATGGACCATTTCCTTGAAGCCTGGGTGGGTGAGCTTAACAAATATAATTATTACTATTACTAATTATTAATTATTATTAATTAATTAATTACTATTAATTAATTAATGATTAATAAGTAAATATTAAAAAATTAATTAGTTATTAACATTAAATCTTAAAAATTGATTAGTTATTTTAGTTGATTAATTATCAATTATTTTAATTAATTAGTTAATTATAGTTATTATTAATATTAATATTTATTAATTAATTAATTATTAACGATTAATTATTAACAACTAAATATTAAAAATTAATTAATTAATTAATAATGATTTATTATTAACAATTATTAATTATTAACGCTTATTAATTTTTAATTATTATTAAATTGTTAACAATTATAAATATTAATTATTAATGATGATGATGATTATTAACATCCACTAAGTTCAATGTGGTTGATCAGACCTTAAGAATGAGAATCTAATTGTAATTCTATAGAATCTTATTTCTCTCCTCAAAGAGAAGGAAATCTTAATAATTATTATTTATTATTAACATTTATTAATACTTATTATTTATTATTGATAATTATTAATAATGATTATTATTACTAAATGTTGTACATTTATGTCTATCGATGTTTATCAACCACATTTATTAATGTGGGGTTGACCATGACTGATTTTTATATTGAGACAATGTTTCTCAGAAAGTGACGTTGGACCATGATTGACCATGATTGACCATGGTTGACCATGGTTGGATTTCATTTTGAGACAATCTTTGTCACAATGCGACGTTGGAGCATTGTTGATGATGGTTGATGATGGTTGACAATTGTTGTCCATGGTTGGTTTTCATATGTAGACAATCTTTTTTATAGTGTGATGATGGACCATGGTTTACCATGATTATAAACCCAAGGGATTTATATTAAACCAAAGGATTAATATTATAAACCCTATTAATAATATTATACCATGAGTATGAAACCTTAGATTAATAAACCCAAGGGATCAACATTATAAACCCAAGGGAATAATAAACAAAACGAAATAATAAACCAAAGGGATTAATACTAAAAACCCAAGGGATTAATAACAAACTCAAGGAATTGATATTATAAACCTAAGGGATATAAAACCTAAGATAAATATTACAAACACTAAAATAAACATGGTTCATAATGGTATACCATGGTTTATTTTGATAATGCCACATCTTTGTAACAATGTGACGATGGACCATTGCCAACCATGGTTGTCACAATGTAACGTTGGACCATGAGACAATCTTTCTCACAATTTGACCATGGACCATGAGACAATATTTGTCACAATGTGACCATGGTTGATTTTCATAATGAGACAATCTTTGTCACAATGCAACGTTGGACCACGATTGACAATGATTGATTTTCATATTCAGACAATTTTTGTGAAAAATGTGATGTTAGACCATGGTTGACCATGGTTGATTTATATACCTTGGGTTTATAATATTAATAATTAGTAATTATTAATTAATTAATTATAATTATAATTATAAATATTATTAACAATTAAAATTAATTATTATTAACTAATTAATTATTAACAATTAATTAATTATTAATAAGTAAATATTTAAATTAATTAATTAGTTAACTAATTATTAATTAATTAGTAACGATTAATTATTAATTAATTAGTAATGATTAATTATTTACCATTAAATATTAAAATCAATTAATAATTATTTATTAAAAAAAATAATTATTAAAACTATTAATTAATTAAATAATTATAATTATTAAAATATTTATAATTATAATTATTAATTGTAATTAATTAAATAATTATAATTATTAATTAATAAAAATATATAATTATAATTTTAAATATTATTAACAATTATAATTATAATTATAAATATTAATAACTATTAATTAATTAATCAATTATTAATGATTAATTATTAACAATTAAATATTAAAAATTATTTATTATTTGTTATTAATAATTACTAATTATTAACGCGTATTAATTCTTAATTATTAACAATTATAAATATTAATTCTTAATGATGATGATGATGATGATGATGATAACTATTAACGTCCATTGAGATCAATGCGGTTTATCACACCTTAAGAAGGAGAATGTAATTGTAATTGTTTAAAATCTTATTTATCTACTCAAAGATGAGGGAATCTTAATAATTATTATTTATTAGTAACGATTTTATTAATACTTATTATTTATTATTAACAATTATTAAAAATTATTATTAATAATTGTGGTAGATATATTTCTATCTGCATTTATCAACCATATTTATTAATTTGGGGTTGACCATGATTGATTTTCATATTGAAACAATTTTTCTCAGAAAGCGACATTGGGCCATGATTAAACATGATTAACCACAGTTGGTGGGTTTTCATTTTGAGACAATCTTTGTCACAATGTGACGTTGTGGCATTGTTGACCATGGTTGATTTTCATATTTACACAATATTTATCACAATGTGACGTTGGGCCATGGTTGACCTAATTATAAACCCAAGGGATTTATATTAAACCCAAGGGACATATATTAAACCCAAGGATTCATATTATAAACCCTGTTAATAATATTATACCTTGGGAATATGAAACCTTAGATTAATAAACCCAAGCGCTCAATATTATAAACCCAAAGGAATAATAAACCGAAGGGATTAATATTAAAAACCCAAGGGAATAATATTAAACTCGAGGAATTAATATTATAAAGGTAAGGGATATAAACCCTAAGATAAATATTATAAACCCTAAAATAAACATGTTTCACCATGGTTTACCATGGTTGCTTTTCATAATGACACATCTTTGTAACAATGCGACGATGGACCATCACTCACCATGGTTTTCACAATGTGGCATTGGACCATGAGACAATCTTTTTCACAATGTGACCATGGACCATGAGACAATACTCGTGACAATGTGACCATGGTTGATTTTCATATTGACACAATCTTTGTCACAATGCGACGTTGGACCATGGTTGATCATGATTGATTTTCATATTTAGACAATTTTTGTGAAAATGTGATGTTAGACCATGGTTCATCGTGGTTGACCATGGTTGATTTACATATTGAGAAAATATTTGTCACAATACGATGTTGGCCTAAGGTTCACCATCATTGACCATGGTTGTTTTACATTTTCAGACAATATTTGTAACAATACGATGTCAGACCATGGTTCATCATGGTTGACCATGATTGATATTCATATTGAGACGATCTATCTCACAATGTGACGCTGGACCATGGTTAACCATAATTGATTTTCATATTAAGACAATATTTGTCATAATGTGATGTTGGACCATGGCTCACCACAATTAACCATGGTCAATGATGGTTAACAATGGTTGAAAATGGTTGTCTATGGTTGATTTTCATATTGGGATAATCTCTGTCACAATGTGACATTGGACCATGGTTGATCATGCTTGACCATGATTATAAACCGATGGGATTTATATTAAACCCAACGATTATTATCATAAACCCTACAAATAATATTATATCATAGGAATATGAACCTTTAGATCAATAAACTCAATGGATTGATATTATAAACCCAAAGGATTACTACTAAAAACCTAAGGGATTAATACTAAAATCCCAAGGGAATAATATTAAACACAAGGTATATAAACCCTAAGATAAATATTATAAACCCCAAAATAAACCTGGTTGACTGTGGTTTAATATTATAAACCCTACGAATAATATTATACCCTAAAAATATAAAGCCTTAGATTAACAAACCCAAGGGACTGATATTATAAACCCAATGGAATAATAAAACCAAGGGTTTGATACTGAAAACCCAAGGGATTAATATTATAAACCCAAGGTATATAAACCCTAAAATAAACATGGTTAACCATGGTTGATTTTCATATTGACATGACTTTTTCACAAAGCGACTTTGGACCATGTTTGACCATGATTAACCATGGTTGATTTCATATTGAGACAATGATTCTCACAATACGACATTGGACCATAATTGACCATGGTTGATTTTCATTTTGACACAATCTTTTTCGTAATGCAACATTGGACCATGGGAGACCATGGTTAACCATGGTTGACGATGGTTGGCAATAGTTGTCCTTGGTTCATTTTCATATTGAGACAATATTTGTCACAATGTGATTTTGGACCATGGTTGACCATGGTTATAAACCAAAGAGATTTATAGTAAACCCAAGGATTAATATTATATACCCTACAGATAATGTTATACTTGGGAACATGAACCCTTAGATTAATAAATCCAATGGATCGTTATTATAAACCCAAGGGAATAATACTAAAAACCTAATGGAATAATATTAAACTCAAGGAATTAATATTATAAAACCAAGGGATATCGATCCAAAGATCAATATTATAAACCCTAAAATAAAAATGGTTTACCAAGGTTTACCATGGTTGATTTTCATAATGACACAATCTTTGTAACAATGCGACATTAGACCATCATTTTTCATGGTTGACCATGGGTGGTCACAAGGTGGTGTTGGACCATGAGAGAATATTTGTCGCAATGTGACCATGGTTGATATTCATCTTGACACAATCTTTATCACAATGCGATGTTGGACCATGGTTGACCATAATTTATTTTCGTATTCAGACAATATTTGTGAAAATGAGACGTTGGCCCATTTTTTACCATCGTTAATTTCCATATTGATATTATTTTTGTCTCAATGTGACATTGGACCGTGGTTTACCATGATTGAACATGGTTGACGATGGCTAGACCATGGTTGAGCATGATTGAATATGGTTGACAATGGTTGGACCATGGTTGACCATGATTGAACATGGTGGACGATGGTCAGACCATGGTTCACCTTGTTTGACCGTGGTTGATTAACATATTGAGACAATTGACTTTTTCACAATACGATATTGGACTATGGTTGACCATGGTTGATTTACATTATGAGACAATCTTTGTTCCAATACAACATTGGAGAATGGTTAACCATGATTAATTTTCATACTGAGACAATCTTTCGCATAATGCGATGTTGGACCATGCTTGGCCATGGATTATGTTCATATTGAGATCATGTTTGTCACAAAACAATGTTGGACCATGGTTGACCTTGATTAACCATAATTATATACCCAATGGATTTGTATTAAACCCAAATATTATTATTATAAACCCTGCAAATAATATGACACCCTAGGAATATGAACCCTTAGATTAATAAAACCAACATATTGATATTATAAACCCAAGGGATTAATACCAAAAACCCAAGGGACTAATATTAAACCCAAGTGATTAATATTATAAAACCAATGTATATAACCCTAAGATAAACATTATAAACCCTAAATAACCATGTTTGATTGTGGTTTAATATTATAAACCCTATGAATAATATTATACCCTAGGAGTATGAAGACTTAGATTAATAAACCAAAGGGATTGATATTATAAACCCAAGGGATTAATATTATAAACCCAAGCTATATAAACCCTAAGGTAAATATGATAAACCCTTAAATAAGCATGGTTAACCATGATTGATTTCCATATTGACACAATCTTTGTCACAATGCAATGTTGAACCATGGTAGACCATGGTTGCCACAATGTGGACCATGATACAATCTTTGTCACAATGTTATCGTGGTTATTGACCATGGTTGACCAGATTGACCATGGTTAAGCATGATTGATTTTCATATTGAGACAATCTTTCTCATAATACATTATAAACCTAAGGAAATAATAAACCAAATATATTAATACTAAAACCCCAAGGAAAAATTACTAAGAGATTAATATTATAAATAGAAAGCATATAAACCTATTAGTTATTAATAAATGTTTATATAGATTTAATTATGAACTTTGTTAATAAACAATTATTAAATAATATTAATAAAGTTGATTTAATTTTTAACTTAATAATAATTAAATAATTATTAGAAAATTTAAATAAATAAATAATTATTAAAATTAAAATAATTACCAAGAAAAATTAAATTTAAATAGTAAATAAATTCAAAAAATAATAATAATAATAATAATAATAATAAATTTAATTTAATTTAATTAATTAATCGTTAAATAAATAATTATTAAATTAAATTTATTAATATAATATTTATTATTAATTTAATTTAATAATAATTAGCAAATTAATTTAATAATTATTATCAAATTAATTTAATAACTATTATTAAATTAATTTAGTTATTAATTATTATTATTAATATCATCATTATTAATTTAAATTAACAATTATTAAATTATAGTTATTAATAATTAAATTAATTAATTAATCATTAAATAATTAATTAAATATTAAATTATTTTATTTTATTGATATAAATATGTTTTGTAAGTCGGAAGAGTATATGTCTTTCCTGCACCACATCGCCTTGCGTCCATTAAAGAGAAGAGCGATGTCCACGCTGTTCATTTTAACTTTACGATACTAAATTGTCTCATCATCTTTAAATTTTTATAATTTTAGTAAAATTAATAATTATAATTATAGACAAATTAAATGAATAATGTTATAATGTGTCATTCAATGAATTGTTTTTTAGATTCGATAAACTAAAGATTAGTTTTAATGATGGTTAACCATCATTATTATTATAATTTGAATAAATAAATTAAATTTAAATAAAAATATAATAATTTAATATTTTTCATTTCAAAATTTTACTAAAAGAATGCTATTTTTCTCTTCTTAATATAATTGACGAGAGAGGGCAATAGATTTTTAATTATTCTAAAATATTAATATAACTAATGATAAGGGTCGATGAATTTTTAGTTTTCTAAAATATTTTATAAGCAAAAGTAAATCCCATCATTTGCGTGATGAATTGAATTAGATTTTTCTTTTAATTAAGATTCTCCATCAACATTAGAATTAACCTCATTTTAAACTAAATTTAATTGAAATAATAAATTAATTAATTTTCATGGTAAATAATATAACTGCAATGTTTTTTCTTAAAATGTAAGACTTTAGTTTCAAATCGTGATACTCGCATAGCATTTCTACCCTACTTTCAAATCGTGATACTAGCATATTTAATAGCATTTTATATATATTTAAAAATAATTTATTATATTTATTATAATAATTACATTCATGAATTAAATTAACTTATATATATTAATTTGAAAAATTCTTAAGTAAACAAACCAAATATTAATATGTTATTTAAAAAAAATCGTAATTGGTATATGTGCAGTTCATCCACGTAGAGTGAGATGAATTAAAGTAAAAATTCAAAACAAGAATCGGATCTTTATGCATTATGCCTCGAGCTCCTCAAGGGCGTAAGGACAATAACGCCTTACTCTTTTAAAAAAAGAAATTCACAGAATAATTTATAATAATATCTTTAAGATTATAAAAAAAATTGTATTTGGGTTATAGTGCTTAAATTTTAGTATTTTGTGTGTATTAAACTATTTTGATGGTGGTAAATCTATTTCCATTATAAAAATACAATTCAAACACCAGATTTAGACTAGACCATTTTCAATTCAAACACCAGATTTAGACTAGACCATTTTCAATTCAAACACCAGACTTAGACTAGCCCATTTTCAAATGATACATAATTTCGTCATCACTTTAACATCTGTCAATATAAACGGAAAAAAGAGTGGGTCCAGACAGCCATATCGGTGTGTTAAACCAATCTGCAATCTGGATAAGGGGTGCCCCTTCTAACGCCCCTTGTGGCCTGCCCAATCAACCCAACATCTTATTATTACATATCATATTTATATATTCTTCACAGTCAATGGCGGCTCGATAAAGAAGTCTGTTATAAGCGCCTCGTGTTGTACGACCAATCAACGCAACATTGTATCATATACGATGTTTAAATATGTTTCCTAAAACTATATATTTTACACGTACCGCAGCATTGTATTACAGATCATATTTAAATGTGTTATCTTCCTCAACACATGGTATTATGTATAAATACAGACTTACGTATAAATTAAATTATCTGGAAGTGGTATGTTATATGTAAGCAGCCTACAGCCTATTATTAATATAAAAGTTTGTTGGTTTTGTCTTTTATAACATACGGTTGTTTTTGTCTTTTTAAACAAAGAAAAAAACTACAGACTTGTGCACCAAAAGCTCATGCAGCAGACACCTCCCATAAACATTATATGAAGCAGTCACCTCCCGCACCATTTTTATCATATATTATATTCAAATATATGCTCTTGCATAAAGCGCAACATTGTATTATATATGATATTTGATTCTGTTATCTTCTGGCTAGTCAGCAACATTATTTCGTATAAGATATTTAAACATAAAGTTTCCACAGCTTGCGCAGCATTGTATTAAATATGATATTTATAAATATGTACAACGACGAGCACAACCTGCGATCGCATATGATATACGTAATATGTGCTCTTATCCACCGATGCCACAGACATCTATGTCGTCCACTATACGTCAGGCCTCGCATGCTCTTCTTTTTGTGAGTGCGTGGTGCGCGTGGTTTAATGCAATTGCAATGGTGGGCATCCATCTCCTGCTTTGCTTCCGAGGGCGCGATGTGAGGAAGGGTTTTGTCGATCATCTCTACCACGCCCTCACTGCCCAAGGTTTCTGGGTATTCCTTGACACCCACCATCTGCAGAGGGGAGAAAACATCTGGGAAGCCTTACACCGAGCGACTGAGGCCAGTCGCATCCTCATCCTCATATTCTCTACCAATTACGCACAATCTGCATGGTGCATGGGAGTCGAATCTCATCCTCATATTCTCACAACCACATTAGTTTTTTACTAATGTGGTTGATATAGGCCGATAGGCGTATATAAAATAGATTTATTCATGCATCTGGCTTAACCACATTAATAAAAACTAATGTGGTTGATATACGCGGATAGGCGTATATAAAATAGATTTATTCATACATCTGGCTTATGGAGGAGTCGAGTTATTTGGAGATTTGTTTAGGAGATTTGTTTGGGATATATGATGTAAATATCATTTCAAATTTGGAGATTTGTTTATCTAATCCTCCAGCTGAACGAACGAAATTAATTAGTTCTGAAAAAATTATGTAATAAATCTAGAAGATGAATATGTAATAAAACAGAGGGTTTGGAGGATGAATATGTAATAAATCACATGGTTTTAACATCATGCCTTAGGTCAAATTCAAACTTCCCATTGAAATGCTTTCGGGATTACAGAAAACACAAAATCGGTCCTTCACACTTTCGTTAGTAAAATCAATTAAGTGTAAAGAAAACCCAAATCCATCCTTCAAATCAGATTCCGTTCAGAGTATCGAAGCCATTGCAAAACAAATGCCGTCGGAAAAATAAAATAACCCACCTTTCTCCCTTTTGGGATTAAAGAAAACACAAAATCGGTCCTTCACACTTTAGTCAGTAAAATCAATTAAGCGTAAAGAAAACCCAAATCCATCCTTCACATGAGATTCCGTTCAGAGTATCAGAGCCATTGCAAAACAAATTCCGTCGGAAAAATAAAATAACTCACCTTTCTCCTCGTTGTCTTCCATGTGCTTCCATAGACCTCGCCTCCCGTCCGCTCTTCATGTTCCAAAATAGTTACTATAGTTGTACGTCCAATAAGCTTGATCGAAACGTAGCTCTGAACGGCAAAAGAAAAACTATAAATCATTAATAATTTCTTCCATACCTCGAATTTACGTGTGATATAATGGCGTAGAGCCTCAGCTATGCAGCAGATATAATTTTGAAGGCAGGGCAGCAGATGGCAGGCAGCAGATTGCAGGCAGGAAGGGCAGCAGATTGAAGGCAGCAGATTGCGAGTTGGCGATAGGGTTGCTAGCCGGCGAGAAGGGAAGCATATTGAAGGGCTGCGAGTCGGCGGTAGGGTTGCGATCGCCCACCACCATACCATGGCGGATCGCCTCCAAGCGGCAAAACTGCTACAATGGAACGACAATGCATGAGCATTGCGCTTCTCCTCCCACTCTCCACTTCATGCGACTGTTAAATTCCCTTCCATCGCCACATGTCTACGAAGAGACACGCAGTCTTGTAATGAGCAACGTGCCCATCAACATGGTTGGGAGATCCCCACACGTCGGAGACAAGCACAGCTTGTAATCAGCAACGTGCCCATCAACGTGGTGGTTACGGGATGGGAGGATTTCTTAATTTGATAGGTGGCGGTCAGCAAATGGCATAGTAAATTTTTAATCCAGATTTGTAAAAAATTAATTTAAGTACGGTTTAAACACGTGATTTAGATATGCAATAAAGTTAGTGGGGTAGATTTCATCCATCCATTTAGTGGCGACGACCAGAATATACTGGCATCTTCCAATCCTGACCATCAGATAAAAAAAAATTAATTAGCTTAATCACAAAACATGCTCCTTCCGACAGGGGGTTACGCCTATTGGCGTAATTACACACAATCTGCATGGTGCATGAGGGAAGTTTTGCTTAAATATATACCACGACAAGCTCACCCTGCTTTGGCATATGATATAATATGTAATGTTTTCCACCGATGCTGTAGACATCTACGTCGACCATACGCCGGACCTCGCATCCTCTTCTTTAATAATCCTCCTCATCCAGCCCATCCACTCCCAACTTCGCTGCTTCAATTACAATTGCAATGGCGGGCATCCATCTCCTACTTTGCTCCTCTTCCATCCGCCCATCCATTCCCACCTTTGTTGTTTCAATTGCAATTACAATGGTGGGCGTCCATCTCCTGCTTTGCTGTTTCAAGAAGAGATACAGACGATACGATGTATTTCTGAGCTTCCGAGGGCGCGATGTGCGGAAGGGGTTTGTCGATCATCTCTTCCACATCCTCACCGACGAAGGTTTCCGCGTATTCCTTGACACCCATCATCTCCAGAGGGGAGAAAACATCTCGGAAGCCTTACACCGAGCAATTGAGGTGAGTCGCATCCTGATCCCCATATTCTCCACCAATTACGCACAATCTGCATGGTGGCTCAGAGAAGTCTCCCTTATGGAGAAAGGGAGGAAAAAGGGATCGGCCATTTTCGTCCCTCTGTTTTACAATGTGACTCCCTCTCAAGTTGGGTACCCGGATCAATCTCATGGCAGCCCATTTACTGAAGCATTCGAAGAGCATGAGAGGAGTGGGAAATACAGCGCACAAGAAATTGATGAATGGAAGGCTGCTCTCTCTACAATCTCTCATCTCGCTGGTTGGTCGCTCCAAGAAGACACTAATGGGTGGGTGACCTATCTATTCTTATTTTTATTTTATTTTGTTTATAGGCTCTTAGTAATATTTATTTGTTTGCTTCTTCATCAGCTCTAAATATTCATCATCTCTCTGCAGATATGAAACAGCGATGGTGAAACTCGTAGTTGAATACGTGGCCACAACATTATTGTAAGAGACGGAATACAAAACTTCGATTAAATGCCCTTACCAGTACGCCAAATTTTGAGAATATTTTAGAAACGTTTACCATTAAATACCGCTGCGCCATATTTGTGGAAGTTATATGGATTGTGAATTTTGAGAATATCTCAAAATATCTATTAACTAGGTGAGAACTAAGATCCTCAAATTCTAAGATATTCTCAAAAACATGGAGAGATCCTCAAATTCTAAGATACTCTCAAAATATGCACATAAAGATTTCTATTTGTTTAAACATGTCCGTGTTGGCCCGAGGAAGACTAAGCATTTCCGGATGGACACCTCGTTTTTGTCAAGTATTTTCTTTGCTCAGCTATGTAAATAACGCCGTCGCCATGAATGTACAGTTTACTTAAATAAAGTAAAAACAAATAATATATATTTTCATTAGTTTAGTTAGTTTAATCTATTGTTATTAGTTTTCCTATGTGAAGATGAGATATGAATCAGCAAGTTTTAATCAATTTCAACTTTAAAATTAAATCTACAATAATGTTGGAATTATTGAGAATTCCAAACACACAGTGAAGGAGAGAATAATACTCCCCTCTACAACACAGAGAGATTAAAACTAAAATTTGCTTGCAGACAGAGATGGCATGAAAAATGCTTTCTATTTCATTAACAGAACTTAAAACTATTACAAGTTTCTTCCTCACTAGAGGGATTCAAAAAATGATATCAAGACTGCTACAGACGCAGTGCTTCTCAAAACAAACCTTCTCTCTGTCTCTCAAGAACGCACAAACAGTGCTATGTTCTTCTTACTGTGTTTTCCTTGCCTGCAGGCTTACACAGCGATTACAGTAATACAAATACAATGCAATACTCTATTACAAGCCTCACGGGCTTTTTCACTTTATATAAGGCGCGGCGGGAGCAAAACCATAAAATAAAGAAATAAAACCAAATACAAAAGAAAATGCTTTGCGCAAACATAAACTTTAATATAGCACGACGTACGAGTGGGGACCACGTCGCAGTTGACCGTTTTGCGATGTGCGATAGTGGAACAATAAAAAATGCGATGGCGCGATCTGCGATGGCGCATATCGCAACTTTGAAACCGACGGAACATATATAACACGTGATTGTGCGATCGTGCGATGGCGCGACGATCGCACATTACAACTTTCAACGAAACTCTGGCATGGGCGGAGGGTGATTTTGCGACATTGCAATGTTGCGATGATCGCACATCGCAAACATCCACATTAACAAGACACTTCACTTCTAAAATTGCGATCTGCGATTTGCACTCAAGTGGTGGTGACCACTTGTCCTGCTTTTCAAAAATTAAAGAATTTCCGCCTGTTTTATTCAATTTCATTCATTTCTGGTTGTTGAGGGCTTTAAAGCCCGAAATGACTGTCTTAATGACTTCTGCTCCTCCGTAGATTAGAACTACGGGAAAATCTTAGTTCCTCTGTGAAATTGACTTCGCTCATATCAAAATTAATTCTTCTCTCTGCAATCTGTGGCTGTGGCCCATAAAAAATTAATTCTTTCTTCCAGTACAAAGACACGGCAGGTGACTTTAATATTTCCAACACTCCCCCTTAAAGTCAGCTGCTGGGTTATCAATCATACCCAAACATTTTCCTAAAAATTCAAATGTTTTCTGTCCCAATGGTTTAGCTAAGATATCTGCATATTTCTCCTCGGTTTTACAATGCTGTAAAATAATTTCTCCATTGTTCACTAATTCTCTGATATAATGAAATTTTTCGTCTATGTGCTTTGTTCTCTTGTGAAACATAGAATTCTTTGACAATGCAATAGCCGAGCTATTGTCACAATAAATCACAGTGCCCTTTATCTGTTCTTGGCACAAACTTCTCAACATCCTTCTCATCCAAATTGCTTGACACGCTGTTGTTGTAGCTGCCACATATTCTACCTCTGCTGTAGATAATGCTACAATAGGCTGTTTCTTAGAAGCCCATGAAATGGCTCCTAAACCCATATGAAAAACATAATCGGAAGTGCTCTTCCGATCATCTACACTTCCAGCCCAATCACTGTCAGTGTATCCAACTAACTCTGAATTTTTTGAAGCTGTATACAAAATACGAAATCCTTTTGTTCCTTTCACATACCTCAGAATTCTCTTTGCTGCTTGCCAATGCGCTTCTTTTGGCTTCTCCATAAATCTGGAAATTAAACTAACAACATACATAATATCCGGCCTAGTTGCAGTCAAATACATGAAGCTGCCAACTGTGCTTTTATACAAACTTGGATCAAAATCCTTGCTGCTGTCATCTTTACTCAACTTCAATCCCATTACTGTGGGAGTAATTGTAGCTTTGCACTCCTGCATATTAAATCTTTCTAAAACTTGATTCACATACTTTGCTTGAGAAATAAAAATCCCTTTTTCACTTTTCTCTACTTCTATTCCCAAGAAGTATCTCAACAAACCCATGTGAGTCATTTCAAATTCATCCTTCATGACTGTTTTAAAATTTTCAATAAGGTAATCATCATTACCTGTAAATATCAGATCATTAACATATAAAACAACAATCAACATCTTACCATCATTTTCTTTGATGTAGAGGGTGGGTTCTCCCTCACACTTCTCAAATCCATTTTCCAGTAGATAGGAATCTATCCTACTGTACCATGCTCTTGGAGCTTGCTTCAGCCCATAAAGAGATTTCTTCAATTTGCAGACCCTATGCTCTTTCCCTTTCTTCTCCTATCCGAGAGGTTGTTCCACATATACCTCTTCCATTAAAACCCCATTTAAAAATGCAGATTTTACATCCATCTGATATACTTTCCATTTGTTTTGTGCTACTATTGACAACACTGCTCTTACTGTCTCCATTCTTGCAACTAGTGCAAAGGTTTCTTCATAATCAATCCCTTGCTTCTGCTTATATCCTTTGACAAGAAGTCTGGCCTTGTGTCTCTCTATTTTTCCTTCAGCATTGCTCCTGGTCTTATAGACCCATTTAACTCCAATGACTTCTTTACCTTCTGGGAGATCAACCAACTCCCATGTTTTGTTCTTCTCTATGGCATTAATTTCATCATCCATAGCTTCTATCCATTTTCTATCTTTAATAGCATCTTCAAAATGAATAGGATCATCAACTTGAAAATATAAAGCAAATAGAGAATTCATACCTTCATTCGTTTCTCCTTGCTCATAAATTTCTCTAATGCTTCTGAACCTTGTTCCACTTTCACTTGGTGTAGTCGTGCTTGATGAAGCACTCAGTTCTGCTCCATGTGGTGTGCTTGGAGATGCACTTCCACTTCTTCTCAAGGGTGTTCTCGCTGTTGCTTGAGGTCTCCCTTGCTGTCCTTATGTTGGTGGAGGTTGTGTTGCGGATGGGTTGTTAATTTCAACCACATCTCCCTTATCTTCATCATGAAATAAACAATTTTTAATGTTAACTGTTTTCTCGATGCTTCCATCCCATGCTTCCTCTTCAATGAATTGCACATCTCTACTTATCACAAAATTCTTTGTGGATGGGTTATAAAATCTGTATCCTTTGGAATCTTCACAATATCCAAGGAAAATGCACTTCTCCCCCTTACTATCCAATTTCTTCCTTAACTTGTCAGGAATTTGTACATATGCCGCACATCCAAAAACTCTCATTTGGGTGACTCCCTGTTTTCTGCCACTCCACACTTCTTCTGGAACTTTGTTCATCACAGCTTTTGTGGGGCATCTATTTAAAATGTACACAGCACAGTTTGTTGCTTCTGCCCAATATTCATTCGGCAAATGCTTTGCCTTCAACATGCTTCTCACCATTTCCATTATGGTTCGATTCTTTCTTTCAACAACTCCATTCTGTTGCGGTGTGTACCTTGTGGTAAACTGCTTGTGTATGTCGTTTTCTCTGCAAAAAGGCAGAAATTCCTTTGATATGTATTCTCCTCCTCTGTCAGTTCTGAGGACTTTAATATACAATCCGCTCTGTTTCTCTACAAGAGCTTTAAAATGGAAAAATTTCTGAAAGACTTCACTCTTAATTTCAGAAAATAAACCCACACTTTTCTTGTGAAATCATCTATGAAGGTTAGCATGTAATTGCTGCCTGAAACTGATGTTGTTTGCATCGGCCCACATAAATCTGAATGACTGATTTCTAAGGGTGCTTTAGCCCTTATGCTTTTCCCTGAAGGAAAATTTTCTCTGTGTTGCTTTCCCAAGATGAAGCCTTCACATAGGCTGTCAAGCTTCTCAATCAATGGCAAACCTCTTACCATTCCTTTTATGTGCAACAAATTTAATCCTTCGAAATTGAGATGTCCAAATCTCAAGTGCCATAACCAATTTTCATCCTTTGCTTCCTTCTGAAAGGCTTCTTGTGTTACAGCTGCAATGCTTTTTCCTTTTTCTTTTAAGTCAGTGTTGAACTTGAGAGGAAACATTCTATTGTTGGTCATTTGTATTTCAACAATGATTTTCTTTCTTGGAGGTATATATTTTATTGTGCACACATCATCTTTGAAAATTACATTGTAACCTTTGTCTATGAGCTGCCCAACGCTCAAAAGATTACATTTCAAACCTGGAACATAATACACATCAGGGACAAATTTCTGCTCCATTTCTGGCTCGAATACTAACTCTGCCTTTTCCTTTGACAGAGATCTTAGTATCAGTCCCTGTGGTCACTTCAGATTTTACTTCTTCATCTAGATTGGCAAACATTGCTTTGTTTCCAGTCATGTGATTACTACATCCTGAATCTAAGAACCAAACATCATCTTCTCTATCTTGTGCTACATTACATCTTAACAACACATTACTTGGGTTCTTTTCTTCTTTTGCTACATTAGCATTCTGCTTATTTTTCATGTCATTTTTCTTCTTTCTACATTCATTGGAATAATGCCCATATTTCTTGCAATAATGACATTGGACACTGGATTTATTATACCTCTGTCCATGAGCATGTTGGTGTTGATGTTCACCTTGCTAGTTGTTGCATTGGCCGTGGCTCTGAATTTGACTGTTGCTCCTTCCATGTGAATGTGAAGGGATGTTCCTTCCGCCTCTATTCTGGATTTTGCCTCTTCCTCTTCCTTTGCCTTGACCTCTTCCTCTACCTGAAGGCATCTGGGTCTTGAAGGCATGCTCAAGAGATGAGTGTTCATCTCTGCTCAATCTCTGTTCATGAGTTATCATCGAGGCATGTAGTTTATCTACCGTGAACTTTGAGAGATCCTTGGTCTCTTCTATGGTGGTAACAATAACATCAAACTTTGAGGGTAAGTTTCTCAAAAGTTTCTCCACAATTCTCCTTTGTTCAAGAGTTTCTCCATGGGATCTTATTTGATTTACAATCCCAATCACATGTGTAAAAAATGTTTCTACACTATCTGACTCTTTCATGCAAAGAGTTTCAAAATCTCTTCTCAGCAACTGAATTTTTGCTGTCTTAACTTTCTCCATGCCTTCATAGGCTACTTTCAGGGTTTCCCATGCATCCTTGGATCGCTTAGATGCTGTTATCCTTGGAAACACACTCTCATTTACTGCCTGATACAAATAGAAGAGGGCTTTAGCATCCTTCTTCCTATTTCTCTTCAATAGGTTGTTCTCTGCTTGAGTTAAGGAATTAAAATCCTGCTCATCAGCTGGTTCAACAAAACCATCTTCTACAAACTCCCATAAGTCTTGTGAGACAAACAGGGCTCTCATGGTAATGGCCCAATAATCATAGTTCTTTCCATTAAATTGTGGAAGCTGAGTATTTCCAATACTCACACCAGTACTTGGTCGAGCCATTGCTCTTAAACTAAACTCTGAACTTAAATAAACTGTCTTTCCTTCTCTGAAAGAACAAACTCTTTTAAACAAAAAACAACAACTCTGTTTTCTTTGAGAAATACCTGAACTTTGACCTCTGTTGGGCTTTCACACTGCTGGAGAAAACGCTACAACAAGTCTTCTTCTTCTTCAGCTTCTTTGAAACCTTCAAAGAGCCTGAACTAGCTCCGATACCATGTTGGAATTATTGAGAATTCCAAACACACAGTGAAGGAGAGAATAATACTCCCCTCTACAACATAGAGAGATTAAAACTAAAATTTTCTTGCAGACAGAGATGGCATGAAAAATTCTTTCTATTTCATTAACAGAACTTAAAACTATTACAAGTTTCTTCCTCACTAGAGGGATTCACAAAATGATATCAAGACTGCAACAGACGCAGTGCTTCTTAAAACAAACCTTCTCTCTGTCTCTCAAGAACGCACAAACAGTACTATGTTCTTCTTACTGTATTTTCCTTGCCTGCGGGCTCACACAGCGATTACAGTAATACAAATACAATGCAATACTCTATTACAAGCCTCACGGGCTTTTTCACTTTATATAAGGCGCGGCGGGAGCAAAACCATAAAATAAAGAAATAAAACCAAATACAAAAGAAAATGCTTTGCGCAAACATAAACTTTAATATAGCACGACGTACGAGTGGGGACCACGTCGCAGTCGACCGTTTTGCGATGTGCGATAGCGGAACAATAAAAAATGTGATGGCGCATATCGCAACTTTCAAACCGGCGGAACATATATAACACGTGATTGTGCGATTGTGTGATGGCGCGACGATCACACATCGTAACTTTCAACGGAACTCTGGCATGGGCAGAGGGTGATTTTGCGACATTGCAATGTTGCGATGGTGCGATGATCGCACATCGCAAACATCCACATTAACAAGACACTTCACTTCTAAAATTGCGATCTGCGATTTGCGCTCAAGTGGTGGGGACCACTTGTCCTGCTTTTGAAAAATTAAAGAACTTGCACCTGTTTTATTCAATTTCATTCATTTCTGGTTGTTGAGGGCTTTAAAGCTCGAAATGACTGTCTTAATGACTTCTGCTCCTCCGTAGATTAGAACTACGGGAAAATCTTAGTTCCTCTGTGAAATTGACTTCGCACATATCAAAATTAATTCTTCTCTCTGAAATATGTGGTTGCGGCCCATAAAACATTAATTCTTTCTTCCAGTACAAAGACACGGCAGGTGACTTTAATATTTCCAACAAATAAAACTTAATGTAATAATATGTAATAGATATTGCATTAGAAGTGTTTAGAGGAACCATAAATCTACAATAAAACTTAATGTAATAATATGTAATAGATATTGTCTTGGAACTGTTTAGAGGAGACATTTAAGAGAATATTGTTAACGTAATTTTAGTGATTCAAACACTGGTTTACTATGGATTAAATTTGAAGAGAAGATTATATTTTGATTTGAAGGCCCAAATTTATTTTGGATTTTCAACATGAATAACTTAAAATTTAAAATAAATTATTTGTTTCATATAAAAATGAAAAATGTTTTTTTATTATCAACTAAAGATCAATATTCATAGTACAATACTCCAAAATCTAGCAAGAGATATTGATAAAATGAAAAAGTACATGAGGTTGATATACAAGGCATAAATTATAGCCAAAGCTTATAGACTTGGAGTTATCTAAAGGAGAATGAAATACCTTATACTATTTAGGGGGATGAATGAAAAGTGATTTAAGATTTCATGTATGTCTCACACAACATGTTTCTTATTGTGTTAAGTATATAGACTAGTTCATAACTCTAGGTATAGTTGAAGTACACATGGATGATATCAGTTGAGCAAGGTTTTTCAATATTATTTTATATATCAAAATTATAGAGAGAAAATTTTGATTGGACCATTTATTTATAGTATATATAAAAATCGTATGGAGGGAATTGAATAGGACCATTTACTTTTTCATTACCATTCCTCAAATACAATGAAGGTGTATTACAATGGAATTGTTATTCTTTCTTGTATTTCTTATAGGTTCTTATAGGTTATTCAGTTTAATTTTTCAAAAAATTGTAATGATTTTTTTTGAAAGATATCAAAATATAGTATTATTTTATGGATATCACTACAATGTCTATTAAAAAAATACAACAAATTTTTAAATCTCAAATACCACATTTTTCTATAAATATATAGTTACAAGGATATTTTTCCATAAGAATTTTAGGCCTAATGATTATAGCACATGTGTGTTATGATGTAGAACACGATATGCAAAAGAGTACAAAAATAACATTAATATTTTATCAACAAAATGAATGTTTATATTGAATATTAGTTATTGAATCAAGCCTACATTGGATCAATTTGGATCCCTAGTGCCCATTATCATGTCTTTAGATTAAGTAGAAACAAATAAGAAACACAAGTAATATTTATAAATCCAAGCAAGAAGAACAAGTAGTAAATGCAAGCAAGTGGAGTAGGTAGTAAATACAAGTAGGTGATGTAGTAAGAACGTTTATAGGTGTAGCCATGAGGGATTGGTAGGAACCATTCATAAATCTTAATAGCAAGAGGATGGGGAGTTAATTCTAATTGGAATTGTTTACCCTTTGTGAGTAGAAAAAAGGCTCACTATAACAAAAAAATTTCATCTTCAATTCTCACTACTAAGATGTAGTTTCAATAAATATGTAATACATGCATGTATGAGCTCTATGACAATAGAATTCTATTGTATAAAAAATATAACATTTGTTTTTTAACTATCATGATATGGGAAAAAATTGTTAGCATTTTTTTTTCTTATTTTCACTGTATAAAGAAAATTAACCCATAAAAGAAACATTAAAATAATGATAAGTAGAACCTAGTAATAAAAATTTCTTAACCTTTTAATTGAAAAAATGAAAAATAATTTCCTTTTAAAATATGACAAATATTTTTTTATTTTAATTTTTATTTGCATGGGAAATAATATGATGCTATTCTTAAAAAAAACTCATATTTTCTCTGCTACATACTGTTGTTCTATGCATTTGTATAGAACATTGAATTACGTCTACGCTACATCCTCTCTCTACCATAACTGCATTTTAAATTTTTTCCACACGGATACGCTATGAGATTCCAGGTCTTCTGCTCCTTTTCGATCTGATTACTCTATGTGTTCTAATTCATTCCCAAACCGCGTGTTGTGCACACCATGTTAAAAACCGATAAGCTATTAATTAATTGGCTCTCCAGGTGAGGTACCTGGAGAGTGCCCACACACTCCACACAATGAACTTATTATTTAGTAGAATAACCTCATACACATACTAATAGGGTGGTTTGAACCACTCCCTAGATAGTATGATCTCACACGTAATATTAGAGTGTCAATCTTATCCTTATCACAACATACAACTAAGTCTAGATTTCTCCATTAAGTCTAACACTCCCCTTAGTGGAGAAAGGGTACTAAAAGAATAGCATATGTTTGTTGGTCTAGTCTCAGCTAGGATTACATAAAAAACTTGGTAACGAAGTTTTCATTTTAGTCTTCTTGCTTGAGAGTCCATGCTTGTGCATTCCTAGGCAAGGCTTCATCTTTACTTTTCTTGCCATGAGGTAGTGATAGATCTTCACCTCCTTTTTATGTTTTCTTCCCCAAAGACAGGACGCTTGAACTCTTATCCTCCTCGATCTTGATTGTAGTTTGTCATTAATTATATCTTGATTGTTGGTAACCGATAATACTTTAGAGAATGCAAGCTTGGTAGAATAATTTTTCCTCTCACTACTTTTGGTTTCAAACATCTCAACATTAGCCATGTTGTCTTCAACATTCATTGATGCAACTTCTATTTTAACTTCATAAAAACGTGGTGTTTCAAGCCATTCTTCTAGAAACTTTAATTCCTCTTCAAAAAAAAAAAATCTTCTTCCTTGTTGTTTTTGCTAACATCTGCACACTCAAAAACATTCATGAGATCATCATAATTTTAATTCTTTCCAGATTTGTATTCTTCTGCCAAACCTTTGCAATCAACTTCACATGGCTCATCCAATTGATCTTCAACGATATATTCCTCTTTACTTCCTTCCTAAAGAACAACTCGTGAGCCTTCAATCTCACATTATTGCAAAACATATAATATATCTCGATAATCGTGGTCATTGGTAAAACCACCAAGCCTCGTGAAAAAAATATCATTGGTCAAATATGTCTAAAAGTGCAGCCATATTGGAAAAATCTAACTTATCTCGGTTCTAGATTTCTTTCTGACTCCACTTGGTCCTTCAAGAGCTCCAATAACCCCATTACCACAGAGGCGAGAAAATTCTCCCTTTAACAGCTCTTCAACCATAGAACCTTGTGGTGCAGACCGTGGCTTCTATGCCACACATCCAAATCGAAAGAAAATCACCAATGCAACTTGAATCTGAAGCACCTGCACCAAGCTTCAGGATTGAGGTTTCAAACTACCTCTCGATGCAGATCGCCTCTTGATCTACAAGCTCTCCAGGCACTATGATTTCAACTTTCTGTATGTTCTCACCTCCTTTGATCCAAGCGTCAAATATTTAAATCTTTCATATGCATGCCATAATGTTGTCTCCTATTGAGATGTTGGGTATCACCAAATCTCCTCGAGATCACAAGAAAATTCATAAGCACCTCTCAGATCTAAGCACAGATCTTCTCTTAGATCTGCTTGTAGCCACTGATCGAGCGACTTGGGATTCATAGTATCACGAAACCTTCTTTCATCGGTGCCCCATTGTAACTCATATGTCGTGCTCATGACGCCGGGCAGTGGCTGATTTATCGACACGCTCCTCTCCCATAGGTCTGCACTTTTCGGCATGTTCCTTCCTCATGAGTATGCTCTTATCGACACAGCTGTGCCATCAGAAATCACGTTGATTTCCCACCTGGAAATTTGATCCTCTTTCGGTTCAACTCGACACAAAATTCACAAGCCGTTGTGAGCACATATCGCTCAGGAGATTTTTCTTAGGCACATTAAGAAATATGGGAGAAGACCACTCCATGGAGAAACGCTGCCTCCGATCTAATCCTCACATACTTATGATCCAAGGCTCTTGCTATAACAATCCAATACATGCATCGTTTACCCAAACATAAGTTGTGTTTACCGTAGTGGCAATAGCATAGAATTTTTACAAAAAAAATTCTCAGAACCCTGATCAAGGTGCCTCCAATGATGTAGATGAGATTATTTGTGGACAATTAGGGGCATAATCTCTGCGTTCGTCCAAAAATCACTTCAGGTGAACAAATTAAGTCACATGATGCCACTCAATTCTCAACAGCGCTCAAGAGATCTTGGCGAACTCCTGCTTTTCCACGTATTTTTTGTCCAATGATATCCTTTCACACATTCACAAAAACTACACACTATACTCTTCGGTTCTTTCACCAGTCGATAGATTCGGTCTCCATACACACTTCAACAACAAATACATGTCTCGTGATTCTTAAAGATCCAATAAAACTCCTTCGTGCGGTCTCTCGGTTGGCTGGAGTCCTTCGTGCAGTATCTAGATTGGTATGAAGACACTTTATAGGATTGAGCCCTGAGTCGATTAATCAAACTGCATCTTGAATACCACTAACACACTGCACCAATAGGCTCAATCATACACCAGACACAAGTCGTTCACCACTCTCTCATGGACTAACAAACTCACAAACCTCACAACAAACTTACTTAGCTTTCACCTGAAGCTTTGATACCTTCTTAAAAGATGATAAGCTATTAATTAAGTGGCTATCCAGGTGAGGTACTTGGAGTTTTCCCAAGAACTCCACACAATGAATTGACTATTGAGTAAGAATAACCTCATATATATACTAATAGGGAAGTTTGAACCACTCCCTAGATAGTAGGATCTCACACCTAATATTAGAGTGTCAATCTTATCCTTATCACAACAAACAACTAAGTCTAGCTTTCTCCATTAATTTTAACACACCAAACAAAAATGAACCACCACATGCTGACTTATGAATCCAGACCTTCGAATGATCTTATTATTATGTGTTTCCTTCATTGATAAAACTGGTAGACCATTGTGTGAGGACATGGACACATATCTGAGCATTATACTATACATTTACAGTCAAGTAATTACAAGCAGAGGTCGGCGCAGGTACCAGAATCTTTGTCGGGAAGGAGGTGCAGTCTTGTGGTGTTGTTGACTGACCGATAGTTACCTCATGTTAGTGCAATGGTCTTGGTTATGTAACTTCCCTTGCGTTGCTCACTTTATGCCTGAATATATCTCTGTTATGGTCATTTTTATATAGTACATACGGTTTATTAAGAAATGCTTGAGTTCATTTTAAAATTTTATGGTATATAATGTGTGATGGGCACATAATATATGCAGACTATTTTAAAATAGTGGCAAATTAATATATTAAAAGATGATGTGACATGGTCTAAAGGTCAAGTGAGTGGTATTTAAAAGCATATTAAGTGCTACATAAATCATGCAGAAGATTATTTTATAAGAAGAGCTGGCTTCAGAGGAAGAGGAAGGAGAAATTTTAGAGGCAGGGGAGGTAGTCAGTCCCAAGGAGAAAAGTCTGATTTTCATTGCATACGATGCAATAGAGATGGACATGATGCATCCACATGTAAACTTTGTATTGGCACCGAATTGAGTAGGAAAGAAATGAAGGGAAAAGTAAAACAAATGAAAAAGGGAAAGGTAAGGCACCTAAATCTTTTCATTATGTTGTGGCACATTGCAATATTGGAGTAACTGAAGACTTATTCAATGCTTCACTTGATTCATGGAAAGATGATTGGTTGCTTGATTTAGGAGCAACTTTCCACATGATTTTCAGGAGCTATTTCTTCAAATAATTCACTAACAATGTTGATGGAGAAGTATAATTTGCATACAAGTCCAAAATCAAGCCATTAGGGCATGACACCATCAGGCTCAAACTACCTGGTCTTCCAGACTTTATTTCACATGATGTTCTATACCTCCCGGAGCTGAGCAGCAAATTGTTGTATTTGTTCCACATCCGCCAACAAGGAAACTCCATTTATATATTTGATGGAAAGTTTGAGGTCAAAAAATCATCCGATCACTCACTTGTCATGATTAGGAAAGAAGAAGAAAGAATTATGAAGTTGCAAGGAACATATACTTGTTCACAAAACTTTTGATACAATTCTCACTATGGTGAAGGTACATTTCCATCAAGTATTTTATGGCATGATAGATTTGGAAATTTTAACTATGAAAACCTCTGTTTGTTGAAGAAAAATGGTGTTACCGGTTTGCCTACTATTCCTATGAAACTTAAGTAATGTGATGTTTGTATCTTAGGAAAGCACGGAAAATATTCTTTTCACGATTCTTATTCCAGAGCACATCGAAAACTTGAACTTATTCATTCTGATTTATGTGGTCCTGTGTCTATTCCCTCTGCAAATGGTAATAAATATATGATGACATTTATTAATGAATACACCAGAATGTGTTGGGTCTATTTATTGAAGAACAAATCTAATTCTTTTGAAACATTCAAGAAATTTCATGTGTGGATTGAAAATGATGCAAAATCTCATATTGGATCTATTGACACTGATAATGGAAAATAGTACACTTCAAATGAATTTCAAAACTATATTCACCAGCATGGGATCAAACATAAAACAACAATGAATTATAATCCCCAACAGAATGGAGTAATTGAAAGAATGAACAAAACAATCTTAAATATGGTACGTTCCTTGAAAATTTTCAAAAATGTTAGGTTGATGTTTTCGGATGATGTAGTTCTATGTGATGTGTATATAAAGAATAGGTGTCTATCTAATTATATAAAAAATAATACTCCTTATGAAATGTGATATGGCCACATTCTTTGAGTAAGACATCTTAGTGTTTTTGGTTCCACTAGTTATTCTTTGATACCTAAGGAACATAGAAACAAATTTGGTGAAAGAAGTTGAATATGTATCTTCTTGGGGTACTCAAATACCTCCAAAGAATACCCTCTCTATGATGAAGTTAATAAGAAGTTTATAATATATAAAGATGTGATATTTCTTGAACCTTCCAAGATTGACAATGTTGTTGAGAGACATGCAAACATGCAAAGTATTTTCAATCATTTGACAATGATATTCCACATCTTAAAGGGGGGATTCCTATAATGGATCAATATGTGGAATATTCTTCTAAAGCACTATCTCCCCAACATGAAGCACCAACCCCTGATGACACTTTGAGTGATGTGATTGAAAGAATTGGGAGACTAAATCTTGATTTAGCCCCATCTCAATCAAATAAGAAGCATATGCCTTCTCATAAAGGTCCTCCAAAATGGATGGCAAAGACACTTGAAATTGTTCACTATGATGAGGTTGGAAAGACATGAACAAGAAGCTCAACAGGAAAAAATGGAGGTGATGTAGATGATTTTGATTCACCTATTCATATGGATGTTTCTTATGGTTGTGAATTGAATTTGTCTATAGATTTTAAACTAACTTCCTTCAAATAAGTCACTTCTCATGATGAACGAAAAGAAGTGATGCAATAAGAATACGATGCCTTGATAAAGAATGGCATCTGGAAGTTGGTTGATCCTCCATTGGGAACCAAACCAATAGGCTACAGGTGGGTCCTCAAGAACAAGTATAAAGCAGATGGCTCACTTGACAAGCACAAATATAGGCTTGTGGAATTTTTTTTCATAAAAGGAAGGGGTCGACTATCAGGAGAATTTTCCCCCCACGGAAAAATGGGCTACCATCTAGACACTCCTTGCCTTGGCAACACATGATGATTGGAAACTCCATCAAATGGATGTAAAACCTACTTCCTTGAATGGAGATATGGAAGATAATTTTTTTATGTTTCAACCAGAAGGATTTGATGTGAAGGGTCAAGAACATAAAGTATGCAAGCTTGTAAAATCCTTGTATGGCCGCAAGCAAGCACTGCGAGCCTGGTACAAGAAGTTAACTAAGCGTGTTTTGAAACTCAACTTCAAACATTATGATATTGATGATGCAACTTTGTTTTCAAGAAATTTGGAAAAATAGTTGTATATCTTATGGTGTATGTATATGTTATTCTGATGATAGGGAAAAATTAGAGCTACATTGCATCCATAAATAAGGAATTGAGGAAAAGGTTTTAAAATAGTAGATTTGGGCTATGTTCGCTACTATCTGGGTATTGAATTAACTCAACATCTGAAGTTTATATTCCTCTCTCAAAAGAAGTACATTCGAGATATGTCGAACATGTTTGGCATGATCAAGGACAAACGTTTGACTACTCAAATGGAACAGAACTTAAAGCTCACATCCACTAAATGAAAATAATTTGAGGATGCAACAAAGTATAGACATCTCATAGGAAGTCTCAACTACTTGTCTACTACTAGACCATAAATTTAATTTGTTGTTGGAATCCTCTCCAATGTTATTATAAAGCCTTGTGAGGGTCATTGGTCTATTGAAAAAAGAGTTATGAAGTACTTGAAGGAAACTCAAGACTTTGGACTTAAGTATACACAGGTTGGAGACTTCAGCTTGATTGGATATTCTGATTTAGACTTCGATGGAGATAAAGAAAATAGGGTATCTACTTTATGTTATGTTATGAGCCTTGGATCAGGAGTTGTCTCTAGGAGGTCACAAAAACAATTAGTTCTCGCAGATTTCAAAACTGGGGCAGAATATGTGGCAGCAATTGAAACAAAAATGTAAATTGTGTGGCTCAGCAAAATTCTAGAAGATTTGTAGGAGAAAAAAGTGCACTCAAATCTTCTCTTAATTGAAACCACTTCTGCATTAAATTTTTCCAAGAACCCAAAGTTCCAAGATCGAACGAAACACATCAATAAAATAACCCATCTAATTCGACATCATGTTGAGGCGAAGTCAATCCACCTATGTTATTGTTCCATAAATGAGCGGATCACAAACATCTTCATCAAATCACTTTGAAGAGAAAGGTTTTAAATTATTGATAATGATTGTTGGACTCACAAACATCCCTTCATATTAAGGGGGGGAATGTTGACACCTAATCTTTGGGATTAGGTAAATCCATGTAAATATTGTAAATATGAAAATAAAGAGAATTGGAAGACGAAGGGACATTGGGAGATGAAACCAAATAGTCTCCCTCTCCATGTATACATTCATGTTCCATCTTAATGAAAAACACAATACAATTCGTGTAGTTAACTCCTGGCTTGACATATACCAAAATGATAAAATATAAATTGTTTTACATTTAATGAATCATTAGGTAAAACAGAATCAAAATCCTAAATAATATAAAGCTAAAACTTAATAAAACTTGTAAAAATATGGTTTCAACGTGATAAGACTGTGCATATCCTTAACTATTGTTTTCCATGCATCTAAGCTTAGAGTGTGGTAGGAGTTGTCTCTTGATTTGGAGAGGTGGGATTTTTTGGGGGATTTAGAATTGGTGCATCCATGTTTCAGAAGGTATGGAGTCTTTTGTTTGGGGTTTCAAAGTTTTTAATCTTATGAAAGAGTTGAGATATCAAATCATCTTATACAAAGTTGTGGTAGAGGATTTCTAACTTATTTTAAATTGATGCAAGATTTTATATCTAACCATCTTTTCCTAAGGTTCTAAAATTATAATTTAGACTCTCAAAATTATCAATTTAAGATATTTATCTATTGTTATCATTGATATTGTCTTTGAATCCTAAATTTTATTTGCACTAAAATTGATTTTACTAATATCAATCCATCCTATGAATAAGAGTGGCCAAATAAAAAATAGACTTGGAAAACCATTAACAAATGGATTAAGTATTTTACAAAATGGTGTATTTAATACAATACAATAATACCAATGTTATTAAGTATTAAGAAGTGTATTTGATAGCTATAAAACTAGTGTACTTAATAGAGTATAGTAATCCCAATGTGAAAAATAATTTAATAATGAATGGACAAAGAGAATCCATAGCCGAGAATCAAAGAGAATCCTTAATTACATGAATATTGTTATCATTTGTGTATTAAAATATAGAAACAATTTTTTTACTATTGATGTCTGATCAAACAACTTCACTCGTTCGATTATTTTCACTACTCAAAGAAATGGTATGGTTGGAGTCTCGAGAATCTGTATATTGATTTGTGTCGAGACAAGAAAATTTGAAGACAAAACAAAGGAGGTCGCAACACAACAAGTTCCTCCCTATAGATCCTCGTTGATCCTCATTTTTATTAATAGGCTCCATACATCAGTGAAAATCAATAGAGATTTAAAATTGAAGATAACATATTTCTTTGCAAGGATGACACTGACCTCACTCATGCCACCATCACCCAAAAATGTTACCACACAAGCTTTCTTTTTGTTCATTTTTAACAAATAGACCTTGGTTGTTCACTATTTGATTTCCTCTAAAAATCCTACCTCTTCAAACTATCTAAAGCCTAAATTTGAATTGTGCCATTACAAAGGGAAAGGTGGAGCTTCACGCTCATAACTGAGCTAACATTTCTCTCAACCAAATAAGGTGAACAAAGTCCCTTTTTCTCATCATATTTATCATTTATGTATTTAATATTTCTTTTTTCCAATATCATATAACATACATTAAATACTTTCCCGTTGAAGTTTGGAAGATTAATTTTAGGCACCTTTTGGAAATATGTAGAATGATAAGAGGAACTAAAAAAGAGAATTTAAGCTTAGAATTCTTAGTAAAAAATTGGTTGATTTGAAAACCACACTTAAAAAGAAATAGAAAATCAAACAAGAGTGATAGTTCCACAGTAGCATAGTACCTACCTATTTTTATAGTTATTGATATGCTAGTGCAATTAAGCTAATTTTGGGTCCACATTTTTTCATTTTTTGAGAATTCTTTGTTTCCGCAAGACACACCTCCACCCTCCACACATTGAAATATAAACCCTAGGATATACACACTTTGCAATCATTATAGTAGTTTCCCTGAATCGGTGAAGATATTAAGCAGTTGGATTAAGTGTAGGCTAGGAAAACACCCAACAATATTATATATCAAGAAAGTGCATACCCAAAAATTTAAGTCCCACAAAATTAATATATAAATTTCACTCCAAGGAGCATAAGAAGATTTCATTGTGCAAATTCTAGAGGTGCAGAAGAAGCACAATGAAATCTTCCTCTGTGCCTTTGCACTCTGCACAATGAAAGTTTCCTTCGCACCTTCGCACTCTAAGGAAATATATTTTGTATTTCTTATGAAATATATTTTGTAGAATACTAACCAAAGTTATAAGAAAAATTTGTGTAGATATCGACATGGAATATAACTTTGGATCTTTTTCAATATATTTCTAGGGTTTCACTTACCTACTTGGTCTACATGTGGTCTTTAATTGATGCACGTATGTAGGTTAGGACAAAAAATGAGATCATGGATTGTGCTCATGCAAGACATAAGTATTTTACACGAAGTTAATGCTTCATCTGTTGCAAACTTCAGTAGAATTAGTGGAAAAAATGATGTTTGAGATTCTATCGCAAATATCAATATCCTATTTTATTACAATTTGTGAGCGCCGTGATCAACTTTCCCATTTTGGAGAATACATGCCTATGTGAGAGTGATTTAAATACACTCACTATCATTTTTATAAAAGCTATAGTAGGAACAATTTTAAGCTAGAATTTTTATGTTGACATCGTTAAGAAGGTGTAGAGGAAGATTTCATTATGTATACTATGGAGTTGTTGGAGTGTGGAGGAAGCACAATGTACATGGATATTTCGATCAATGTAAAGTGATTATGGCATTGACTCGTGTGTTATCTTTGCAAAGAGCCAGATAGGCCTAAGATTGAATGAATTAATGTAATAGTATATGCATGAAAACTCATCTTTGTTTTTTAAATCCAAACACAGATTTAAAATCCATGGATTCCAAGGTTGGTGAAATGTGCTATACATGATACAAAATACATGAAAATTGTTGGACCAAAGTACAGATTAAATCTACAATAGGAACATTGAGGCACAAAATTAAAAATTAGCATCATGTACATTGTAGGAAGATTTCATTGTGTGGTGTGTGGGGGTGTCAAGGAAGCACAATGAAAGCTTCCTTCGCACCTCTGCATAATGAAATTAACTCAATTAAAAATAAAAGGTTAGAACATATAACATTTTTTGAAGTTTAAATTATTAAATCATATAATATATTTCAAACTTTATATTAAATATAACTATAATATTTCATAATAAAAATAATAAAAGTTCATGTACATTATGTGTTTTCATTGAATTTTCTATTGACCATCACTATGTTAACGTTGTATTATTGGGAGATGGATGCATTCTGAATTTATCTATTTTGTTGTCAATTGAATACAACTTCTCAATATTTATCAATTCAATTACCAATGACATATGTCTAAATAATATTGTATATAACATTGAAAATATATTCCAAAAAATTATAGATTTCAAAAGAACCCAAATCTAGTCATAATAGAAACAAGGATAAGAAGTCTCCCACATCTTTAATGAGGGTGCTACTAAACTTAATTTATGTATGGATTGAAAATCCTTTCTATAGGATGCATATTAAATATGAACATGTTGTTAGAATTGAGAGTGTTGTCAGGAGGTTAAAGTAATATTAAGATAGATGATCAATTTTAAATCCATGGAAACATGGAAGTGCAGAGGTATGGGAGTACAGAGGTGTGGAAGGTGACCATTTTTAAAAACTGGGGAGTGAAAGTAAATGCTTAATTTCTTGCTAACTTGAGGAAAATTAGTGGCAAAAATGATGTTTGAGATTCTATCACAAATATCAATATCCTATTTTATTATAATTTGTTAGCGCCATGATCAACTTGCCCATCTTGGAGAATACATGCCTATGTGAGAGTGATAGAAATACGCTCACAATAATATTTCTAAAAGATATAGTAGAAACATTGTTAATCTAGAATATTTTATTTGACATTGTTAAGGAGGTGTAGAGAAATATTTCATTGTGTAGAGTGTGTAGTTTCTTGAGTGCGGAGGAAGCACAATGCAAATTTATATTCCGATCAATGTAAATCGATTATTGTATTGACTCGTGCATAATATTCACAAAGAGCCAGATATGCCAAAAATTGAATGACTTAATGTAATAGTATATGCATGAAAACTCTTCAATGCTTTTTAAATCCAAACACAGATTTAGAATCTATGCATTCCAAGGTTGGTGAAATGCACTCTACATGAGACAAAATACATGAAAATAGTTGGACCAAAGTACAAATTAACTTGAAAATAGGAACATTAAGGCACAAAATTACAAATTAGCATCATGTATAGTGTGGGAAGATTTCATTGTGTGAAGTGTTCGAGTGTGAAGGAATCACAATGAAAGCTTCATTCACACCTCCGCATAATGAAATTAAATCAATTAAAAATTAAAGGTTAGAACATATAACATTTTTTGAATGTTAAAATATTAAAAAATATAATGTATTTCAAAATTTATATTAACTATAATTATAAGCTTTGATAATCAAAATAATAAAATTTCATGTACATTATGTGTTTTCATTGAATTTTCTATTGACCATCACTATGTTAACGTTGTATTCTTGGGAGACGTATGCATTCTAAAATCATCTAGTTTTTTTTCAATTGAGCACAATCTTTAAATATTTATCAATTGCATATAGCATTGAAAATGTCTTACATAAAATTATAGATTTCAAAAGAACCTAGGTCTAGTCAAAATAGAAACAAGGATAAGAATTCTTCAACATCTTTGCTGAGGGTGCTACTAAATTTTATTTACCTATGGATTTGGCAATCCTTTCTTTAGGATACGTATTAAATATGAACATGTTGTTAGAAGTGACAATGTTGTTAGGAGGTTAAGGTAAGATTAAGATAGATGATAAATTCTAAATCCACAGAAACATGGAAGTGTAGAGGTATGGGAGTACAAAGGCGTGGAATGTTGTAATATCCCATTTCGGGGATATCTCTAAAGCACGGCAAACTCCAACCAGAGATAGACTGGGAGGGCATTACCGGATATGTCATCTCTAAAATAGAATGAGATATGGAGGCTATCTGGCCCTTTCTAGACTCTATATAATATTGGAAGATGAACACACCAAGTGGTATAGAATTAGAACATACAATATCATACGACAACTATGACAACTCATCCAAAAAATGAATTTCTCAGCAACTCATGCCTTAATAACGCATTATTCAGGTGTGATGGATGTAGATACCATATAATATGCCTGAAAATTCTCAAAAACCAAAATAAATAATAGCAGCAACCTTTACTCATCTTTTAAGGGCAAAAAGGTGGGGAAAAGTGAGGATTTTGGCCCTAAAATGAGTGTCTAAGAAAATATGCGTAAAAGGACGGGTCGAGGTTTTGGAATATGTTGGATTAGGTAAATAGGGACTTCCATGTGTAATTTAAGCTTAAAAAAATGCGTTTTTCTAAGTTAAACAGTTCCTCCTTCCCGACTAGTCAAGAAAAACCCTGATTTCCCATGACTTTGAGTATGCAAAATTTTACTGAAGCAAGGGCAGCATATTTTATGAAGGAAAAGGATGTAAAAAAATATGAGAAATAATATAATGGGTTTAGTAACATGCCAGAGGAATTCACCAAGGTTAAACAACAGTTTTACATAGAAAACCCCTCAAGATTGAGGTGCCGCAAGACAAGAGAATGATCCAGAAACCCTTCAGAATTTACTCCAATATATGTGACACAAGAATATGATTATATAGCCAATAATAATGTGTAGCATCAAGAGAGAGTACAAATATTAAGGAAACAACCTCTCAAGAGAAGAAATGCAAGCCTCAATAGTACATGTACATGGCAGTGAAGAACACTGTTGTTTCTAAATAAACCCAGGCTATGAAAAACATAGTCTATGATATAATGCTTCTCCAAATGATTTAAATACATGGATATGATAATATATGGCCCAAACACAATAGGGGAGCAAAGCTCTAACCCTTACAAGCAATATATCTCAATCCTCCAAGGGATTGGCTGAAATACACAAAATGGCAAGAATGCCGGAGTTGTTGGTCAGCAACTGCAACTCAAATATGGAACTAAATAGAGAAGGTTGTATATGATGAACAATCTGCAGTAGACCTCCTCCAATGGATCTCCAAAGTGGAAGGCTGATCCTTACACTTGAGATCTCTTCCCCCAAATCAATCCGCAACCCCTCACTGCAAATACACCATAAAAATAACGTAGTAACTAGAGGGACTGCGCAGTAGTGGAATAAAACACTTCGGCCAAGTGCTGAGATCTGCAAATCAGCTCCAAAGTCCTCCAATCTGATCCTCCAAAGGAAAGAAAGACTCTCCCTCTGAAAAACAAGAGAAGGAAGTGGTGTCGTAACGTCACCATGACAACACCCTACAACACAATATTATGCTGCTGCAGAAATAACATTGTCCTGGAGGATGATGCTGAAAAAATAACCTTGCCCAAGCAGACACTCAAAGTCCCCCAGGGCTAAGGGTGATATCTCCACATGGAGACACTCAGTCGCACTAAACAGTGCTGCAGATAGGCTAAACAACCAGTGTGCTAAAGAAGACAAATGTATCACTCAAAAATCAATAATCCAAGCATGAATGAAATGAGGAGGCTCCTCCATATTTTATAACGTTGGTTTCCCTCCAAAACCCAATGTAGCCTCTCTCTCTCCTCCACATTCTCATCCTTATCCACATCCTCATCCTTATCTGCGCAGAAGCTTGCAAAAGCTTTTAGAGTGTACATAGGCCCTCTCCTCCACGTAGTGTTGGGTCCCCCGCTTGACTCCCACTTAAGTCACAATGTTGTGCTACTAGGTGGATTCCTTATTTCACTTAAGTGAGTTAGACCCTTTTCACTCACTTTTTATTTATTTACAAACCATAGATGACAAACTAAACAAAATAGAATATTCCAATTAGCTGTCACTAATTAGGAATATTACAGTCCCCCCCGGAAAAATGTTGCTTTCCCTCAAGCAACTGCCTGAACAAGTCTCCTTTCTACAAAATGTGCCTGGGTCGCAGATCCGCCACTGAATCTTCCCTGTCCTCTGCATCACCCTGATATTAAGGGATATCTCAATTCTGGGATCCCAAAATGATCTCTCATGGTACCAACCAACCGAAAATCCTCTCGGATCCCATGTAATCATCCAAAGAAAATGAGCCACCTCCCAACAAGGCAACTCCTGAAAATATCCTTCCACCTCAAGCTCCGGTAATGAAGGTGGGCTGAAAATATGAACTTGGCAAGCAACATAGCTTACCCCATGTTGTCCTCCTCTCCACTTATGACAAGTGTAGAGTGTATGCTGATCCTGGGCTACAAAATTATTGCCCTCCAATGGCAAAGTGAAGAACAGTCCTCCAGAGAAGGTTCCTCCAACAATGAAGAACAAGCTGGCCCAAAACAATCCATCCATAAGAATAGGACATGGTCATCATGTAACATCCTAATGAGAGGTTTTTTGAAGGTTTTACATGATGATACATGGTGCAAACAATTTCTCACAAGGATACAGTGCAGTCTCATCCACTGCAATTTCAAAAAATTACATGGCAAGCAATGTCCATGATTCATCACATCTACTAAAGGATAGTAAATGGCTGAATGTAACAACAATAATACATGATCAAGCACTTGCCCATGGCTGTACAATGGATGAATATCAATCTTATGGCCCACCTCAAAAGAGAAAAAACATTTTGCTGTGGTGGCCATATCTCCTCTCATGCTCCCATTAGAACATGTAGTGCAGAAATTGTGATAATTTTTCCCACTCACAGACACATCCAGCTCATGTGTCTCTCTCATAATCAAGCCTCCCATACAAATCTGATCTATATCAGAAAATGAAGACATGATTAGCAATAATATGAAGAGAATTTTGAAGGTTTTATGTGATGCAAGAAGGTACCAACAACTTCCCAAACAAGTACAGTGCAGTTTTACAAGTTGCTTCTTGATAAGAGTACATGGAAAAATGTTTCTTTTTACATGGTTAATAATGCATGTCTTTATATGATACATGCTATAGTGAAGAAAATGAACATACATGTAGTGGTAAAACATTTTCCCAAGGCCACAAAAGAGATGGCTGCCTCCATCATGTAGATTGGCCCAATATAACTCATGGAGCATTGTGACAAGCTTGCCCCCTTGTTAAGCAATGCACTGCATAGGAATGGCAAGAGTGTGCAAATCAATGAATGTATATACAAACTTCTCACCATACGCTGGAATTAAGATGGTACATGGGTCCATACATGAGTCCTCCATAGTGTTTTGGCATGCTATGAAGAAGAATGAACCATGTGCTGCAAGAAGATAATCCTCCTTATGCTTGGAAACCCAAGTCAAGAAGAATATGCCATAGATGTCTCTATCATCATTACCTCCTCTTTGTTCATCAAGTGAAAAAAATATGAAGTGATCCTAGGACCTATGGGTTATAGATCCACCATATCTCTGCTAGGCACATTTCATCCATAAGTTTCTGCTCCAAAGTGACAGCACTATGAGCTCATGCAAATAAACTCCTGTCAAAACAAAGCTCTGTTATTTGACATGCTCCTTGTCAAAGACTCCTCTAATAATGCTACAAAAAATGTGGAATACTTCCCAAGATGGAAGTGCTTCCAAGCCATCATCAAAGACCAAGGAGATAGTGCCATCTCCTCTTCCTACAACATCATACAAAGTGTGAGAGGAAATCTTCCCTTGCTCTCCCAGAAACAAACAAAGCAACAAGACATTGTGTTGCCTCCCCATACCTCCATCATACCAATCATGTGATGAAGACATAATGAATGATATGCGTATCATATCAACACCATTCATCCATACTCTATGTTGCTCAATGATGCAAGTATCCAGCCATCTTTTCCCCATCCTCCTACTCTTAGGAAGAGTGTTTGCCAAGTGATGGCCAAACTCTTTCAAGAGTAACCAGCGCAGCCAAGCCTCCTGCTGCCCAGTATCATAGATTTGTAGGTACAAGTGATGACCAAAATCCTTCAAGAGTAACCAGCGTAGCTAAGCCTCCTGCTGCCCGGTATCATAGATCTGCAGGTAGCTCCCTGAATCCTTGCTCATCATCCACATCCACTCAATCACTTGTGGATGCCTCCTTCTTCTCCTCATCTTGGTACTCCTCCCATGAGGGCTACCATCCTCCCAAATCAAATTCTTGTTTTTGCACTTTATGGGATTTTGAAATGCAAGCTCCTCAAGGATCAATGAGACCCTATCAAGAATCAAATAGGTGGTAGGAAAAAACCTCCCATCATGATGTGTATGGCTCAAGGGATGTCCAACACAAGCATGAGAGATGTTATCCATCCTAAGATGTCCTCCATCTACTATCTGCTCTTGTGAGAAGGGAAGAAAAGCATTGCATACCATGGTGTGTCGAAGTGCATCTCCAATGAGATCTCTCCTTGAGACCTCCCTTTCATCCATAGTCTTCCAAAACCAATGAGGTCTTGGATTTGAAAGTAGAAGTTCCTCTTTGAGCTGAGAGGAGCTCATTGAGAAAGTGTCATCTTGAAGGGAGAAAAGGTTTCTTACTCCAAGATGTCTACCATCAATATTCAAGGCTTCAAACCCCAACCTCCAATGTGATATACAATCCAACAATGGCTCATGAGAATGATGTTTTTATTCTTTCTTGAGTGTTTCCATGTTGCACAATGCAGTGCAACCAAGCTGCTCTATAGTAGTAATGAGATTTGACCCTTGGTCATGCAAAAGTAGATCTCCACATTGATCAGAAGAATTTGCTACAACAATGGAATGTGGAAATCTTTTCGTATCTTGATGTGCATTTGGAACTTCTTGTAGAGATGCAAGAGTCCCATCCTCAAAAGTGTTGCCTGCCCCAACTGTTGATGCATGTGGCTGCTCATCCATGAGTGGGACAACGTTATCACAAGCCTCCTCAAGAGGTAATGTGATCTCTTCTTCTTGATGAGAATTGGAAGCGCATGGTACTTCCTCTTATTTTTCTTCAATCTTCTTGACTTCCTCTATGGTGGATGCATTTTGTCTGGATCTGAAAATCAATGAGAATAAACTCATCTTCTTCTTGGGCTTAGACTCACCAGAATTAGTGGACCCATCCTTCATGGGAAAATGTGACCTCCCATTGGTATGCTGCAACTTCGAACTCTACATGCCAGAAACCCCATTTTTCTTTCCTCCTTCATCCTGCCTGAGCTGACAGTAATCTTTGAAGGCCAAAGCTACTTTGAAGTCTTCCCCCTTGGACTGCCATTCTCTGAAATAATCTCCAAAGGGTATATGATCATGCTGATGTGAGATCCTAATATTTTTCATAGAAAACTAGCTCCACAGGCTGAGCTAGAACTATGCTCTGATACCATTGTAATATCTCGTTGCGGGGATATCTCTAAAGCACAACAAACTCCAACCAAAGATAGACTGGGAGGGCATTTATAGGATATGTCGTCTCTAAAAGAGAACGAGATATGGAGGCTATATGGACCTTTCTAGACTCTTTATAATAGTGGAATATGAACAAACCAAGTGGTATAGAATTAGAACATACAATATCATACGACAACTACGACAACTCATCCAAAAAATGAATTTCTCAGCAACTCATGCCTAAAAAACGCATTCTTCAGGTTTGATGGCTTTATATACCACATAGTATGCCTGAAAATTCTTAGCAACCAAAATAAATAATATCAGCAACCTTTACTCAACTTTTAAGGGAAAAAAGGTGGGGAAAAGTAAGAATTTTGGCCGTAAAATGAGTGTATAAGAAACTAAGCGTACATTTACGGGTCAAGGTTTTGGAATATGTTGGATTAGGTCAAGAGGGACTTCCATGTCGAATTTTAGCTCAAAAAAATGAATTTTTCTAAGTTAAACAGTTCCTCCTTCCTGACTAGTCAAGAAAAACCTTGATTTCCCATGACTTTGAGTATGCAGAATTTTAATGAAGCAAGGGCAGCATATTTTCTGAAGGAATAGTATGTAAAAAACTATTATAAATCAGAGAATGGGTTTAGGAACATGACAGAGGCATTCAGCAAGGTTAAACAACATTTTTACATAGAAAACCCCTCAAGATTGAGGTGCCGCAAGACAAGAGAATGATCCAGAAACCCTTCAATGTTTACTCCAGTAGATGTGAGACAAGAAGATGATTATATAGCCAATAATAATGTATATCATTAAGAGAGAGTACAAATCCTGAGGAAATAACCTCTCAAGAGAAGAAATGCAAGCCTCAATAGTACATGTACATGGCAATGAAGAACACTGTTATTTCTGCATAAAACCAGGCTATGAAAAATGTAGTATATGATAGAATGATGCTCCAAATGATGTCAATACATGGATATGACAATATATGGCCCAAACACAATAGGGGAGAAAATCTCTAACCCTTACAAGCAATAATATCTCAATCCTCCAAGGGATTGGCTGAAATACAGAAAATGGCAAGAATGCCGGAGTTGCTGGGAAGCAACTACAACTCAAATCTGGAACTAAATAGAGAAGGCTATATATGATGAACAATCTGCAGTAGACCTCCTCCAATGTATCTCCAAAGTGGAAGGCCGATCCTTACACTTGAGATCTCTTCCCCCAAATCAATCTGCAACCCCTCACTATAGATACACCATAAAAATAACACAGTAACTAGAGGGACTACGCAGTAGTGGAATAAAACACTTCGGCCAAGTGCCGAGATTTGGAAATCAGCTGAAAAGTCCTCCAATCTGATCCTCCAAAGGAAAGAAAGACTCTCCCTCTGAAAAACAAGAGAAGGAAGTGGTGTCGTAACGTCACCACGACAACACCCTACAACACAAAATTATGTTGTTGCAGCAATAACGCTATCCTGGAGGATGATGCTGAAAAACTAACATTTCCCGAGCAGGCACTCGAAGTCCCCCGGGGCTAAGTGTGAGATCTTTGCATGGAGACACTGGGTCGCACTAAACAGTGCTGGAGACAGGCTAAACAGCCAGTGTGCTAAAGAAGACAAATGTCTCACTCAACAATCAATAATCCAAGCATGAATGAAATGAGGAGGCTCCTCCATCTTTTATAACGTTGGTTTCCCTCCAAAACCCAATGTAGCCTCTCTCTCTCCTCCACATCCTCATCCTTATCCACATCCTCATCCTTATCTGCGCAGAAGCTTGCAGAAGCTTCTAGAGTGTACATAGGCCCTCTCCTCCACGTGGTGTTGGGTCGCCCCCCTTGACTCCCACTTAAGTCACAACGTTGTGCTACTAGGTGGATGCCTTATTTCACTTAAGTGAGTTAGATCCTCTTCACTCACTTTTTATTTATTTACAAACTATAGACGACAAACTAAACAAAATAGAATATTCCAATTAGCTGTTGCTAATTAGGAATATTATAAATGTGACCATTTTTTAAAACTAGTGAGTGGAAGTTGTTTTCACAACATTTGTATAAGCCCCCACCATGCACCCCCTCTCTTATGTAAAGGAATTGGGAATAACACTAGCAATGTCAAATTACGAATGTCAGTGTCAGTATCAAGTTAACAGTGTCAGTGTCAATGTTATAACACTCACCAATGAAATATCCATTTAGAAATTAGCTTTTTTATAATAAACTGATTTTCTAGCCATTAAAAAATACATATAATAAATCAGACTCTACTAGGTGAATTATCTCACATTAAGGCTCGCTCAGCCAATGGAAAATTAGACATAAAATTTCAAGAAATTAGAAAATCATTTTTTAATTTACAGAAAAATAGAAATATTCCGGATTTTCCAAAAACTTTGGTCTAAAGTTTCCTAAAAAGTAACAAAATCTTGGGAAAATACTCAAGATTTAAGGGAATTTGACCACAAGATGAGTTTTATATTCCCTAAGAAGGGAAAGGAATAATAATAGTATTAGAATATAAACACAATAGAAACTAGACGACGAGAATAGAAAATAAACAAAGGAAAAATGAAGGAATTTACCAACTAAGCTAAGAAGTGGGTGTGAATTATTTAAAATATATTAAAATAAGAGAGAGGATCAAAGGGTTTGAAGAAAATATAAATAACAATTTGGCCTAAATATCTAAAAGATAAATTGGATATCAAATCCATTAAAGTGGTCATGATTAAGCTAATAGAATTAGACCAAAAGGATATATATATATATATATATATATATATATATATATATATATATATATATTATATATATATATATATATATATATAGATTAGTTGGCTTGACCCATGGTTAACAAAAAAATTACTTAAAAAACATTATTATTTAGTTTAAGAAAGGAGTAATAAGAGGACAAGCTATAAAAATATAGTAAATATGTAATAAATAGGGTAATAGAATTAGACAACAAACTTAACGAAAAAATCATTAAACCTCATAACTTTTAGTTTAAAAAGGGGGAAGAAGAGGAAAAGGTAGAGCTAATCAAGGAATATTAAAAAAATAAGTTATGAATTGAAACAATTTATCTTGTAGAAGAAAAGAGATAGTTGAACATAAAGATAGGTTGATATGTTTTAACATAATCCCTATTGACCATAAATATGGTATACAAAGTCAAGCTTCTAAAAGTTTTAAGAATATTTATTAGAATATTTATAAATGAGGATATCATTCTACTAGATAAAGTTGAATTAATGAAAGAAATGCAAAAGGTAAAAGAAGTCAAGAAAGAAGGAAAATAGAAAATGATTAGAAATAGAAAATAAATCGTTAAACATCCTCTATTGGAATTTTCATTGCTTTCCATGGAATAAATATTGCAAGTTTAATTGGATCATGAGTGAAACTAATATTATATTTCCCATTAAAACTAAGGAACATGAATAATCTAGAGTCAATTACATAGAATGATTTGACTTGTTGTCAATATCAGACAAAAGTTTCTCTTGCAAAGGGATTGCAAGCATAGGTTTTTACATAAGGAAGAACCTTTTTCCTTTTATTGGGTTTCACTTGAATGGAATTTTCAATAAGTATAGGTGGATGGATATTTTGGCATTAATATTAAAATATAGTATTTTATACCTATAAATTCTACCTTTTCATGAAAAATAATTTAGATAGAAATTCTCCAACGCTAACCCTTGATGGTCAAATAAAGAATTTGTTCTAGCTCACACATACCAAAGAGACTCGAAAGGTTTATGCGAATGTTTTTTCATTTTTCAAATGGATCAACCTTTGCAATTCTCAAGGAATAGTAATTTGAAATGGTCAAAATATAGTTGGAAAACTTGCATTCATGGTCTTGGTAGTAGTGTGGCAGATTATGTTAAGCTCAAAACACTCGTATATAATCAAATAAATGATTTTGGAAACTTTAATGGCCATGAGCTCGGCTCAAATTAGAGATTGTTGTTCCTAACTCCAACTTTTTCATATGTAATAATCCCACTGTAAAATATATAATAATAAAAAGAATATTGATTTTCAACAAACATAAATATGTGTTTTTCTTTACTTGGGGATTTAAGAAAGGAATTAAATCATACATAATTAATAAAAATAATAAGGACCTATTTCATACTTTTAAAACAATTCTCTCAACTTGTATAAGTAAGTATTTCCTAGAAGCTTCATGTAAAAAGAAAAGAAAATGGCTAGGGAGCATACACTTTCTAATAGAGCCATTAATAAGCTAATAAATTTTTAAAAGAAAAAAATATTGATCAAGATTGGATCATTATACTATTTTTAATCCATATAAAATATTTTAGAGTGTACAAGTGGAGGAATTAGTGCACAAGGTCATTTTTATAGACGAGACCTAATTTGGAAAATTGGGGTCTAAAACCTTTTGGGAGTAGTTTGAGGCATCAAAAGGTATTTTTTTTGGGGTACGAATTTACTGCTTTAGAAATGCATCTTAATTTCCTATTATAAACACAACTCCATCTATAATGGTGTAACAATCACCTCAATCAAAGTATGTATGTAAAATTTATGCCACTCAGAATATGACCTTCACGTTTCAACCACCATATTTTGACAAATGGTCACATCATTCCCCATTACTCAATGAAAAGGGGATAGCCACATGATCATGATGAATAATAATATATAAGAATCCATATTATAACTCTAATTAAGAGTTTATGGAGTCAAACCTAACCACTATTAGGCTATCGGGTTGTGTTATAACCACACCACTATGAGCAAAATGGGTTCCATTCTTTTCGAGTGCATTTGTACCATAGATGAGAAAATTAGCGAAGATAAGTGGGGAGAGAGAACAAAGAGAGGATTTGTGCACTATAGTATCCCATGGGCCACAAGCCTTGCTTTTTTGTACAAGTGACCATTTTCGATTATGAGAAAGAGAACATAGTGGCCTCACCTTCTAGCTTGGTTTTCTTCCAAAAAGGTTTCCCCAGTTATATCTTCTGTCAATAGTGGTTTCTAATTATTTATTTTTTTGTTATCTATTTCTTGTATAATTATAATTTACTTGCATACACACAAAAAAAAAAATTACATATCTATAAATATAATGTGAAATAAAATCCCATACTATAAATTTTATATATTTAAGTATAATTTATCATATATTTTGTGCTGGACTATCTAGTGGAATATCCACAATATTTTATGGATCAGATTGGTATCAGAGTAGATTTCTTTCGATTAATGTGGATATTTACAGGGGATCTAGATCAAATAAGCCAAAATTCATGACTCCCTAATCACAACTATTGAAACTGTGAATAACCCTTGAGATCTTGTAGAGGAGAGGTTTTTGCAGTTAAAAGCATATGTTGCATATATAAACTATAACGTCATCTCATCATGATGGCCCTGACCGATAAACTTGGGCTATTTAGAGAAGATGAGGGTTCTAATGAAGAGGTACAATTAGAGGGGATATTAGGATTTCAAGAAGAAATAGAGAATGAACTGAAGAAGGAACCGAAAAACATGAACCTACTTCAAGTGCCATGAATCATTCATAGTCCATATTCAAATTGGAAGCGAAGGTTGATATCAAGTTGTAACAAGGTGATATTGATACTCTGATAATAAATCGTTAGTTACCATTAGAGAAATGATGAGGTCGAAAATGGGCCTCCTAAGGAATATTATAAAATAATAGTGGAAGTTATAAAGCAATATTAGATTACATCATCAAATTTTGGAGGTAAAAAAGAGAAACTTACTTTTTTCAACTCATATTTTGAACTTATCTTCCGATGGTTTTACTCGAATTTCAAGCAGAAGCACTTATTGGATGAAAAAATTAATTCCTCATCCAAGGACTACCCATGTTGCATACTTTCGATGGACCCTGCTACACGAAAAATGAGAAATACATGAGAAAACATGATTGCATTCACATTTTTCATGTATTTTTCATTTTTCCTATAGAAGGGTCCATCGAAAATATGTGACATGAGGTACTACTTATATGAAGAATTAAATTTTTCATCCAAAAAGTGTTTCTGCCCAAAATTTGAGTAATACCATAGGGAGATAACTTTAAAAAGTTATTTTTTATATTTTTTTATCTTTTTACTTTTTTACTCCAAAAAAGGTGAATCTAGGGAAAATTTTAAGCAGAAAAGTGAGGTTTGAGTGGATGTTTGTGGCTCATAATTTGGTAATTGCATCTAGAAATTGGTTAAAAGAAAAATATAACATATTCCATGGTTTATACCTCTTAAATATGGCTAACGCCACTCCACTTTTTTCTCTTTATGAATAGTAAATACCCATAGAAATAATTTATTTTGTTTAACCTAGTCTCTATTGGAAAATATCTATCCTTTGCTATTGAATATCATTCTAAGATATTTTCTTGGGTTACTATATAACATTGAATGCATCAACATTGCATATCTTCCAAGATCTAACTTATAACAACCTATTTCTTGGTCTAGGCTTAGAGTATTTGAACCCTAGTATAAAACACCTAGGACATGTTAGGCCTTATTGCTACACTATCCAAAAATAGGGCTTTTTTTCATCACCTTGAGTCATAGCATTAGAATATATTTCTAGGTGATTTAGGGTAGCAGAGAAATTTTGAGGTCTAGAATAGGTTTCAAAACTAAAATAAAATTTATAAGATCCAATAGGATTCAATAATATGATGTCAACCATGGGGGATGATTCACCATTTTTTGAAAAAAAAAAAAAAAAACCTACTTTTTCAACACGTATTTTTAACTTATATCCCTATGACTCTACTCAACATTCAAACAGGAGCACTCATTGGGTGCATAATTTAATTCCTCGTCGAAGGAGTACCCATGTTGCATATTTTCGATGGACCTTGCTACACGAAAACTGAGAAATCACATTTTGTCATGTATTTCTCATTTTTGATGTAGTAGGGTTCATCGCAAGTATGAAACATGGGTACTCCTTGGATGAGGAGTTAAATTTTGTGTCCAATGAGTACTTGCCCTTCAAATTTGAGTAAAAATTTAGGGAGATCAGATGAAAATATGAGTTGAAAAAGTAGTTTTTTCTTTTTTTCCTCTAAAATTTAATGATGTAATCTAATCTTACTTTATTATTTCCACTAATATTTTATAGTATTCCTTAGGAGGCCCATTTTAGACCTCAAAATTTCTCTAATGATTCCTTCTGGTCTAATTACACTAAAAGAAAAGAGAGGTTGTTTTGATGATAGTGGAAACCCTTTCTCTTGTTTCCATAAGGTCTGACACTGCCCAATGAGGCTTTGTAACATGATTGCTAGATTTTGAAATGAGTAGGAGAAAAAATGGGGTGTTGCATGGATGGATCATGGGACTATAGATGTGGTGGTGCATATATTGCACATAACAATAATTATAAATGGGACCATAAATGTATGATATATATGACTTGGATGCAACCTAATTGGTAAATCAATCCACCCCGCAATATCCCCTGATTACCAACCCAATAAACCTTGATGATTCATCAGTTTAGTTCACTACGTAGTTCCCTAAACCAAGCTTAGAATTTAAAGTTTATCTTACTTGCCAATTAAAAATTGGATGTCAATTATTTGCTTCTCATACCTATCATTCTATGTTTTATGCGGATTATCATTTGGAATTTTACATATCTCATTTAAGTTAAACAAACAACATTCAAATGCCAAAACGTACCCATAAACATAGAGACACCCCCACAATATTTTTTTCTTCTCTTTGTGCTCCTAAATAAGATAAAGCTCAAAAATTTTAAAATCACATCTTTTGATAGCATAATGTTGGGCACTCCTTTTATTGGTAATCAAACAAGGATGTCTGAGAATGGTAACCTCAAATTAGGATTTTTTGATCTCAACAATAGAAATAAACAACATTGTTATTTGGTATGTCAACTTCACAACAAAAAATCGCTTGGGCGGCCAACGTAAAATAGCCACTGCAGAATGCCTCTGATGTTCTTAATCTTACAAGGGATTAAACATAAAATAGCCACTACAAAATGTGTCGTATTTTCTTAGCCACTGCAAAATGTGTCTATTGTTCTTAATCATACAAGGGATTAAATTCTCCCTCTCTCTTACACACAACATGAAATAGACACTACAAAATGTGTCCTATGTTCTTTAACTTACAAGGGATTAAAGTCTCCCTCTTTTTTTATACAATATTTCCTATTAGGTCCTTCAAAGAAAATAGGGAGAAGCCTTATTAAACTCTAATAATGAATTTAGGTAGCTTGGTTTTGCTAAGTGCTAAAAATAGATGGGAAGCTTTAACCATCTAGAAAACATATGGTTTCCATGGATTAAGGTTAATGCCACCTAAATGTAAATGCTTTTATGAACACTCATATGCTTTAATCATGGAAGAGATCTTAGGATTGATTCATGAGCCCTTCATCCTATGGATAAATCCAAATTGAATAAAGCAGATCAGGTTAATATGATGTGAAAGAATATCAAACTTGAAAAGTGGTGCTTTAGATCGTAAGCGTTTAAACAAGTTTCATGTTTTATCTGATGGGTAGTTTAAATGTTTCCACATCACATCTACATCAAATCCACAGTTACAAATTATTTAACCTAACCATGGAGTTTCGTAATTTTGATTCATTCAAATACGTTTAAAATTTTAAAAAGTGTCGTGTGGATCATCAAATTCCAATCCTCCCCTAGAAAACCAACTCAATCAGCCTCAAAGGTGGTAGCCTTACCACACATATTCCTATTATGACCCCATCACTCGGTCCAGATGGCCCCATCAGTCCATCTCGTGAAAAAGAGTACATATGAAATGTGCAACTAATACCACCAAAAAGAATACATACAATGCCCTAGTATAAAATCATCCACAACTTGTGTCTGATCCACAAAACTGCCACTAACAGCTCCATTTGTCCACCCCCACAGTATCCCCCTACCCAGGATGGAATTTGATAGAAATTTCGTTTGTCCGTCTCCATCAATCCACTCCACATTATCTCCCTACCAGATGGAATTTGACGAAAAATTTGTTGGTCAGTCACACGGTGATTTTTAAGCCTAATATTTTCCTTGTCTGTCAACATCTTTGTTAAAATCAAGACATTAGAATTGAAAAACCATCAAATTTAACAGATGCTTCAGAATTAAAATTTCAATCCACTATAAGTGATAAATTAGTAATTAGGATATCTATTAAGAACTTTTTCAATGTTTTCTATGAGTTTAAGATGTCCATCGAATATTTTATTACATATGTTTTGTATCTATATATTTAAAATGTAAGAAAGCCTAATGCATAGTGTATAATTACAAATATATTTATTTTCAATTTATTTCATTGTTTTTTAAATAAAAGAGGTTTGTAGACCAGTAGTGTAATATGTTAGTCATTTCACTAAGTTGATGTTGATCTTATTAGAATAGTAAAAACTTAGAAGTAAGTAAGAATTTCAACTCTAAACTATTGAACCATACATATCAAAATCTTCTTAGCCTCATAAAGTATGCAACTTTGTATTTTAAGAAGTTGCAAATATATATTGTACACTATTAACTATTTTTTTCTTATTATTTCTATATATTTTGTATTGCTCCAATTTTGATTAAATTCCTTTTATCTAATGTTAAGAGTTTGAATATCATTATAATCTCATGGGGCTTTGGATTAGTAGTGAAAGGGTGCAATGTTAAAGTACTCCTTAGCATAGGTCACTGATTCAAATCAGTGTGGGTGCTGGAAACAAAAATAATTTAGATATCATCATTTAACTTTATTTCATTATTTTTCTAGAATAAAAAAAGTATGTAAACTAGAAATAATGCATTATTTTAGTCTTTAAATCTTAGGAATAACTAAAATTTCCATTTCTAAATTATTTAACAAAATATTTCAAAAACTTCTTCACTTCATAAATTATGAAAACTATATCATAATAAATTTCAGATATGTATCTTGCACTCTTAACTATAGTTGTAATATAAATTTTTAAATTAATTTAATTATATTACTGATTAATATCATAAAATCATTCTATCTTGTTCAAAGAGTTTGAAATTTGATTTAAGAAATAAAAAAGCCACTTATAAAATAATAGCTAATATTGTTAACAAATATTGTTTAACATAGTGATGATGAATTTATAAATATAAATATATATATATATATATATATATATATATATATATATATATATATAAATATCAAAGAATCCAAGTAATGAAAGAAATTGGTAAAATGGATAATGGTAAAGGCTTAATTATCTTCAATATATTTTTATCAAAATCTTTTTACTTATTAATATATAAAAAAGATACTATAATAATTTAAAATTTTACAATCCAAATTATAAATCTTATTTATCATATACATTATAAAAATATATAAACAATTAAAAATACACTATTAAAAATTTATAAATGATTATAATTTAATAATAAATTTAATAAAAAAATTATAAATTTTATTTATCAAAAATAAATAAAATTACAAATTTTCATCTCACAACCAAAAATTTGAATTAATAAATATTTAATTTAAATTAATAAATATTATAAATATTCACGATATTACGGAAATTTTTGAAATAATAAATTATTTAAGAATATTTTCATTCGTAATTAAAATAATATTTCCCCATTTGCTTTTGTCAATCAAAGTCCATTTCAGTATTTATTTCTAGTAGATATAAATTAAATCTATAATATATATAGTGATGTAACGTACCCATGACATCTCAATGAAAAGTATAACATTTCAATGAATCATAGATTTAAAACAATATAGGAAACAAAAATGTTTTATATAAATGAACCGAGCTGGAAGCATCGCAACAATGTTGTACGTTTTTATGTATCAAACCAACAAAATATTAATTATTCACTACGATATTAAATTACCTTGGTAAATAATAGGCCGATTGTTTGAAAGTGACCTGCATGATTATATAATACATTATTTGCAACATTATTTAATGAAAAAATGCAGATGTGAATTACTTTCGCAATACCAAATAATATCATAGGGAATAGCCTCACCCTTCTAATGATAATTTCAAAAGTTAATATTATTCTCGTTGTAACTTCTTAATATATAAATTTCGAGTACAAATGATGCAAATTATATATATATATATATATATATATATATATATATTCTTTTAAATTAATTTTATATATATATATATATATATATATATATATATATATAAATAAAATGTTATAATAAAATAAATATACTGGATAAAATTGAACTTAATATTTTTTATTTTATTTTTTTGGTATAAAATAATAAGATTTTAACAAGCGTTATATAGTGATTAGTTTTTTCTACTTTGTTTAGATGACATTTTATTTTAAAAATTGTGTTTTATTATGCATAAAACAGAGTTTTAAAATGTGTTTATGTTTCAATGATGAAGATTGGTGGGCTTAGATCAACAACACATAATTGGTTTCGGTCGCCATTGTATGCCAAATGTTTATGTTTTTTTGGGGGGGGAGGGGGCGGGGGGTGTGAAATGGGCTGTATGGACAAAACTGCTTTATGACGTGTCACATCCAAGCAATTTCGGACCACTCCTCATGAAAAAAACTCATGGCCCCACACCCCCTCCTCGAAAGACCAATGCGGTTTGACTAGGGTCAAATGTTTGGTGCCAACAAAAGCCAACTTTGACAATTGGAAAGGCGGGTTTGCATGTTATTTAGGCATTTTTGTTGTTGAGGTTAGGGAGACAAAGTAATTGAGGTGTGGATTCTATAGAAATAGTGAGGAGATCAGTGAATTTCTGGGTATTTATCGTCTTTCATCCTTTTACTACTATTCATATTTGTAGTAGACAAGGAAAGGAGAGGAACCTAGTCAAGTAGGACAAAAGCTAGAGCCTACCTACATTTGTGTCAGTAAAATTGGATGAATTCTAGTTAATTGACTTTTAAGCAAAAATCGTGGAGACGAGATGGAAATTTGATCTGTATGAGCTACATAATTGGGAAATTCATAAATTTCATGACAATAGCAATGGGTTTTGCATTTGGGATTCGATTCTCCCCAACTTGTGTTTCCAAATACATTCCATGTCCCTGAATTCGTTGCATAGTCTTCATATAGGTATTTACCAAGTGGTAAAAGTTATAATTGCAAAGAATGGACAACCTTTAGTCTATATTACATATGAATCAATTTTGCAGGCCCTGCAAATTGCAGTTCCCAGTTGCGCTCATCCATTTTCTAGTGAGGTGTTGTTAGTAATCTATCAAAAGCTTATGCCTAAATAAAGAGCTTTGATACTTGAATTATTTTTACCTGAAGAAGATATTTTTCCTGAGCAAAATCCTCCTTATTCTTCAAGCATTTTTCCATATATTTCCATTCATATCATATCAATGTTATGTTGCATTTTAGGGTATTGAGACTGATGAAGCGGTAGATGAAATAGTATTCGATTTTCTGTCAGTTTTTCATGATGAAAGAGGCCTTTAATTTTATTCAATTTCAATCATTTTATCTCAGACATTATTCATGAGAAGTTTTTGAACTTTGGAATTGAAAAAGCTTTCAAGTATCAGTTAGTTTTGGTCTATTTGTTCTTGTACCATCAATCAAAAAAATTTACTCAAATATAGCTAAAAAAACATAATTTGGAGGGTAATTTGTGGTGAGTTTTTCATTGGAATTCTTTAGTGAGAAAATATTGTGATATATTTTCTTTTACAGACTTTGTAGAGCAATTCCTATTAGTTTATTTTGGTCTTTTGGCTAGTGATAAAGTCCCAATAATTCTACTAGATGTAAGCATGATCTACAACTTAGTGAGCATAATAAGCTAGGTGATTGGTTTTTAGATAAAAAATTACTGAAATAAGACTATATGGGTCTGAACTTCCTCCATATCATTTCCCAGTTTTTTTCCCAAATAGATTTTTTCTCTTGAATTCAATAGAAAATATTGAATATAGACCAAATCCATTTTGTGTCAAAAAAAAGAGGAAATCTTCAAGCTCAAAACATATATAGGACCATTTGCTGTAAATACCAAATTTGTTGCTCAAGAGGTTGAGTTTTTATTAGAAGAGATGAAATTCATGAAGGTAATCACTTGGTCTTATGGTCTAACTGGGAGAATCTCAACTATTAGATTTCAACAAAATTTAGCTCCTTATTTACATTTTTCAAAACCAAACATTGAGAGATAATATAATAAAGAAAAATGGGAAGAGAACACCTTAGAATAATTTCCAGAAGAATAAGAGTAGAACAATCATTAAAACTAAATGTTTTGTAAATTCTTCAATAGAAAGAAAAGGAGCTAAAAAGAACAAGTGATACTGTGTGAGAGTTAGAGGGAGCATAATTCAGAGCTTACAAGAGACATAAAACACATGATTTATAAGAGATTATGTCAGAAACTAGATCTTCATATATGTGTAAATCAACTATAGTTAGTGTTTCAAGCGAGTTTGTTTTCAATTTGAAAGAGGTTAAAATAGTATTTGGGCAATCTCCATTTCATCCTCCTTTTGGTAGTCAAAATATATTTTCGAAATTTATTGATATTAAAAAGAATAATGAAACTTTGAAAACAATGGCTTATACTCAATTTTGGAACCAAAGTTCCTCTACAAAGAATAGGTTACTCTCAACTTTGGATGTTGAAAAGGGAAAGTTCCAATTATATTTTTTGGAACCGAAAGTTGCAGAAACTAAAATAGTAGAGGATTATAAAATGTAGAGGATGTGTTTTCTTTTAGCACAATAAAAATGCATCCAATTCATTAAATAGATTTTAAGAGGAAAATAAGAGAGATGACTTATTCTAGTTTAATTTTTCTGTAGTTAGTTTGTTAAAGTTCCAAAATTCACTAAATAATATTATAATTAAGTTAAAGATGGAAATATTTTCTTCACTTGCGAAAGACACTAGGATAAAACCATTGGAGGATTTAGTTATCAATATGGGATCAAATCCTCATGATATTAATGATGCTAAAAAATAGAAATGAAAATATTAAAGCTCTGTGGAAGAGATTTAAGGTGCCAACAATTGAACATAAAAAAATCCAAGAAGTTGGAGAACTAGAGAATGGAAAGGAAACATTGTTTCCTATGATGATTTAGCATAGTTTGTAGATAGATAATATGGAGAGACAGGTCGAACAACTTCTAAAAGAAAACGATCAAGAAGGAAGTATAGTTCCTTCTAGATTGGAAGCAGGTTCAGTAGGGAATGATCCAACAGAAGAAATGGTACGAGCATTATCCTAGGGAAATTCAAAAATTTCACGACAATAGTGATGGGTTTTGCGTCTGGGATTCGATTTTTCTCAAAATTGTGTTTCCAAAAACATTCCATGTCCCTGAATTCGTTTTATAGTGTTTAGATAGGTATATACCGAATGAAAACGTGATAATTTCTAATAAAAGACAAATTTTAGTCCATATTACATCTAAATCAATTTTTTAAGCCCCGCAAATTGTGGTTCCTAGTTGTGCCCATCCATTTTCAAGTGAGTTGTGGTTAGTAATATATCAAAAGCTTATCCATGAACAAATAGATTTGATGCTTGAATTTTTTTACCTGAAGAATCCATTGTTCTCAGAGAAATCCTCCATATTCTTCAAGAATTTTTCCAGATATTTCCATACATATCATATCAATGTTATGTTGCATGTTAGGGTATGAGAGTGATGAAGTGGTATATGAAATAATATTGGGTTTTCTATCTATTTTTTCATGAGGAAAGAAGCCTTTCATTCTATTCAATTTCAATAAGTTTCTCTTAGACACTAATCATGAGAATTTTTTAAACTTTGGAATTGAAAAAGATTTCAAGTATTAGTTAGTTTTGGTATACTTGTTCTTGTACCATCACTGAGAAAAAATTAGTCAAATATAGCTACTAAAGCATGATTTCTAGGGTAATCAGTGATCAGTTTTTCATTGGACATATTTAGTCCGAAAATATTTTCAGAGATTTTATTTTATGGACATTGTAGACCAATTCCTATGAGCCTATTTTGGTCTTTTGACTAGTGATAAAATCCATTTAACATGTTGAAATGTTTACATATAACACAATGGTGAGAGTATACTTATATTGCTTTTTTGGGCTTCTTAAAAATGAATGAGAAAGGAACCCCCTATAGTTGCCGTTAAGCCATTTTCTAACTCTCGAAATTTGAAAAGGTAGTCGAGAAAACATGTTTAGTCACACCCATTAAAGGATTTGAAGGAGAATTTAATCAGTACAAGATTAACCCATTTCTAGACTAAGTAAATTATTTATGAAAAAGGAATACTTTAGTCGATCATGGATAAAATACTTCTCTCTTGAATAATTTTATACCTTTTTGGCCTCGAGAGACTAAATTTACAAAAAATGACCTTATGGAGTTTCATTTTAATTTCTTTTACAAACTCTCTAAACATGAAAAATAAGTAGAGCTACCCCTTCATTGGACTCGTAAAATACAATAAACAGTTTAGGATTGTTCAATCATGATGATACATCACCACTTATCCCTAAGGTTCATTAAAAACACTCCAAAGGACTTATCCAAAGGATGAGCTTATATTACAAGCATATGTTATCCTCCTCAAATTTGAGTAAAAATAAAGAGGTACTTACCATTAATGGTGGTGGAAAATGGGAAAGGAACATATATTTTTTGTATTTGAAAAGGATGTATGCCACTCTTGAACATGACACTACGTCACTTTTTCTGTCAGGGTTGGGAAATCCATTTGCCTCTCATTTGATCATACCTTATTGAAATTATTTGTATTGGTCTCTAATCCTATTTTTAGTCAAATGTTTCCAAGTAAAATGTTGTGTCTCCAGTATGTTTAATACAAGTCCAACCTTAGTTAAAATTACTTTGCAATATTTAAAGCCTTCAACACATCAACCATCCCTGATTCAATCCATAATCACTCCTAATTTTTTCTTCAAATATTGACATGTGTTTCATATCGTAGGCCCTACTGCAATGGGTCGCTTCCTATCAAGTTTAGTTCATTATCTAGAAATTTGATCTAGAAACCTGCTTTAGTACATTGGAGCATGCATGCCTCAATGTCAGGTTTCTTTATTTTGACGAAGGTTCTCATCATCAAACTTCGATCATATGATTCTAGGTGTGTTTTACCTCAATATTTTTACTCACACCTCATAGATTTTACTAGATACCTTGAGAACTATTTTCATTATTAGTGGTTTCTCTCATGTTGGTTAACGGTCTTCACCATCGGCTAGTAATCAAATGATTTCTACCATGTTCAACCTCAAGACATTTATTCACATGGTCATATTCATGCTATTGATGGATATAGATGAAGATGCAGACCCTGGATCTTGGCTGATACATAGAGGATTCATGGATTTTTTAGTATTCATGATTGTAAAAGTGATCTATGATGTATATCTGATGGGTGCATGCATATCGAGTTTTTTATTGACTTGTATCTTAATACTCTTCCATACTTTTTCTTTGATATACTTGTACTCTAAGTATGGGAATTCCTACCTCAGTGATGATTATATGGTAATATTGTAATGTAATTACTTAAATATTGATTTGCAAGTCTCTAGCCGGTGATTCCTTGATCCTTATCTTTGCATGCTAAAGAAGTTTTTCCATCATACCAGTTCTGACCTTGTACTTGAGGAGGAAATTTGTTACTCATCAATTTTTCACACTTATACAAATGATATCAAATCAAGATATTTCGCTATCCAATGAGATAGTGTCATAAATCCCCTCGAAATATGGAAAAAATATCTCTTTGGGGTGTATAATAATCCTAGATTAAATACATAAAAACCTTAATATTAGAAGACATCAAAACGACTCAATTTACGAATTGCAAGGATGTGTGTTGCATACTAAAGATAGAGTGATGTCATCACACTCTTCTTGTGCTAAGGCCACAATGATCTTCTTAGATAGGTAAAGAATAAAATGTAAATTAAGCTTCCTCTTCTATAAGCCTCATAGTTGGTATCTAATCCAAAGTGGTTGAGATTGCGTTCAAGTTCCCTTTATCCTAGACCCCCTTCTTCCTATAGTGGATCCATCCCACTAATTTTTTTATCTCTCTCATCCCTTGATGGATCTCTCAACTTCCACTCCTTCCTATAGGTGCAATTCCTACTGAGAGAACTGGGTTTCCATTTTCATCTTATGAAATTACTTACATGTTGCTCAAATGTCCATTGGAGTTATTTTGATTTCATGAGATTGGATTGAGGATCATTGCAAGGAGGCTTCGAACATCCCATATTTGTGATACAAATACTTATTTCTTTCCTTCTCTTCATTATTAATATAAATACTTTTTTCTTTCCCATATTCATTTGTATAATGTCTATTGTAATATTCCTTGATCACTTATATGGCTTATGGTATAATTGATGTACTATGTGCCTTGATCACTTGTTTGTTTCTGTGTTTTCATGTCTCTTCTTGAATAATTAAAAGATAAAGGTTGAGATCTACAAAGGAAAACAACAAGGATCATCATCAAGCATTTTGGAAAAAAGTATGAGGTTTGCATCCTATTTAAATCTATGATTTAGTCATTAATTACGGAATGTTTTCATGTGTTTCTCTATTTTTTTATAGGCTTGGTTTTCGAGCCTAGGGAGATATGCCTTATTCATATGATAAGGGTTGTCTTACAAAAAATGATTCCATCATATCATATCAAACCTTGAAGATCATTTACTACCTATGAATCTCATCACTAGAATTTATTGTTTTATACAAAAAGTAGGCAAGGGAGTCTTTCTCCTTAGCTCCCTTTAGCTTCGGAATAGAATTTTTTAATTTTATAATAAGCACATTTCGTTTTATACTTAGCTTCTACCTCATCATTCTGAGGTTATACTATCTTTCCCTATGTTCAAGAGATCTGGTCACATATTAGTTTTCTTAATAGGTGTCTTCAAGGAGTGATCTCAATGGCCTTTCTTAACCAAAGCTCTAATACCATTTTTACTTTCTAGTGATAATTAGAAAAGAAAAACTTCTAGAAAATGTCAATTACTTCTAGAAAATATATAGTTTAATTTAGCACATTCTAGAACAACATTAGGAAATTGCGCTAAAAAAATTGAACTGTAAATTTAATGGAAATAGTAGCAATCATAGTAGAAAATACATGAAAATTAGACACCAATATTTTTTTATGGGAAACCCGAAATCAAGATAAAACCCAACAATATTTTCTAAGAGAGTTTTTTCAGTTCATAAAATTTACAAACTGATAATTTTCAAGTCAAAATTGGTCAATCCTTACCAAATTTACAGTTCTAGTTAAACATAGTCAAGCATGACTTCTTTGCTAGACCTTATAGCTAGAAAATCCTTGGACTTCTACGAGCCCTCAGGAATAGGTAAACCTACTGCCAACCTATTATTATAACTTGGCCCTAACTTCATCCTTATCCACCCTTCTCAACAACTCTATTACAAACCTCATGTTTCCTTGTACTAGTCAACTCTTGAGGTATATCAAAAGCATACAACCTAAGCCCTTTTTGTCCACAAAAATTGGCTTGATTTGAAATTTTGTTTCCAAGGACTGTGGGCCTTTACCAGTCTATCTTTAGCCTTAAATAAACCTAATCATGACGTGCTCCTGTGACCCCTTTCTAGGCTCTTATCCTCCTAGTTTGCAACCTTTAAGTTGGATTTGTCTAGCCTAACCCGAGGCTTGTATTTAACCCTCATCAACACTGTCTTCAACCTCATTTCAAGCTCAATGTGCAACTCAGAGTCATGTCCCTCCTACAACCCAATAAAATCTTTCTTATGACCACTTCCCAACTTTGACTATATCTTATCCCCGACCCATTTAGAACTCTTCTCCTATGGCATAATATGTCCCTTCCGTGGTCCTTTGTATAGCCTAAACATACCTTTGTTATGCGCCTTCTTCCCACATTAAACATCCACATGCTATGACCTATTTTAGGGCATATACCAACCCTAAACCAACCTTCCTTGAAGAAAAGAACTCGACTTGCCTTCCTTGGATTCATCTCCTGGACAATTGTGACTATATCATATCTCATTCTTTTATTGTGTGAGTGAGTAAAATTGAGAAGGATTAATTCCATTTTATAGTGTCCTTGTGGTGCCCAAGGGCCTCGTCTCCTTACAAGGCCAACTTAAATTTGGAGCTGACTTAAGTAGTTTAAATTTAAAATTTAATTTAATTTTGCCTCCTTTTAAATTTATTTCATGGGACGACTTGTGTAGCAGAGGAATACCTCGTTTAACCACCCAAAATATCAAAAAAATCCCTATAATAGGAAAATGGTGGAGAAAGAGATGCATTTTATGTTTCATGGAGAGATTTATTTTGTGTGGATCTTAGGTTTTCTTATGTGATGTTAGGGATTATGTTATGCATGTATACCCTAGAAAATAAGATGGAGTTGTTGTGATTGATGATGATGACTATAATGGATCTTACTGTACTACTAGATTTTATAACCTAGAATAATACATGGAAAATGGAGCTAACACCTTGAATGATTTTAAGACCTTGTTCATATGGGATGTGAAGCTAGGGAAAGAGCATAGTGAGATGAAGTTGATGAGTCTTGAGAATGGTTTGATTCCTTTCTTAGAAGAAAAAATGGTTATGATATATTTCATGATGTCCCATGGAGGTGTTTTTTTTATATCGATGTAAGAAATGAAGGCCAAGGATTTGAGTACACAAACCATAAGATGGAAAAGTATATGTGGATATGAGGACTAGAGTTATCTTTTCATGCACTTGTGTGATGCACCATGGCTAGCGTTCATAAACCCTAAGGAAAAAAACAATTATAGTGTGAAGATCATAGATGATAAAATATTTTTGAAGCCAAGGGAGGACTTCTTGGTGTTGATGCTAGCTTGTTGCGATTTTTTTTATGGTTCCTATGATTTATTGTATATCACCTTGCTAGAGTTTAGAGTACTAGATATTATACCAATTTTGTGATAATTTTTTTCACATGTATTTCATTTATTCTATATCTGTATAAAGTATATTTCCATCCAAATGTGTGATTAAAAATTTTATTTTTATTCTTGCATTGTCTTCATGATTAAGTAATTTCAAATATTTATCACTCATGTTCATTTGATATAACATAGGGTTGATATGTTTAAGTGATTTAATATATAAATTTAAGATTAAAAAAAATATTTCTATTAAATAATTTATTGCAATAAAATGTTTTTGAGATTTTGCATATGATTAGAGAAGTGTTCTCTAATAGATAAAACTAGTTGCAACTTGTTTGGGATCATCAAACACATGCATCACTAGGAATAGGCTTGACTTATATGTCTTTATAGGAAAAATCCAAACACCTTCAACAATATAACATGTCAAATTTCTCATTTCCTAGATGCAAATTGAACCTAGAAATATAACACTTCAACATCAAATAAAAAAACACTTGATTCATAGAACATGTGTCATGTACTATATATATATATATATATATATATATATCTATATATATATATATATATATATATATATATATATATATATATATATATATATAGATATATATTACACACTTACAAACTAATAATTTATAATTCAAGCCTAGAAAACTCATTAAAGATGCTATAATAATTTGGGAGGCTATCTTCCTCCTTTGCATCCCCCACCTCTTAGAGATAAAACCCTATAATATTTACACAATTAACAACATAGAATTAAAAATAAAATATTCTAGAATCAATTCAATATATCATAGAGAAAAAATCATCAAGAAATGACCTCAATATGAAAGTATATGCAAATGATGGATATCCATTCCCATATGGAGAAAGCTACACAAATTGCTCAAAGGATATTAGATGGTCTATGTATACAACCTCTCTGGATGGATGGTATGGTGAAGGTGGTGGAGGTCGGTGACTGAGATAGGTTGGATACCAAATATTAGGGAGATTTGATTATAACAATGGAAAACTGGTGGAAAAATAAGGGACGGTGGTGAATGAGGTGAAGGGGTAAGATCAGAAAAGTGAAAAAATGGAGGAACCTACATACACATTTATCATATTTCAATTAGTAAAATAAAATAAGACAATGAAATAAATGTCTAAAAAAAATCCAATTTGACATATTATACCTAAGAAGAGGAACACATGTTTACCCCAAGTGGGCCTACCTCCTCCCATGGTGTCACCACAATCTGTAAAAAAATTAACTGAAAACTAAAATTATACTTAAACTAAAAGAATATATATTATGGACTAAAAACATATGCATTGTGTTAGTGTGAATTCTAATCGCAAGCTTACGAAAAAATATCACTTTAGTTGTGCATAGAAAACAACCCTAACATTAAATATGGTTGTAAATTTCCTTAGATCTATAGTTAGTGATCAGAATAAATGTTTTAGAAATCCATATCTATGCATTTAAAGACATTAAACAACAAATAAAAGCAAGAGTTTCTCCATGTATCCAATGAATAAGACAAGAATGTTTTTAAAGAATTTTTGTATTATGACACCTGGGAAGGGAACATAGAATGATGTTACCTATCCCCCTCAATGGGATGTGTTATTCTATGTCCTCAGTGCTTTAGATCTAAGATCTCTCTCTCTCTTGATGGTGTCGAAAACCCAGACAAAAATGGAACTCAAAGGGAGCTCACAAGCAAAAAAGTAGAAAAATATGACAATGATGGAGGATCAAAGTCGGACCAAAAGTATATATCCAGAGTGATCTTTAGGCAACAAAAGGTAGTGAATGAATGGAAAAACCCTTCTATTTATCACAAAATATTGAGTTAGTCTAGATATTGATGCATAATTAAAATGTTATTGACCAAATCTAGATCCAACTTTTATGGAATAATTTATTATTTTTGTTGGAGGGAAAAAAGAATTTGAATTTGGTCAAATCCCTTTATTTGTAAATAATAAATAAATAAATGATTTATTTAATATTTTAAGAATGTGATTGAGTAATAATTAAATAAATAGTGATTTATTCAATTATTTATAAATGATTTAGTCAAAATTAACAAGGAATATTATTTAAATAATGTTTTAAATAATTATTCCTAGAAAATAATAAGATAAACAATGATTTATCTAATTAATTTTCTTGTTTTGGGTTAAATATGACTAGGGATATTAATTAAAATGTGGTTTAATTAATTATCCCTTGAGGGAAATCAAACAAATAAGGATTTATTCAATTATTCCTCATGGGGTTTCCTATTTAGACCAGAAGCAACCTAATAAATTATGGATTACAAAGTTATTTTTCATAGTGAAAGCAATTTTACTAGGGTAAAATTGGTCTTACATGGTGTAATTTGGTCCATCTAATAGTAATAGGTTAGATGACCAAAAATAGGTGTAACAGATTACCCCCCAACACGTGAGTGGTAGGAGCTATTTGTATGACCAAAGTACATTGTAAGAACTCAATCACTAGACACCGAAGGGGGAGTCAGAAAGATAGAAATATAAGGTAGACTAAAGGGTGAAAGGACAAGACCCTGAGGAGGCGAGCCTTACATGTGTGACAAGTCTCTTTTATGAGTGACTACCTGTTCTACATGAGGTGGGGGACACATACCTATGCCTGCCAAGATAACAAAGTATAAATAATGATACGTACAACAAACAAATGACTGAACTATATAGTATATGCTAGCATAAACATGGGCCAGATAAAAACATGATAATGGATCCCACATACATACTGTGCCTGGGACAACAACGAGGACTTATACAATAATATTTGAGTACATGAGATATAAGTACAACCAAAGAGGCCCTGAAAAATAGGAAAGGGATCTAAAAATCTCAATGATACATGCAAACTAAAAGGCGTTTCAAGCGGCTAAGGCTAGAACCATAAAATATATGGAGCTTCATCAAAGGCTGTAGTAACGAGGTCATCCAGGCATGTGGGGGGCTACCTAAAGGGCCACCCTCTCATGAGGTCTGAAACATCTCACACACACCCAGAAATCACCGGTACAACCTGTTGCACCACTGGACCATCATGTATATGGATCTTGATCATGCTGTAAGGAGCTAGAGTTAAGAAACAATCAAGTCAAAGGGAAATAAAGGGTCCCTTTGTCTAATCCAAGGTATCGAAGAATAGTGGAAGTTAGAACCAAGGTACATTTCCCTCTAGACCTGTCTTCCGGAATGAGTAAGATGATGTCGACAAAAGGAGGTCCGCGATAGGTGAGGCAATAAGGGATCCTCAACTAAGGCACGAGGGATAATAATAGAGCAACTGATAAACTGACACCAGGGATGATGTTGGAATGGGGGGTACTGAGTAGCAGGCTGAAAACTTCCCTTGTTGGATCATAAAGGGCATGGATGACTTAGCAACTACTGACTCAACACCAGAGGGGATAGGGGATAGTATGACTGAAGGCCAAAATGTGAAAAATGAGAGAGGAAAAAAGAAATCTAGGATGGAGGACCGTAGCAGGATACAACGGGACTTGGGACAAACTCCATGGATGCGATGATGACTCAACTCATATGCTCTAAATAAAGGGGACTCGATGATGCTGCCACATAGAATAGGCCTAGTGGGGACCATAAAAACATGAGTACAATATGGTTACTCATGACAAAAATCGACACAAGCATGGACAAGTATGAAGGCAAAGTGGTGCCCCAAGTACAAGTGTTGCAAGTGAATAAATTCAATTTTGAGGAGTGGTGAAGTGACCCTTCTTGGACAAAATGTTTCAAGGTGAAGTATCAAATCACGAAAAACAAAAGGATACCCATTTGAGAGCTCAGTGAGAACTTTCCAACCGTGTTGACGGTTTGTTAAACCGAGCTATGGTTTGGTGGCAGCTGGCGAAATAAAAATCTGGGGTTTCTCTTTTAATAAGGAATTTTCCCTCCAATTTGTTTCATTTGCAAGTGTAGCTATTGTGAATGTAGAGAAGAGAAAAGGCCCTAAATCTTGCGGTGATCGTAGCGGAAAAACCGACCATTGCAATCGAGATGCGTCAGTTACAAGTAAGAGGCCTAACCCTACTCTTTCAATTTAGTGGATTAAAAGTTCAGTTCAGGCACCCAGAGCTCAAGAACAGACCCCTTATCTTGTTCACAATCAGGTCTCACTTTTTGGGACATTATCTGTGACCCAGGTAGCAGGTTTTGGGCAGAAAATTGTGACCTGTCCTAGGAATGGCCTGAAAAGTGCAACCTGTCAGAGAGAGGGTTTTTTAGTGGTGTTTTTGGCTAAGAGCTAGGATTTTATAGTTACGATGCAGTCTTTCCTTTCAAGTACATTGAAAAACATGATGGTTTTGTGCAGATATGGCAGAGTTGAGGATCAACTGGAGAGAGAGAGAGACCTAGACACTTTACAGTCTGAGATCTGAGAGGATCATGGTGTCTGTGTTGCATTGGCCAAGTTTTGGGTCCTGAAGTTTATGAAAAACCATTTGATGAGATCAGGAGAGCCCTTGTTGGCCCGGAAAGTCAGCTATTGGGATCTAGATAATGATATCTTTATAGTGCAGGGGCACTGGATCAAGTTGAATGTCTAGGATATATATTTCCTGACTAGTCTCGTGCCACTTCGGATGGTGGGAAACACACAACCAGTGTTACCACAAGGGCGAAACATTACGGAGTTTGTAGAGCGCCACTCTCGACCGGGCCTCCATGTGAAAGGGACATAGATACCAATCAGAGATCTAGAGAGGCTAGAGACTTGTGCAGTGGCCATAGTGGTGCTACGTATCTTAGGCAACCAGGTGCTCCACCACATCACTAGGGGTCAGATGATGCCTTTTGAGAGTGTTTTAAGTGGGACCTACTATGGGTGGGCCCAAATGATGCTTTCATCATTGAAACGACAGTTGTCGCTATGCAAGCAGCAGGTGAACCATGACTGTGTATATGACATAGTGCTTTGCTCACTTTTCTTTGAGAAGATCCTAAAACTTCGGCCTCACATACAGATCCACGATGGGGGTTCGCGAGAGCCCAAGATGTGCTGCTGGGGGCGGCTACTATGTAGAGGGGGGGATGGGGAAGTCGGACGAGTGTTCCAACCCAAGTTTTTCATCATGGGGATCAGATGCCAATGTAGATAGACGACTATCCTATAGTGGGATGAGTTATCATGGGGACCCCAGACTTGCCACTGCCACCAGGTCGAGCATGGGGGCCTGATAGTAAGTGACAAGTTGATTATATTTTATGTGCATTTTTAAAGTTTTAGAATATTTTATATGGTACTAATTCATTTGCTTTTAGTATGTAGATACAACACCAGTGAAACCGGCTGGGTATATGGGGAAGCCTATAGTATCAAGAGCTACAACACCTAGTGGGTCGAGGGATCCAAAAAGTGAGGATGCATTTTCCCTCCTAGAGGACATCCGTCGTAGATGTGAGAGGCTACTCACCGATGTTTCAAAGTGCGGCTGGCAAGATCTTGATGACCAATGCATAGAGCCATGTATTGGTATACCTTCGAAGTGGCGAGGGGTCATGCGGCACATGGTGATGGCCGGACAGGGGATGCGTGATATACCGGCCACCAGAGCCGAGCCATTGGCCCAGGATCCTCTTGATAGTGATTAGATGTAAGGGCATGAGGTGCCCCCAGTTTTGGTTTTTTGAAACATGGTATGGCCATGTCATATGTATCAGAGTTGATGTAATCTAAAACATTTTGAACAACAAATATAATGGATATGCATCATTTTATGGTTTATTGTTATTGTCTTATGTGAAATGTGTGATAAATGCCAATCTAGAATATTGTTTGCAATGCTATATACATAGTGATTTTGTGCTCTAGGTACATGAAGGAATGTAATGATTTAAAATTCACGCATAAAAAGCTTCACTCATAAATATCTTCTAAAAAGTACAGGCTTATGTACATGATAAACACCATTCAATTGCATGACAAGAATCAAGGAATCTAAACGAACATGAAGGTGAAGGATGTGATGGGAAAGGGCATCGGATAATAAACCTCTCACTGCATCATATTCGGCCTAGTTATTGGTGGCAGTTCCAATGCATGTGCCTTTGGAAAGGAAAAGAGACTACAAGGGGGTGAAAATGGCCCAGGCTACTAAGGCTAGATTCCGAGAGTAGCGACTGCAAGAGGTGAAAATGGCCCAGGCTACCGAGAGTGGATTTCGGGAGTGGCGACTTGCACCATCGTCATAACCGATATATGGTGTGGACGGGGGGTCCATCTGAAAGGTGCCACTAGACAACAACAAATTAGAGGATGATGAAAAATGTTGGAAATTCGAATGCAAGGTAGAAATCAAATAAGCACTACTAGAGGGAGTGCTCTGGGTATGATTTATACCACCTGCACACTGAAAGGTGGATGGTGTGGGGGAGTTGCCTTAGGGTCTTCTTGTGCTCAGGTTGTGAAATTAACCATAGACATGGATGGTGCCATTCCTCTTATGGTCAAGAAAGATGAAATCAGGGGTGGAAAAGGCTTCCAGGATGTCGTCATCTTAGTAGAATATGGGGCGACTGGTGGAAGGGAAACCACATGATGCGTCAAAGATACCCTACTCACCATCATGAGAAGAAAGGTTCACATGCACATCATCACAGGGGGTAACATAAGAACAAGTAGATAAGGGATCCACCGATGTTGAGCCTAGGGTGATCGTTGAACGGAGGTTAGACGGAATGGAAGGAGAAGTCCTAGATGGGTCTTCCACCGTGGATCTCATAGATGATGAAAGGTAGAGGATAGTGGCTGAAGAATCCGTCATCTTGACATCGGGAGGGGGAATTTCAATGGGAGAAGATGTATCCTCAGGTTGGACAAAAGCATACTACGTAAGAACAGGAGAGGCAGACTGGTTCTGTTTGGTCCTGTATTCCTGAACTACTTCCAAAGAGGCACGGTAATGCTTTAGGTGGGGATAGAGGTGGGTATAATGGCCATGGAGATCACACAAAGCACATGGGTGGTTGGTGTGAATATTCTTGGGGTTTTTGGATGAATTCGTGGAAGAAACAAAGGCTCCAGAGACCTTAGATTCAAGGAACACGACATTAACCATGGGCTTGATACAAGGAAATTCACGACAGTTATGGGTGGCATGATCAACAACATCACACAAAGCACACAAAGGGGTATGCTTTGAGGGCTGAGGAGGAGCAGGGGTTATCTAGGCGACCTTGTCCTTAGGTGCCTTCTTGCAGGATTTTCCCTCCTCACCTGAAGCTTTGGCAACATGAGTGGGTTCCTGTTGAGGTGGTTGAGGCACAAAAGTAAAGGGAGGGGTCATGGTGACCGGTTGGACCAAGGTCAAAGCAGTATAAGGTTTGGGATGATAAGGCAGGATAGTGGCTAGGGGATCAATGTACCAGATTTGGATCCCGAGGGTCATGTTAGGAAGAGATAAGGTAGCCATAACAGGTACCTAAAATAATCCAGTATGGGGAGTAAGAAACAGTATCTGACCGAAGGGTTAATGGCCAGGAGGGACAACTCCAAGATGGTTAAGGCCAACGAGAATTGTTCCAGGAGTGTAGATAGGATCATGGATGCCAGCTGCATATGAGGGGCCATGAGGAGAGGGTATTGAAGGCTGATTCAAGGTGCTAGGAACAAGTTGCGGAGGGGGGGGGCTGCTGACTCGGTTGAATCGGTCGGACCGAGACAGTTGCATCATGCAAAAAATCAATGAGCTAGTGTAAGAGATAGGAGGAGTGATATTGGGGAATGAACCAAGAAAAGTGAAATATTTATAGACTCCTAGCGAGACACTAGTCGGAGGTTCGACTATTTGCTTATTGGCCACCGAAGGGATGATGGACTCAGGGGAGTTCTGAGACTTCAGTTCATAATATGTCAATTGGTCGATGGTGATCATATTTCTGTGGTGAGGAAATCACATCTTATGGTGAACCATAGATGGGACTGTCTAGTCAATTTAGTGTTCCTAAATTTCGTCCATTAATTATCAACCAGGGTTTGTAAGTTTGATGAAGTGTGGTGCACTATATGTGCCTAAGTGACCTTTTCCTTACTTCGTTGTATGTGTTTTTCTTATTTTTTTTGGGGGTTTTGTCTTTTTAGTACTTAGTATGCTACTCTATGTTCAAAATATGAAATCAAATCTATGTCAAAAAGAAAAGAAAAGGAAACCTTAGACTCAAAACAGAGTGTAATTGTAAATTATGTCCCTAATTAGGAAAATGATGAAAAACAGAGCAAAATCTACCCTAAAATATGTATGGAACCTAAGAACAGAGAATGCAAAGCTTGAAAATGACTCATAACATGAACTCATTCCAATTCATTCATTAGAAATATGTTGGAATAGCTTGAGAAAAGGATAATTTTTATGCAATGAGGTTTTCCTAAGTAAACAACAACTTACAATATTACAAAAATCTCATCCATGGTTAGAAGTTTGTTGGAACACAATTGAAAAATATTATTTGTAGCACAGTAAGAAAATCTACTCTAAATTAACTTATAACACTGAGATTAATCCATTCCGCAACTCAAATTGTCACTACTAAGCCTCATTCGGAAGTTAGAAATCTTTTGGAATATTTTTGGGAAAAAGGCTATTTGTGAAGTTACAAGAGATTACAAAACAGTCAAGGCCTTGGACTGATATCACTAATTCCTGTTCATATGATGATGTATTGGAAGAGGTTCATAACAAGAGTAGTTTGTAAATAATGAAGGCCTTGAAGTCTAATAGAACAAAACTAGCATACAACTAACTAATGAAACTTGAAATACAATGGACATAATTGAACTAAAGTTCCATTATCAATCTTGAAATACAGTGACAGAGATAAACTAAAATGCGATCAACCTTCGGAGTACTACAACTGAACTAAAATGCAACTAATCTCTGAAATACTACAGCCCTATCTCGTTCAATATGAGTGATATTTTGGAATAATTTATAAGAACAAGTCTGGCTCTAACATTCAATGTAAATGTGCATAAAACATAAAGTTCAGAAAATACAACTAATTACTAAAATACTACAGTTATATCTCATTCAATATTAGTGATATTTTGGAACAATTCGTAAGAATAAGACTGACTGTAGCATCCACTGCAAGTGAGTATAAAACACAAAGTTCAGAAAATTGTCTAAACTAGGAACAAAACAGAGCTAGATTTACTTATCTAAACAAAATGCATAGAGCTTCTCGGGCAGTAGGGGCCCTCTACCACCAAATCAGCATAAAAATCTCCTTAGAACTGCTTTAGGTCATGCATCAAGGTTGAAATTCTTTCATTAAAGGAAAATGTTTCAAAAACAGCGTATTACAGTCTTGGGAAAACTTAACAGCAAAACATCCACTGGAGCTAGCTGGATCTTGGTCTCTCGAGTTATTTTTATAAGGGAAATACATAACTGCCCTAGAGCAAATATAGGGACAAGTGTCTTTTGCAATTAAAATCAAATTAGAACTCTTTTGAAGGCCTCGTACTTTGCTGCAGACATCTGTAGAGTCCGTGTCCCGGTAGAAGTCTACCTCTTGTTTTTGGTTTCCCACGTGCATAACCACTTGGAGATTTTTACTTAGACTTCGTGGAGAGCAACGAATGATGTGGATGAGGTCTGGAATTCACCCATATGCATTTTTCCTTCAGACGACACCTGTAACCCTTTTAAACACTAAAATAGCTGCAGAACGCGTGATCAACTACGAAACGTCTGTATTCTGTAGCTATTTTGCACAAAATTATTAAAACAACAAAAACCATGAAAACACAATATATTAACCAATTGCATGTAACCTTTAAGCAATCCTAATCATTCTTCATTGATTTTAGGCTTATGAAGTGATAAAAGAATGATGAAATGAAGTGAAGGTTTGTAAAAGAGAAGGAAATTCTAGGGCTCAACAGGGACAACAAACATCGCATAAGTGTAGCTACAACCCAATAAAATGTTTTAGTCTAAGGGGGCATCAATGAATTCTACATCAACACAAACAATCTTGCCTGCAAGAATAATAGGAAAATTGCGAAACATGCCAAGGGGCTGGGAAGATTGGCCATCCCACACTCAAAGGGTGATAGGGGAAGGGGCTAGCTGGGAAGATTGGCCATCCCACACTTAGAGGGTGATAGAGGAAGGTGCTAACTCAGGAGATCTGATTTGCTTCCAAACCGAAGCAGACATCACATAGGTGGATGCCCCCTCGTCAATGATACAATGGGAGACATTGACATTCCAGATATTGACAAGCATTTGGAAGGCGACGAAAGCAGGAAGGGGGGGGATGTTCTGACCGGTCAACATCGAAGACAATCAAACGATCATCTAAAGGATCCAAAACGCCCATGGTAGTTAGTAGAGATTTTCGTTGTGAATGGCACGGCTGGAGGACTTCGAGCATTGACATGGTGGTAGGGGATTGTGCCAAGTCATATAATATACTATATGAGTGGGAAGCTTTACCAGAAGCAGTGTTTCAGGGTAATGGTCCCTTGGGGATCTTGGTATGAACCTATGCCTTAGGTTGAGGGATCAATAAAGGACCATTGGGTGTCAGAAGAGGCTCTGTGGGACCTGATAAAGGGGGCTCGGTAGCAGACGTAGTGGGGGGCTTGTTGGACTAACGGTACTGAGTCTAAAGGTTGAGGTCAACAGTAGCGGGTTGGTCAGAGTTCATCATGAGGATCTGGTAATTAGAGGTACCAAATGGAGGAGGTTGAGTGCACGCCTGACTTTCAGGGAGTTGGGTAGCCACAAATCCTTGATGGGGGAAAGGATTGGTAAACGCATCTAGTTGGATAGGAACCGCATTGGGAGGAACCGAAGGGGAGGCTTGCTATCCTCAAGATGTTGCTTAAGCTTCCCACATCTAACGCATTTGAGGTAAAAGAATACAATCATGGGTATAGTGACCATAGACGTTGCAACAAGAACAATTTTTATTCGTGCGAATGGGCCTATCCTACTTGGGTTGGGTGCCTTGTTGCTGGGTTGTAGTGTTAGGTGCATTACCTTGGGGATTGTTTCCAGGATTACCTCGGGTATATTTATTTTAATTTCCTTTCCTCTTCTTTCTGGAAGTAGGAGGATTAGTCGCACCCTGCTGTGCATGCACTTGACCCTGAGGGGTGGTGGATGTTGTTGCGAAGCTTGAGAAGGCAAGGGAGGTTGAGGTTCTAATGCTGGAGGAGCTAGCGCACTAGGCTACGGATGCAGATAAAAAGGAGGTTGGGAAACATTGGGATAAACAGGTTGGGACAAAGTAGGAGGCATGCCATATCTTGGATACATGCTACCGTGAGGGGAAAAAGTGCTGGAGGAGCTGGCTCCAACCTAAGGGAAACCATAACCCATGGGAGGATGAGTGTACGGATGTGAGAGGGATCCAACAATACCGTCAACGGCATGAGAGGCCCTCGGTGCATTGGCACCACTGGGTCTAGGGAGATCAGGTAAGATGGTATAAACATAATAAAACTGTGCGTAGATCGAGTCATATTTCAATAAAATCTACAGGGCATCTTCCTTGGTCTGAGGGAAGTGAGATGCAACATCTTTTCCAATAGCAGGCAAAAGGGATCTGAGAAACCAGTGCATGTAGACACGGTCTTCGAAGGTAGGGCCTCAACATAGGCTCTTTCTTCTCCACCATTCTTGGACGTGATCAGATAGGCGGGTCATAGAAAAATGAAAGAAAGAGGTCAAAATTTTAGTACCGGTGTCATAGCGAAGGGGAAGCTGGAAGAAAGACAGAAAATCCCTAGCAAGAGTCGCAAAAGTAGTATGAGAGAAGGATGCCTGGTTGACATACCACTTGGAAGCTTCTCTGGTAAGCATACACTGAAATAACCAAAGACGGATGGAGTCATCAGTGATGGAGTTAGATGAACACCACATGTGGAAAGAACAAACATGGTTGGTATGATCCTCTCCAGCAATTCCTTCAAATTTGGGGATGTTTGAAGGGAGCTTGGTTGGCATAGTAGGACAACCAGGATCATGGTGTATCGGTTCATTAATGAACTGGCTAAATTCGGGAAGGTTGAGGCCTACCATATAAGTGAGAAAGCGAGCAACTGGGATAGTTCCTGTTGCGGCACCACTAGTAGCATTCCTAGCATTAGGGACACAGCTACCACCAGTGTTAGGTTATGAATCAGACATGGTCAAGGTGACAGGAGGAGAGCCAGGGATAGAACTAGAAGGGGAACCCGATGAACCAAAAGCAGAGTCAGAATGGGGACTCGATAGAGAACGAACTCGAACCCTATGCAGAGGAGTAAGTCTTCCTAACAGAAACTAAGGATGAAGGCCTAAGAGTCTCTGGGATAAATGCCTTGGGGTTGCAATGATGGAAAATAGACACAGATCAATAAGGAAGAGAGACCAACAGGGGTAGAGAGGTGCAGGATCAAATGATTACAAACTCGAAACAAAGGCAGGGAGGTGCAAGATCAATTGATTACAATGTTTTAGTCTTGGCCTGGCAGTGTAAACTAGGTGCTCTTCACTTAGGGTGTGTGTGTATGTGATAAGTGTGTTAATTTTAATTAAGCCTAGATGTGTGTAGAGAAAAAAGGAAAAAAATGTTTTTTAACTGTAAATAAGTTTGGAAATGAAATTAAAGTAAACTGAATATGACAGAAAATTAATAGCTAAAGATGCATCAATTTAAACCCAAGGAGGAGGGCTTCCCAACAACTAGACTATGGGTGGGCGAAATCTAGTCAAAACACAAAAAATGGCCAATGGATCTTAAGTTGTGAGGGACAGGGATCTAAAAGTCAAATCTATTGGAAATAGGCACAGAAAACAGAAAAAAACCCAAGGGAAAAGTGTTGCAAGAAAGGTGGCGAAAGGCTACAACCTAAAGGGAAACGGAGGGGACCCCAAAGGAGGACCAAGAAAAACTGAAAAGAGGTGTTTTGGATGGATGAATAAACGATCTGAAATGGATCTAAAAGTAAAGGTTATGATCTAAAAAATGGTCGAACACACTGAAATCTCAGAAGATTGGCTTCAGCTAAACACCTCCTAAAAAGGTGGAAGAAGATTGAAGCCCTAAGGGGCTTGGTTCCTACTTCGACGAGTAAAACTAAGCAAGTACAGGTCCAAGACAGGTGGAGAGGGAGGTCAAAAAACCCTAAGCAGTAGCCCAGACAAACGTAAAAAATCATAGAAAAACTCCCACAAAAAGTACAAGTCACCGGTTTTGACCTGTTTTCAGCTGAGGTCATAGGTTTGAGGTTTTTTTCTACATGCTGGAGGTTGAGGTCGTAGGTTTTGGCTCAAAAAGTGTGACCTTCACTTCCAACTGTCTCGGGAGCAGGTTTCATAAAAATTTGTCGTCTCTGCTATGGCTGATACTTGTTACCTATGCAAAAGGCCCAGAGACACATGGAAGTAAGAATTTTTACTATTTTAGGGTTTTAAAGGTTAAAAGCAACATCAATAAATGAAAAATAAGAAGCTAAAGAAAAAACCTAGGCATTGAACCAGGTGGTCATGCAGGGATCTGAAAAACGACAACTGTCATAATTATAAACCCTTATGGAGTCGTCAGTTGTTAGTGTGAATTCTAATCACAAGTGTACAAAAAATATCACTTTAGCTGTGCATAAAAAATCACCCTAACATTAAATATGGTTGTCAATTTCCTTAGATCTGCAGTGAGTGATAAGAATAAATGCTATAGAAATCTGGATCTATGCAGTTAAAGACATTTAACAACAAATAAAATCAAAAGTTTCTCCATGCATCCAATGAACAAGACAAGAATATTTTTAAAGATTTTTTGTATTATGACACCTGGGAAGGGAAAATAGAAAGATGTTATCCTCAGCGCTTCAGATCTAAGATCTCTCTCTCTTGATGGTGTAGAAAACCCAGAAAAAAATGGAACTCAAAGGGAGCTCACAAGCAAAAAAGTAGAAAAATATGACAATGATGGAGGATAAAGGTCATACCAAAAGTATAGATCGAGAGTGATGTTTAGGAAAAAAAAGGTAGTGAATGAATGGGAAAACTCTTCTATTTATAACAAAATATTGAGTTAGACTAGATATTGGTGCATAATTAAAATATTATTAACCAAATCTAGATCTAACTTTTATGGAATATTTTGTTATTTTTGTTGGGGGGAAAAAGAATTTGAATTTGGTCAAACCCCTTTATCTATAAATAATAAATAAATAAATGATTTATTTATTATTTTAAGAATGAGGTTGAGTAATAATTAAATAAATAGTGATTTATTGAATTATTTATAAATGGTTTAGTCAAATTTAACGAGGAATATTTTTTAAATAACTATTCCTGGAAAATAATAAGATAAGTAATTATTTATCTAACTAATTTTCCTGTTTTGGGTTAAATATGATCAGGAATATTAATTAAACTATGGTTTAATTAATTATCCCTTGAGGAAAATAAAACAAATAAGGATTTATTCAATTATTCCTCACGGGGTTTCCTGTTTACACCAGAAACAACTTAATAAATTGTGTATTACTAAGTTATTTTTCATAGTGAAAGCAATTTCACTAGGGTAAAATTGGTCTTACATGGTGTACTTTGGTCCATTTAATAGTAACAGGTTAGGTGACCAAAAATTGGTGTTGCACATTGCTTTTCAAGGAGGGATAGCTTTAAGTCATCATACATGGCTACGAAGTACACCAAATAAAAAAGTGGCAACAACTGCAAAATTAGTGGTCCAAACTAGCACTAATGCATCAGTAGGATTGAGGTGAGTGCTATAGGGTGTAACGACTACAAACAACATAAAAATAGGTAGATAAATAAAACACAAAATGATATATATATATATGTGTGTGTGTGTGTGTGTGGGTGTGTGTGTGTGTGTGTGTGTGTGTGTGTATGTATAGATATATATGTATATATATGTATATATATATATATACATATATATACATATATACATATATACATATATATATATATCTATACATATATATATATATATATATATATATATTAACATCCTCCATAAATATATGTTTCCTACTACCCTCCATCTGAACATAACAAGTATGCCAACAACTAGTACATCTGTGAGGCTCAAGTGAGCCTCCTTGTGGCCTCTCTTAGTCAATTCCTACCACAGAGTTAGATTTTCAAACCCCATTTGCAACATTAGCTGATGACTGTGGCTCCTGGCATGACGATGCCACAAAATTTCCATGTTGCAATAGTGTGCAGGTCATTGTAGCTAGTGTTATCTTTGTCTCAATAATGTTATCAATAATTAGAAGATGTTGCATAGGGGTTTTATGAATTCATTTACGTAGACAAGGATCTAGTTTTAGGTTTCCACTAACATTTGATCTATCTTGTGCAGACCCACAACTCACCTCATGGATTCTTCTATGCCAAAATATTTGACAAGGATTCTTAGCCAAAATTCCACCCATAACTTCGTTAAAAGGTACAAAGGTACCTCCTTATTATTACATGGATTTTTATTAAATATAATACACCACCTATCCATCCAATTGTCTATAAATAATTTTTACGTGCATCAATCCATACAAATATGTTGTTTGTTGGCTGGTAAAGGTTATTGGTTTCCTGGGCCAACAAACAAAGAAAAAAAAATTGTTTCTTAATGTTGAATTCTCTAGTTCGCTCTTTATTTAGGTTGATCTATAATGTTAATAGATTCTAGGTCTATAATCATAAATATTGGTTAACTAGATATGGGCATTGGAGATGGATGATAAAATCAAGTTTAATGGCCTTGTAAGAGAAATTTTTGATGGCTCTCTCGTGTTTTGGAGATCATGTATCAGTAACCTCAATGTAGCTAACAATGCATCAATTTCATCATTTGTACTTCCTTGTTCTTCCTTTAGGTTTGGTTGTTATTAATTTTGGTTTGGTGATGGCATGTTTTGGTTATGATTAGATTCCATATTAATCAATTTCATTGCAAGTCAATGCAATGATTGTGTTTAGGGTATTATTTTTTTTAAACTTTAAACCAAAAAAATGAGAAAAAAAAATTGAATAAAATAAGTCCAAAAGAAATAATTAGAATACTTACTTGGACTCAAAATATGAGATATGGTGTTGATTTGGTCCTAAATGCTGCTCAGGAGGCGACGATTTTGTTGAATGTCTCTAAAAAATGCATTTCACAGTCCTAGTAGGGTAAAAAATGGGGCTGCAAGTGGATAAATAATTTTTTTTATTAGGATTGTGTGAAAAGTGCTAAGAATGTATGCATGTTCCTTTAGTGTATGCATGTTCCTAGGCCATGTTGAGTTGGAAAGCTAGATAGTGTCCTTGTAAGAAAATTGGGCCTTACCAAGGATAAACAGCCAGGAATGTGCCCAGATTCTTGGAAATACTCACACATTACTATGGTTGCACATTTTTGATGGCTCTATTGCCATTTTTTAGGTCGTGATATTCATCCACCACCCCCGTAGTAGTCATAATTTTTCAATTTATCTCTTTCAACCTCGATACCATGAAATGAACCTTGAAATGTTTTGAAATAAGCATAAAGAGTTTGAAAATATTCAAAATATAGATCCCATAGAGCGTTGAATTGAAATACATTACCTATAATGGAAATGGAAAAGTCAGTAACTTAGTGCCTTGAATCCAAATACATCACCGACAATTGAGGTGGACATATTAGTAACATAACCTTCTTCAAAAAGTTCTAAGGTTTAAGCTCCATAGGAAATAAATTGATTATCCTCTCCATGAATGGGATTGATGGTATAACATCCCCCTTTGTAATGTTTGAGACTAGTGAGTCCATCGATCCAAATAGTGGTCCATGTATAGGCAAAACATTCAATGGCTATTGCTCCTCCCACTTCCTCAAGTGACACCCAAATTTGAGGAGTTACTTGGAAGGCTACTAAGATATTTGTATATTTTGTCTGATATTGAGAAATATAGTAAGTTAGTCTTTAATCTATAACAATACCCTTAAATTGAACGTTAGCTTTGCTCTCTAGTTTTTGTAACATAAGTGCATCTTTTATTGATAATTATTTTTCACAAGGAAAAAATCTAATCAACATACATTAAATGTAAACAATCAATGTTAACATAAATATCCTAAAAAAGGTCATTTGTTATGGGAAAATAAAATTTCTTAACTAAATTATCATTGTATAATATTATCTCTTGAATTTTTCCCTCAATAAATTGAACTAAACACTTTTTGAGTGGTTAAAATCAGTCATAAACAAATTTAAAGAACTAAATCGATCTTTAAACATAATAGTGTGAATTGTCACATAACTATTATAAATTTTAATTATGGATAAATTGATTAAATAAACAAAAAAGACTTCTTTATGACACTTATTTATATCTATTAAATATAAATATGAATGAATTCTATAGTTTCAATAACGTAGAATATTAAAAAGATGGTAGCCCTTATTTAATTGGTTAGATATAAAAAAAATTAGTAACTCCTATTTAATAAGAATTTTTTGGTTATTAATTTGTAAAAATAAGGAAATATATATATATATATATATATATATATATATATATATATATATATATGAAATTCTTTCTTTTCGATTTTTATATGGGAACGGGTTTCCGCATTTGTAAAAAAGGGTGGGGACATATTAATCAAATCATCGGCTAGTACTTGATCTATATGTTCGTTTCAGTGGTGAAAAAATTCAAGTTACTTCTGAGGGAAAAGAATTGGACACCATATTTTAGTGAAAAACAAAAAGAATATCTGCATAATAATTTTTTATTATTATTTTTTTATTTGTGGGTATATATATTAATTATATGAAATAATATTTTATAATATGATATAAATGTGATTAAGTAAAAGATGTTCATTTTGTTTGGGGATTTATTATAGTTTTTTATTTTAAAAATATTGAAGTTTAAGTTTTGCAATAACATTAAAAAAAAAAGTTTGTAAGTTTTAGATAATCAGGTGTTTTATTAAGCTATTCTTTAATGTAAAGTCATATTAAAGCACTTTTTCATGTAAAATCACTCGTTCAATTTTTCATCTCGATCAAAATGATATATTAAACATAAAAAAATTTAGTTCCACCAAACTTAAAAAAAAAAACATTAAAAAAATTAACTATAAATAAAATTTAAAAAATAAATTAAAATAACTGAAAAAAAATAAAAAAAACTTTACCATTAATATCTAAAAGATTTTGGATTGACTTTCCTTTCGAGAATTTAAAGGAATCAATTAACAAACCGTCAAAACAGAAATGGTTAGGAACATAATAAGAAATCCTGATAGGAAAGAAGAAACCAGAAACAAGGCTTCACTTGAGTCGAGAGAGAATTATTTTGCTTTATCAAAAATCAATCTAAACTTACATATTTGCAAAATTTATAAAAAACTTAATTTTCACAACCAACTATTAAATTTTATGAGTTAACTTAAATATATGACCAAGCATAAGAATTTATAAAAGTTAATTTAAACATATACCCTTGAGAATTTATAAAAGTTATCTTAAACATATAACTAACAAGCCCTTGGAAATTAAATATATACCCCTCAAATTAAACAATATACACGTCAGTTTTTTCTTTAAAATTATCCCTCTTGCCTTTATTGACGTTTTAAAATTTTTAATCACCTGAAAACACTTCGGAAAAAAACCTAAACAGAAATTCTAATCTCATCAAATACGTTGAAAAAAACAAAATACCTTCAGTAGAACGTCGAGTTCCAATTCAAGGCGTCGTTGTTGAGACCATAGATGCGACATTATATGAAATTTAGTTATGTTCTCTTCTCTCCCTCTAACGACCCCTTCTTCACTGCCCAATCAATCCAATATCTTATTATTACATATCATATTTAAGTTGATAGGCTTTTTCTTTTAAATCCATCTTTTTCTATTTTCGTTAATCATTTCATTTTTCTAATGTCACATGTGCAAACATCAAGGCAGTCTCTCGTTACTCAATTATAGTTTTCTTTTTAATTCATCCACCATCTACCATTTTCTTATAACTGTGACATCTGTCCAGCTAAAATTATATAAATATCTCATATGAGTGTGACATACGTCCCTTCTTGTCACACTTTTCGTGCATGCAGGGAGGATGTTTCCATCTTTTAGGTAGATGTAATGTCTGGTGGATATGTTGTTACACTAGTGGATATACTCTTACACTTGCCATAGGGTGAAACCATCATTGTTCGAACACATTGCAAGGGTTTCAAGCACAAAAATCTTGTTTGTTTGCTTGGGTAGTGTGTTGAGGGCGTAGATAGGTATTGCCATATCTGTATGGATCTATCTATTTGTTGGGTATACTATTAATCATGAGAATCCATTGCTTGTAAAATTATTTGATAATGTAGCCTATGGGTTTTTATGATTGACAACCAGGATTCTAGTGTATGAGTCCGTTGACAATGGAAACCTGGAACAGTGGCTTCATGGAGATGTAAGGCCTGTTAGTCCCCTGACATGGGATATCCGAATGAAAATTATTCTTGGAACTGCCAAAGGGTAAATAATCTGAACATATGAATTTATCATCTTTTCTTAATGCATAAGGCCCATAATGCAATCATTCCATATAGATGTTGTTGTTACTAATTTAGAATCATGGATGTGTGTAGGTTAGCATATTTACATGAAGGGTTGGAGCCCAAGGTTGTTCATAGAGATATCAAATCTAGCAACCTTCTCCTTGATAAACAATGGAGTGCCAAGGTTTCAAATTTTAGGTTGGCCAAGCTCCTTGGATCTGAGAAAAGCTATGTCACAACCTGGGTAATGGGCACTTTTGGGTAAACACTGATCCCTATCATGCTATCTGGTTTCAAGGCCCAGTCCTTGGTACTGAACCTCAAGAACGTTTTTTCATTTTGCTGGGTTATACTAGCCTACAAATCAAAGAAATTGTTAGCATTGGTGGAGGAAAGAATCAAGTTTATTCAAGTTTTTCCCTTTTATTATGTAGTTAGAGCATACAGATCTATGGGACTGGGAAAAACTTAAACTTGATGAGCTATTGTGGGGGTATTAGGGATCTCTGTTATTAGCCATATTTCTAGTAGTCGTTGATGTGTTTTGCGATTCAGTTTCTCTTGAATGCTTTTTCATTTTGTTGGCTTATTGGCCTAGTAGCCAAAGAAAACTAGTAGCTTTGGTGAAGGGAAGAACCATGTTTTTGCAGTCTTTTGCTTTTATTATGCAGTTAGACCATACTGATCCATGGAACTGAGACCTTAATAAGAAATTGTGTATTCGGGATCCTTTCTATTAGATTGATGGTTTTTTTATGGTGCCTTGTATATTCAGCTACGTTGCACCGGAGTATGCCAGCACATGAATGTTGAATGAGAGAAGCGATGTCTACAACTTTGGTGTACTTATCATGGAGATTATTTTGGGAAGAAGCCCTATTGATTATGGTGGACCTACTGGGGAGGTTAGAATATACAATTCCCTTCAATCCATTGCTAAATTTCTTCAGTACTTCCATTTAATAGAGGCATATCTTTAAGGTCTTCAATTCATTAGTGAATTTCTTCATTACTTTCATTTAAATTAACAGAGGTATAACTTTAAGGTCTGAAAGACGAATGAATCTTTTTGAATTCAAACATTTGCAGGTGAAATTCGTAGAATGGCTTACACTGATGGTGGGGAGTCGAAGGTCTGAGGAAGTGGTACATCCATTGCTCGAGGTTAAACCCTCATCTCGGGCATCGAAATGAGCATTTCTGGTATCATTGTGTTGCATGGATCCAGATGTTGCAAAGAGGCCAAATATGGGCCATGTCATACACATGCTGGAGGTAAACAAATTCCCCTTTCATGATGTATTTTTTTTCTTTGAAACAATAACATTGTCACCGCAAAGTATCAATGATAGTATAAGTTTATATATCAATGAGAAAAATATCAGTTATAGTGTTTGTTTATATATAAACATGGTGATATATACATGTATACAAAGATATTTAAATGGTGTATACATTATATCTATACTCTTTTTACTTGTATTAATACTCTGTTGCCTGATGCTTATTATTGTCATTGCAGGAATGCGATAGTAATATAATCTGAAACTTGGATTTTGGAGGATCGTCGCCTAGGGCGTGAGGTTGTTGCTTGAGCACGTCGTGAGAATCCATCTAATGAGAAAATCTCAAACCCAAATGGTGAGAATACTAGTGAAGGTGAAGTTAGTCGCCCTAGTCACATAACGAAGTGGAGATTGTGACGATGATCATGGGAATTTTTCTTAATTTCACTGCAGATTCTGTTGGGCCTCATGTGCCTCTTCTCCCTCAAGTAGACCTAGACAGTTTGTTGATCATAGCCAGCTGATATATTATAACATAATTATGGCGCTCATTTGTTATTTGAAGGCCCTGTAACATATGACTGGCTACTGAGAGCACTTAGCATATGTTTATGTTAGTGTTATCAGTGAAATTTTACAGTTATAAAGAAGAATCCTCTCAATTTTTGTCCATTCCTATTGTATAATATTGGCATTAAAATTTACTGAAAAATTCACCCCAGTTTTGTAATTTGGCGGTTGTAGTTCCTGTACAGATTCATTTCGTTTGTAAATGGGCATTGTGGTGGAGCTTCCATTGATTGTTTACCATGGTTTGTTGTAATTTCTTTAGTAACAAATACTCTACATGCAATCTAAACTAAGGCCTTCCTAATAGAATGGAATTCCAATTAGTACCTTTCTGCAAGTTGGGATTTTTTTCTATTATATTGTAATTGAATTTCCATGAATCTTTCTGCAAGTTGGGTTTCTTCCCATTACATTCTAATTGAATTTCAGCTAGTCATTTTGCAAGTTGGGATAATTATATTAGTTGAATTAAATGAGGCACTCTACAAGTTGCAATTTTTTCAATTATACTAGTTAAATTTCAGTTAGTCTTTCTGCAAGTTGGGATAATTATATTAGTTAAATTTAGATTAGTCTTTCTACAAGTTGGGATTTTTTCAATTATATTAGTTGAATTTAAATTAGTCTTTCTACAAGTTGATATTTTTTCAATTATATAAGTTGAATTTCAATTAGTCTTTCTGCAATTTGAGATTTTTTTTCAATTATATTGTATCTATTTTTTAACTATCTTGAGTACAAATAGTCATATGAGCATGTTCTTCCTGGGTGAAAAAATATAATTGAGGGCACTCTGTGTTATGATCTGTGAAGATATGACATGGCATCAACTCTCACATGACAATCCAAGCCCCTGATCATGATTATTTTATTCATCATGGCTATCCAAACCCCTAATCCGATAATTTTATTCATCATGGAAATCCAAACTTCGGATCACGGTACACTTTTGTGCTAAATATTTTTTAATTGGGTTCTTTAATTAGGTTCTGTGGACTACCATCTGAACCATGATAACATTGACAGGTCTAAAATTAAAAGGTCTTTTTATTTTTTTAGGCCCCTCTTGGGTGTGTTGTGGGACAACCATGATATCATTAATAATGAATAAAAATGAAGAGCATACTGCAGGAGTAAGATAATGGTAATTATTTTTGGGTGTTGTGGGACAACTATGATACTATTAATTATTAAATTGAAAAAGTACATAATTATTATCTATATTAATTATTAAATTGAAAAAGTATAGAATTATTATCTGTTTGGTTTGGATTTTATTGATTTTCAAGTGATCTTTCAAGTTCTTTAAAAATATATGCCAGTTTTTTTTTGTTCCTATGGAAAACTTTTGATTCCACATCTTCAAATTTTGTTGAGAGCTCATCATTTTCTTCCATTATGATCTACCCCTTCTTGACGGAGAGTGGAGGAAATAAAAATTTGATATTTGTAGTGCCTATAGTGGAGGAAATGAAAATTTGATTAATACTCAGAACTTTGATTATTGATCCAGAATCCTAAGATTTCGTCCATGTGTTAACTGTATGAATTCGAGATGTTTATCTTCTAGCCTTTAAATAGGTTTCTGTACAAATGATATTTTAATGTATTTAATGAATATTTTAAATCTATTGCATCTTACAGCAGTCCCACACCATTAGTGGTCTTTTCCTTCCTTTGTGTATGCATGCGAACACTGAAATCTATTCCACGGAAGACAAAATGGAAACAGGTAAACATCTATTTATTATTAACATCACACAACTCTTACACTCAACCTGTAAAGTGCACAACTCTTACACTCAACCTATAAAGTCCAACTCACCTCTCTCTGTTCTTGATTCCACTACATACCCTTTGGTTGAAATTTTCCATCCATGCAAATAGATATGATGTGTATACATAAATTGAAACCCTAAAATAGTTGGCCTCAATATGCCTATCTATCTATGACCTGGAAACATGAGACCAGTCACTTTGTATGGGCACAACATATGTTTTACCTAGCTTACCCCACTTGGGTGGAATTTCACTTCTCTACTTCCTTTACTTCAAACACTTTTAATAGATTCCTCCTTCCACTGAAGTCTGTGTTGGTTGACCCAGAAACAACTGCATAACTTAGGTTTTGATTAGGAAATTTGGAGCAATAGAACAATGTTGGAACTAGGGTATATGTAGGGAACCCTACTGAAGAAGGTGTTGGAGCCCATCAAGGACCTAAATACCCATGCTAAAATTCACTACTAGCACACCATATTCTTCCTATTATAGGACATGGACTCATCATGCATTGACCTGCATTTAAATTGGGATATTTTCAACATTCGAGGCCTCTGTCCCATTCAGGTATGATGTACCACTAGCACTGATCTCTTCCTCACCCATCAGAAATTATGACTACGTTAACCCAAGTCAGAATGAATCACAAATCATAAGCACAAGCATACTTAAACAGAAAAATTATGTTGAACTTTTAACCTATTACAAGAAGGCATGCATTCTTAACTATTAGAACCACTCAATATGTATTTAAAATAGGTGTAGTCTACATAAAATAGTTATTTTTGGTTGTAATCTAGCAATACAATTTTTAACCACATTATAATTTCTTGTTTTTTATAGATGCTTTAGCATGCATAAATGTTTCTTTGACACAATCAGTTTTTTTAAATTAAAATATCATCTCATCGATTAGTTAGATTACTTTAAAATATGACATAATCACTTTAGTATTTAATATTCCAACATGCGGTTGTAATGACATTCAAGAATATTTTTGTTAAAAAACTCTAATATAGTTACATATTGTAAACTTAAGAAAAAAATACACAAAAAGAACTTAAGTTTGACATCTCAATTGTTATTTTCTTGTACAACTTTTTTGATATAAAAGTCCTATCGGTCTCTCTTTACACCTTTTAAGACAATTTATAGTTATATATTCTTCACAATCCATCACAGTGAGATAATAAAATCGCTTATGAGTGCCTCGTGTTCTACGACCAATCAACACAACATTGTATCATATACGATGTTTAAATATGTATATTGATGCAAGACTCTAGAATTGACATATATATATATATTATATATATATATATATATATATATATATATATATATATATATATATATATATATATATATATATATAGCAACATTGTGTTATATATCATATTTAAATATTTTATCTTCCTCCACCGAATTGTGTTATGTAAAAATACAGGCTTGTGTATAGAGTCTATTCTCTAGCTAAACAACCTATAATTAATATAAAACATTGTTGGTTTTCTCAGTTTTCTCTTTATATAGGTCTCCTGGTTTTTTCATTTGGAAAAAAATACAGAATTTTTCACCTCACATCCGGCAACAATTTTTATCATATATTATATTCAAATATATGGTCTACTCTACCATAAAGCACAACATTGTACTATATATGATATTTGATTATTTTATCTTCTGGCCAGTCAACAATAGTGTATCATATAAGATATTTAAACATAAAGTTTTCACAGCTTGTGAAGCATTGTATTATATACCAGTTTAGATTTATTTAATTTTGGATTTATTATGTGTTAAGAGTGATCACATTTTTGGAGGTTTAAACTTTTCAAAAAAATATATATATATTTCAAAAAATGTTTGCAGGTGGAGAGATAAATTATCAGCTCAATTTATTTAAATGTTTTATATAGTTATTTACTTTTTTTATTATAGATGTACCATAAACAAAATTTCAACTTTAACAACTGACAAATTCCCTTCAACTTTAATAACTGATAATTAATAAACACCCTTACACATTATACTGAACTATAGAATAAACCTCTCTACACAATAATATTTTTAAATATATACAACTACAAAAACATGTGTTTGCATATGATATACTATGTGCTCCTTTCCACTGATGTCGTAGACATCTACGTCCACCATATGCCGGGCCTCCCATCCTCTTCTTTAATAATCCTCGTCCACCCCATCCACTCTTAACTTTGCTGCTTCAATTTCAATTGCAATGGAAGGCATCCATGTCCTGCTTTTCTTCTCCTACAGCCCATCCATTTGCCACTTTGCTCCTTCAATTGAAATTGCAATGGTGGGCATCCATCTCCTCCTTTGTTGTTTCAAGGAGAGATGCAGAAGATACAGTGTATTTCTGAGCTTCCAATGGAGTGATGCGAGGAAAGGATTTTCAATCATCTCTATTGGAATTTTACTCCCAACCACCGCCATGAATGAGAAGTGGAAGCAGTCGACAAGTTCATAAATTTTGTGCAAAGAAGACAACAATAGATCCAAAGAACGATAGGCATCTTCACACAATCTGTGTAAAAGATCAACAGAGTACACAAGTCTTAAATTGTGCGTTTATTTCCATCTACCACATTGAATTACCTTTTTCTCGCAATGCGCAATCACATTTTTTTTTTTTTACCATTTAATCCATTCACCTTATGTTATTCATCTGCCAATGTAATATCCAGTGGGACCTACCTTAACCTTACCACATGAGACAAAAAAATTTTGTGCCTTATTCCCTTGTATTCCTTTTACCGAACTTACCAACGTTTAACTGCCCACAAAGCGTACTTCACAATTTTTGCCACTTACCTTTCGCCATCCGCAAGATAAGTTATCTAACGTGGGATGTGATCGTGCTACCACACATCACAGTCGCGACCTTTTATGTTTTCCCATAAAGTGCCACAGCATATGTTATTTGATTTGTGACATGACTATGCCATCGCACATCACACCCAGAAGGATTTATGTTTACCAATTTTCACACCAGTTAAGAGTTAAGTTCACCGATTTGCGATCTACGATAAGGAGCCAGATGCGATGAGGACTCAGAGCCACAACAATTAATATTTGAGATCTGCTATTTTTATGTTTTGAATGCGTCTTCACGTGCTTTTGTGTATAAGAAAAAATACCGCCTACATGCCGATTAAATGAAGATATGGGTCTTTTGACATCCCAAGGACAATTAGTTGTTGAACATTCGTTCGGAAATTGAATTGCATTGATTAGAGTAGGTTTTACAGGTTCCGACCATTTTGTATAGCTAATGTAATTTCATTTGTTTTGAGTGTGATGGAATGAAAAAGGAGCTTCAATCATCTCCTATGTTTTTACGTTGTTTGTTTATGTATGACTGTTTTACTTCCACGTTTTGTTGTATTCTTTGTGTTGGGGGAAACACATTTCCTCTGTTTGATTGTATTCAAAAACTCCAACATGGTATCAGAGCAAGTCTAGGGTGTCAATCAAAGACACATGAACTAGCTCTTCACTGCAGACATTGTAAGATTGGTTTGAGGAAGCGGATTTCTCTAGCAGCGAGAAAGCTTATGTTTTACACAGTCAAGAAGACTGTTTTTTTACAAAGTTAAAATGGCAGCAGCAGGCACAAGCCTACCACAACTACCACAATTTAAAGGGAACAACTATGACTATTGTTCCATTACAATAAAGCCCTTGTTTTCTTCACAAGATATATGGGAGCTGGTGGAACAAGGTTTCCAAGAACTAGCAGATGCAGCAGCGTTGGCTGCTTTGACAACAGTGGAAAGAGACTTGTTGAGAAATAATAAGAAGAAGGACCCGATATCCCTCTTCTATCTCTTTCAAGCAGTATATGATATTATTTTTCCAAGGATTGCAACAGCAACAAAGTCTAAGGAGGCGTGGGATATTCTCCAGACATCCTATCAAGGCATGGAGAAGCTAAAGACAATAAAGCTACAAATGTTGAGGAGAGACTTTGAAACTCTCTGTATGAAAGAGTCTGATAACATAGACTCATTATTCACACATGTGATTAGGTTGGTTACCCATATAAGGTATCATGGAGAGACACTTGAGGAAATAATAATAGTGGTGAAAATATTGAGAATTATACCCTCAATATTTGATGCCATGGTAGTGGAAATAGAAGAGACAAAGGATCTCTCACAATTTTTAGTGGATGAGCTTTTTTCATCTCTAATGTCTCATGAACATAGACTAAATAGAACAACGAACTCCTCATTGGAGCATGCCTTCAAGACATAAATGTCTTTTGGTCGAGGTAGAGGTCAAGGAAGATCAAACTACCGAGGAAAAGGAAGAAGAGACAGATAAGTGCAAGAAACAACCCTGCAAGCACAAGTGGAAGGGGCAGCAATCAGAATCAAGGTAAAGGCTCAAGCCAAACTCAATCACATGGACAAAGGTAAGATAAATCCCAAGTCCAATTTCATTATTGTAAAAATTATGGGCATGATGCCAATGAATGTAGAAAGAAACAAAATGACATGAATAATAGGAAAAATGTTAATTTTGAAAAATAAAGTCAAAACGAGAGTAATGTGCTTCTAACATGTAATGTATCACAAGAAAAAAATGAATATATATGGTTCTTAGACTCAGGTTGTAGTAACCACATGACTGGAAACATAGCAATTTTTTCTAATCTGGATGAAAATATGAAGCCTGAAGTGACAATGGGGACTTAAAGCAAATTCTTTGTCATGGGAAAAGGAAGAGTATCAATACTCACAAGGAATGGAGAAAATAAGTTTGTGCCGGATTTTTAGTATGTACCTGGCCTAAAATGTAACCTTTTGAGCATTGGACAGCTCGTGAACAAGGGATACAATGTATTTTTTAATAATAATGTGTGTATTATCATGGAAATACCTCTAAGTAAAAGGGTCATTGCAGAAGTGAATATGACAAAGAATAGGATGTTTCCTCTCAAGCTTAGAACAGACTTGAAGGAAGGAGGTGTGGCAGCAGCAGTCACACAAGAGGTATTTCAAGAAGAAGTGAAAGACGAAAACTGGTTATGCCATTTGAGATTTTGACATCTCAATTTTGGAGGTTTGGACCTCTTACATAAAAAAGGGATGGTAAATGGATTACCACTCATAGAGAAACCAAACAGCCTATGTGAAAGTTGCACCTTGGGAAAACAACACAGAGAAGCATTCCCATTAGGGAAGAGTATAAGGGCAAAGGCACCCTTAGAGATTTTCCACTCATATTTGTGTGGACCAACGAAAACACCATCTTTAGCTAGCAGCCATTATGTTTTGACATTCATAGATGATTACACCAGAAACACATGGGTGTATTTCTTGAAATAGAAGAGTGAAGTGTTTTAGTAGTTGTACTACTTCAAAGCTCTTGTTAAGAAGCAGAGTGGGCACTACATCAAAGTGATAAGAACTGAAAGAGGTGTAGAATATATCTCCACATATTTCCTATGTTTCTGTAGGGAGAATGGAATACACAAGCATTTTACCACAAGGTACACACCACAAAAAAATGATGTTCCAGAAAGGAAGAACAGGACCTTCATGGACATGGTCAGAAGTATGCTGAAGGAAAAAAAATTTCCAAATGAGTATTGGGTTGAACCTATCAATTGTGTAGTGTATATTTTGAATAGATGCCCAACTGAAGCTGTTATGAACAGATTCTGGGAAGACACATGGAGTGGAACAAAGCAGTTTGTCACTCACATGAAAGTATTTGGATGTGTGGCATACACACATGTCCCAGATCAACTAAGAAAGAAGTTGGACAACAATGGGGAGAAGTGTATCTTTTTTAGATACAGTGATGAGTCCAAGGCGTACAAACTCTATAATCCATCAATCAAGAAATTTATAATCAAAAGAGATGTGCAGTTCATTGAAGAAAAATCTTGGCATGGAAGCTTAGAGAAAATAGTGAATTTGAAGACATGTGTGTCTCACGAAGAACAAGAGGAATGCACAAAAGAAAATAATTCCTCCATGGTGGCTCCTCTTGCACCTACACAAGCTCAGCAAAGCACACCACAAGCACGAAACATAACAGCCTTGAGAAATCAAGGAAGTGCTTCTCCAAGCACACCACAGGGATTAGAAACTCCCTCGAGTTCATGTGGAACTCCAAGCATGCCAAGAAGACCAAGATTCAAAAATTTGAATGAAATTTATGAGCAAGAAGCTGATAATAATAATGGTATGAATTATTTATTTACTTTTTATTGTCATGTTGATGTCCCAATTCATTTTGAAGATGCAGTAAAAGAAGAAAAATGGATTGAAGTAATGAATGAAGAGATTGGTGTGATAGAAAAGAATGACACATGGGAGTTAGTGGACCTCCCAAAAGGTAAAGAAGTCATTGGAGTAAAATGGGTCTATAAGACCAAGAGAAATGTTGAAGGTAAAATAGAAAGGCATAAAGTAAGACTTCTTCTGAAAGGCTACAAGCAGCAACAAGCAAGAGATTATGAATAAACCTTTGCACTAGTTGCAAGGATGGAAACAATGTGGACAATGTTGTCCATTGTAGCACAATAAAAGTGGAAACTCTACCAAATGGATGTCAAGTCAGCATTCTTGAATGGAGTGTTGAAAGAGGAAGTATATGTTGAACAACCTCCAAGCTATCAGATTGAAGGGAAAGAACACAAAGTGTGTAAGTTGAAGAAAGCTATTTATGGGTTGAAGCAAGCACCAAGAGCATGGTACAACAAAATTGATGCTTAATTGATGGATAATGGGTTCGAAAAATGTGATGGTGAACCCACACTCTACATAAAAGAAAATGAAGGTAAAGTCATGATTACTTTTTTATATGTAGATGATTTAATCTTTACTGGAAATGATGTTTCTCTCATTGCAGATTTTACAGAGGTCATGAAGAGTGAATTTGAAATGACTAACTTAGCCTTATTGAGATACTTATTGGGCATAGAAGTAAAGCAAAATGAAAAGGGAATTTTTATTTCCTAAGAAAAATATGTTGCAAAAGTTTTGAATAGGTTTAACATGCAGCACAAAAAAGTAGCAGTAACTCCAAATGTCATGGGGTTGAAGTTAAGCAAAGAAGATTGTAGCAAGAATGTTAATCCGACATTGTACAAGAGCATAGTTGGCAGTCTAATGTATTTCACTGCAACTAGACTTGATATTATGTATGTTATAAGTTTAATTTCCAGATTCACGGAGACACAAAAGGAGACACATTGGCAAGCAGCCAAAAGAATTTTGAGGTATATGAATGGAACGAAGGAGTATGGTGTTATCTACTCCTGGACTGATAATTTTAAATTGATTGGTTACACTGAAAATGATTTGGTTGGAAGTGTAGATGATAGAAAGAGCACATATGTTTATGTGTTTCATTTAGGATCAAGAGCCATTTCATGGGATTCCAAGAAGCAACCAATAGTTTCTTTATCAACAACAAAAGAAGAATATGTGGCAGCAAAAATAGCAGCATGCCAAGCAGTATGGATGAGAAGGATGCTGAGAGATTTGTGTCATGAGCAAGACAAAGGAACCACAATTTATTGTGATCATATCTCAACAATAACATTGTCAAAGAATTTTTTTTTCCACAAGAGAACAAATCATATTGATGCAAGATATCATTTTATAAGGGAATTGGTTTATAATGGTCAGATTGTTTTGTAGCATTGCACGAAAGAGGAACAGTTTTCCGATATCCTCACAAATCCATTAGCACATAAGAGTTTTGAGTATCTCAGAAAATGTCTGGGAATGACTGATGGCGTCAGTTGTGATTAAAGGAGGAGTATTGGAATTTTACTCCCAACCACCGCCATGAATGAGAAGCGAAAACAACCCACAATTTCATAAGTTTTGTGCATAGAAGGACAACAGTAGATGAAAATAACTATAAGTGTCTTCACGCAATCCACACAAAAGATCAATAGAGTACCCGAGCCTTAAATTCTGCATTTATTTCCATCTACCGCATTGACTTACCTTTTTCCTGCACCACGCAATCACAAGTTTTTTTGTTTTACCATTTAAGCCATTCACCTTATGTTATTCATCTGCCGATGCGATATTTGGTGGGACCTACCTTAACCTTACTGCATGAGCCAAAACATTGTTTTGTGCCTTATTTCCTTGTATTTCTTTTACCGCACTTACCAACGTTTAACCAACCACAGAGCACACTTCACAATATTTACCACTTACCTTCCACCATCCACAAGATAAGTTACCTGACATGCGATGTGATCGTGCTACCACATATCGTAGTTGTTATCACTCAGAAAAAGTGAAACATCATTTTACATAGTTTTACAAGTTCATTTATCAAAGATATGGTCATAAAGTTCATTAGGAAAATTTAAATTTTTCATATTAGCCTATCGTAAGGTCTAAACCCACCCCCATTCAAGTATTTTCATGTCACATCAGTCATTATTTCCTGAAATATTCCATTTTCAAAGCTTATAAATTTGAAGAGGCCATTTTAGCCAAGATTTCCTATTTTCGTAGAGAATTACACAGTAAAAACACAATTTTTGCTACGAAACTTCTGATACTTTCGTAGCGAAACTTCCAAGAAATACAATAAGTACACTACAAAAAGAGGTATTCCTATATGTCTTTTCAAATAAGGTGCTAGGTATCAGTTAATGATTAGAAGTTTTAGGGTGAATGTCTTTCGAGTCAGTTAAGGTTAAATCAAAGTACAATGGTCATGTTTGAGGTCATAACTTCTATTTTTAATATGTATGAGTCATGATGAAGGCAAGAGTTGTCATCGAAACTTTAAAATCTTTCCCAATTGATTCTTTGTCATTCCCCACTTCATCTTTACATGTCATTGAGCTTTGGAGAGCTGTTCTACCAAGCCAAGCTGGTTGTTGGCATTTTCAAGAAATTGCAGGTTTCATCAATCAAGCGAGGCAGAGAAGGTATAAAAGTACCATGGTTGCAGCGAGGAAGACCAGCAAAGGAGGCCACTGTATCAGATATGAGCCATCAGACATGAATTTTATGAATGAAGACCCAACTGCCTCAGAATTTTTCAGAAGAACAGGGCGTTTGTAGTTTTTCCAAAGATTGCAAGGATGGCATGTCCAGGTTTCTAAGGATTTTGCCATCAATTTCAATGGGACATATTCAAAGGTGGGGATGCTGAACCTCACTGTAACACCAGAGACTATTGCAACAACAACAATAATTCCTAGAGGAGGATAACAATGGTTCAAAGGTTTCAAGTTCACTATGTAGGAATGTAAGGAATTTATTAAGCCAGAGCATAGCGAGATTGATATCACAAATGCCATCCCAAGGAGCTACATGAAGGACAACTTCTCAAAGTTGCTGCTAATCATTCAGAAATACTTCACTTGTGAAAGAAGGTACCACATGGTTTACTCATACCATTTCAGGCTTCTGCTACATTCTATTTGTAAGAGGTCTCTTGATTTACATTTTTAATTATACAGAAGCTTAGCTAAAATGTCAGACAAAGTTCAAGCTAAATCTGAAGGAAATGAAACCTCACTTTTTCATCATGGTTTAATCAAGCTAATGGTATTAGAAGAGTTAAAAATATTAGGCAGAGACTAGCCATCATTTCTGTTTGTCAGTAGTTTTGAAGTGGATGCCATCACTCCTAAAAGGACTGCTAAACCTTGAGATATACCATCACCTTTAGTAGAAAATTAGGTTTATCCATTTGAGCAAGTTGAGCCAGTGGTCTTGGAGACAGAACCATTATAGAAATATGACACACCTAAAGTTACACCTACAAAAAAAAAGCCAAAAATGAGAAAACATGGCAACAAAAGATTTACAAGAAGCCAAACAGTGGCTAATGGTAACTTAGAAGACATTTGGCATGCTATTGATATTGAGGAAACTCCCATAGTCCCAGCTGAAGATATAGATGAGGGAGGAAAGAAGCTCAAGAAAGCCAAATCATCCAAGAAGTTAGAGTTTGAAGGTGCAGATGCAAGATTTATGTTTCAAGCTAGGAAACCAATGAAAAGACATTCCATAAAGGTCTTGGAAAGCAGTAAAGAAGCTCAGAAAGTCACTGAAACTATCCAACCACCACCAAGCATCATTGACCTTTCATCACCTGCAAAAGAAGAATCAGCCATTAAACAAAGGAGAGGAAAAGAGAAAATCATTGAAAAAATAGATATTGAGGTCCTTAAAGAATAGATGAAGTTGGAATATGATGAAATATCAATCTTTAAGAAAGAGGCAAGGAAGCACAAGGTTGAGAAGGTACAGTTTGAGAAGATGAAAGAAATTTGGGAAGAACAAGTCCTAAGTGTGTCAAAGACTTTGGATAACACAGAGCAATTGATCAAATGGACTAAGCCATTGAGAGGAGAGTTGAAACATATAAGAAATATGAACCTACACTTACAGTCTAAGAACAAAGCACTAAAAGATGAAGTGAAAGATCTAGAACAACAACTAGAGTTGATCCATGAGGAGCTAGAGAAGAAGGGCTAAAAATGACTGTGGTTGAGGAGCCCATAGCTCAATTGGTAATTACTAAAGAAGAAACACCTCAAGGGTCTTAAGTTGAGATTGATTATGTTTTAGAAGGTTAATGGCATGTTGAAGACAAATTTTTTGTAGCTGGAGGTCAATTTTTTGGGACATTGTTAAAATTTGGAATTTCTATAGTTTTTCACATTTTCGTAGCATTTCCTAGTCTTAAAGCCAGGAAAACACTACAAAAATTTCTGTAGCAACTTATTTTTTTCTTGGTTGACACCCTGGAATAGTCAAAGAGAAAAATTTATTGGTGCAAAAGATATTTTTTGGACACTACGAAAGCTCTCTTCGAAACTGTCATGTTTTCGGAGCGAGCTATTTTCAAAGGTTTTGAAGCATCCCAGTGGCAGTTTTGGATAGGTGGACACATCCAATGGGTCAAGGGACCTTACCACCAAACATGTATGACTTGAAGACAATGTAGTGGAGACATCTTATCAGTTAAAGCTTTCATTGAAGATAATGTCTTGTACCCCTGAAAAATAGGGTTTTGTTCCACATGATTAGGAGGATTTTTAATATGTGAAGTAGTGATGAGCTATGTCATAGCCTATTCGAACATGTTATGCTTAGTTGTCACTGATATGTAACTTTTTTAAAGATAAGGTAGACTGATGTAATAAATAGGAGTTTGAGTCCTATTAGGAAAATTCATATTTAGGGTGTAGCTGTCATTTTCTTGTTAAAAAAACATGTTTGTATGTTATATGAGGTGTCATAGGAAGAGTTCGATGAATCTAGCCAAGAGGCAGATTATGCCTAATTTAAGAAGGTCTATTTAAAGGCAGATTATCGAAGTTATAAAGGGTTGGAATTTTTTTTCACCATACTGCTGCTTCATTTAATTTGACTTATATCAATAATACAGAGGACTTCTTCTTGACAAACCTGAGATTCTCATGGAGCTTTTAATGTCTTTCTAATCAATATCTTTATTTTTACCACTTGCAGTAGATTTCATCTTTAATACTCAGAATTCATATGTTTATGCTCTAACATCCTTTATTGGTGGAATGACTGTGTTTCCCTATGTTCTATGTGTGATTTACCTTTGTTAAAGACTCTTATCTGCCTTTGCTTCCATGTCAAGAAACCTTGTCACTGAAATCACTGATTGTTGACTCTATAAGCCCAATGGTTGCAAGCCTGCATTCTTTTCAACCTACATACACAAAAATAAAGTTACTTTTCATATAGAGTTAGCCATCTAGTACTATCATTATCAAATATCATAAAACCCTTTGAGAGAGCCCTCTCAGATTGAAGAGGCTAAGCTTCAGTCAAAAGCTGGTTTGAAACAGTTACATAGAGTTGTCTGATCAACAGCCAATCAAGTGAAATTTTGTCATAACATCAGTCTCAACCATTTATGTTTTCCCATAAAGTGTCACAACATATTTTATTTGATTTGCGACATCATGCCTGCAAGGATTTATGTTTACCCGTGTTTGTGACAGTTAAGAGTTAATTTTTCTGATCTGTGATCTGCAATAAGGAGCCAGATGTGATGAGGACTCAAAGCCACAACAATTATTATTTGAGATCTGCCAGTTTTATGTTTTGAACGCGTCTTCGCGTGATTTTTTGTATAAGCAGAAATACTGTCCGTGTGCTAATTAAATGAAGATATGGGTCTTTTGACAGCCCAGGGGCAATTGGTTGTTGAACGTTCATTCGACAGTTGAATTGAATTGATTAGATTAGGTTTTATAGGCTTCAGTCGTTTTGTATAATTAATGTAATTTAATTTTTTTTTATTATGATAGAATGAAAAAGAAGTTTCAATCCTATGTTGTGTTTTTATGATGTCTATCTGTGTATGATTGTTTTACTTCTGCATTTTTTTGTATGCTCTGTGTTGGGGGAATGCATTTCCTCTGTCTGATTGTATTCAAAAAATTCAACAATATCTACCATGCACTCACTGCCCAATTTTTCTATGACACCCAGCATCTCCAGAGGAGAGTGAACATCTCTGCAAGCTTACAACATGCAATTGAGGTTAGTCGCATCCTCATCCCCATATTCTCCACCAATTACGCAGAATCTGCATGGTGCCTCAGAGAAGTCCCTCTTATCGCATGCCAAATGCCGGAGAAGGGAAAGAAGGGGTCTTCCATCGTCATTCCTCTATTTTACAATGAGACTCTTGCTCAATTTTGGTACCCAGATCAATCACATGGCAGCCCATTTGCTGAAGCATTCAAAGAGTATGAGAAGAGTGGAAAATATATCAAACAAGAAATTGATCAATGGAAGGTTGCTCTCCATACAATCTCTCATCTCTGTGGGGTGTTAGCTCTAAGAGGATACCAATGGGTGGATGACCCATAATTTTTCTTTGTTCTGCCCTCTTCTCATTCTTCTTTTATGGTTATAGACGTCAAATTTTAGTAATATTTATTTGTTTTCTTATCTATCAGCTATAAATATTCACCAACTCTCTACATATAGGAAACAACTATGGTGAAACTCACAGTTGAATAAGTAGCCAAAGCTTTGTAAGAGACAATACAATACATTACTGGGCTCAACTTAGGTTGATTATTTTGGGAATACTCTAAAATTTGATGGTCACTAAAATGTCAATGATTTTCCCTGTTTTATGATACTCAAATTTTAAGATGTTCTCCAAATATTCCATGGGAATAAATATGCCCTAACATGAACATGTCTGTGTTGATTCTAAGGTTAAATCACACCAGGTTCGTCACATCTCCGATTTAGATTCATGCGATCGAGTGGTGGTGAGTGCGTCATGGAGCGACGAACACCCAACTCGGGCATGTACTACGATGATGTGCGAGGGGCACGCCCATAGTGGTGGGAAAGGATGTGTGTTTTGGGAGAATGTGATGAGCGTGGTCACCGGGTGGACACATGCCTATATCGGGTAGGCGAGTCCAGGGCATCGGAAGAAATCATGTTGGTGAGCGCGTGCAGAGGACAAGCGTGCTTGAGCGAGCTAGGCGCGTCGGGAACGAGTGGCCTAGCTAACCTGGGTGACTCGAGCGACCCGAGTGACCCACGGTTCAACATTTGTATGTGTAAGCATATGTGCGATGGTGTTTATATTATGTTGGCTGAATTATTTACATGATGGAGAGGACGCACAAAAATGTGCCCAAGCCGACCCATGAACAAGTTGAGGGGTCACGACGTTTAGCAATATGGGACAACGCTTGGTCTTATAAATACAAGTGGTGGATGTGTTGGCTAAGGCATTTATTTCGTCGAACATTTGGAGAGATTTCCTTTTGAAACAATGAGCATCCAAAGTGGAGGAGCCGACAGGTCGGGCGAACTAACAACTGAACGTAGAGGATTGGAGCTTAGGTAGAGTCGTGAAAATCGGGAGCCGAATGGAAGTACCACTACAAGGAAAATACCCTATAGCAGATTTTTTTGAGAAATCCCTTATAAAAATACCCCAAACATCCATTTGTAGTGGAGGTTACTAGAGGAGGTTGTCGGGTGGAGGTTTTTACAGATGTTTTTCTTCTGGAGCATTTACCATCCTAAAACACACCGATCCATTCAACTAGAGAAAGCATCGGTGTGCACAAAAGATTGGCAAACTGAGACACCGTGCATTTGGTACAAACCCGCATAGTGTGTCTTATCACTATAGCGCACCAGTGCATCCTAAAAACCTGCGCCAAAAATGAAACAACCTGGTGTGATTTTAAGAAACTACACCGGTGTGCCTGTAAAACCCATGCACCAGAACAATGTTAAATAAAAAAAATTATGGCCAAAAATCCGCATTTTTCACTTTTCAGTGCACCATAGCTCTCAAGCACTAGTGAAACTTTAGCTTGTGTGAGGCGCCCTACCATCGGTGCTCCCATTGCACCCACTGCTGCTGTCCATTTCCCACCATCTCCATTTTGAATTTTGCAAAACTACGGGCAAATTTAGTTTTTCAAATTCTACAGCCAATATACCTCATCGATAGCCAAATGTATAGGTATTTTCCTTACTTTTCCATAATTAAACCTTTTAGGGGATTAGTTTTGTAAAATATATTAGAATTCACCTTATTTAAAAAAATAACAATTCCCGCATGGTGCGCTCAAGCCATTCGACTTGCAACGGTTCGTGGTGCTGCCTATAAATTTACAGGCCGCACTGCGACCAGTGGTAACGGTACTCACACCAGTTCTGGGGCGATACCTAAATGATGCACCGCTATTTTTTACAATTAAAAGAAGTGTGATGTTGTAATATCTCTAAAATTTAGTTCTTAGCTAAATTGAATATTATACATTATTTTCTCACTAGCTAGGTGAATAAATGGGTAGGGAGGCCCATAAATATCCTTAGCAGCAATAAAAACACTTAAAGTGTGAGAGGAGACCCTCTAATCAGCTAAATAAAGCACCTTTGAGTGTGAAGAGGGGTTGTATCATGTTGAATAGGCCAACTTTGACCAAATCAACAACACTGTTATGGAGGAGTGGACATTTAATGAGGAATAACACAGTTTTGGAGGGAGATTGATTGCATGGAGGTAGTGACCTAATTGAGTGGGACCATTGGTAAGGAAGTTGTTAACTTATATAAGGAAGAGGATGGAAACCATATTGGTTATTTTTTGCCTTATTATTTTGTATATGGTCTGTTTAGACTTTTGGCATTCTTCAGCTGTTTAGTTGGGTTTGCAGTGTTGTTTAGCAGAGGGTGTCCCATGCAGGAATATCATATCTTTCCTTGAGAGGCCTCTTGGAGGAGCATTGCACTTCATATTCACACTTAGGCTTAAGGCCAAGCTACAAATTTATTCATCAGCGTAGTTTCTGCAGAATATTGTGTTGTGTTGCAGGGTGCAGTAGTGGAGGATCATTTCGGGTGTCTTTAGAGCTAGTTTTACAATGGAGGAAGGTTTCCATCCATTGGAAGGCCTGTTAAGAAGCCCCTTGAGATTTATTAACACATTTAGCAGTAGGCTAAGGAGGATTTATCCCCTGCAGTGGATTTTCATCACAGATCTCCATTATTTTAGGGAGGTGTTGCGCAGGGGTAGTTGCAGTGGTTGTTTTGGGAGGTGGTTTCTTTAGTGGAGGAGCCATTCTTTCATCCGAAGGATATATTGGAGAAGAGTTGTAGGTTTCTACATTAGCTTCAGCCATATATTGTCATTTCTGTTGTTGCAGCATATCTGTAGCCCTAGGGCTACAGCTTGCATTGGCACATTATGTGCATTTTCCGGAGACCCTCTTGGGTTTTCTTGGAAAGTTGATCTAGTGCCCAGATATTTATGTCTAGACTCTATTAGGGGCTATATCAGTATTTTTATATCATTGTATCATCTGCAGCTATAGTTATGGTTGATATGGCTGCGCTGTACTTTCTCTCCAGTAATTTTTATTGTAAGAACAACTCATATTTGGGAGTAATTGCTTATGGGAGGCTGGTTTCTTCATTGTATATGATTTATGCCTCACTATTTTGTATTGATTTGATGCTCTAATATATAATTTTATGACTCCATATTGGTCTCATGGTTACATGTGTTAAATATTTGTTGTTTCTTTCATCTTATGATCTATATTGCTGCTTTCCCCATTTGGGAATATTACAGTGGTATCAGAGAATAATCTTGGCTCAGCCTGTGCATTCAGCCAATATAGCACCATAAGGAGAAGTTTCTCACAAGAAGAGATGTACAGAAGAAAAAAATATAAGACTCGACTATTTGGAGGAAAGGAGGAAGAGGGGCTCTCAAAGCTTCTTTTTCAAGCTATGAAGAGCATCAAGGGAGATATCAAGAAGATGAGAAGGGAGATGTGTAGGGAATCTCCAAGGGGGTTTGAATATGAGGAAAGCCCTAGATTTTTTCATGATGGGTGTGCACATGCAGCCACACATTATGATCCACAGTTCAGTCTTATGCCCAGATTTACTGCAAGCGAGATGCAGGAAGAAGATGCACCAAAGGAGGAGACTTTGAGTGATTATCTTCAGGAGTATGAATCTCAATCTTGGAGATTCTAGGAGCACTTAAAATTCCAAGAGTTTTGCCAACTCAAGGAGGAAAGAAGACCCAGAAATCAAAATAGAAGTAGAAGGGGTAGATTCTTTGTACCAAATTTTTATGGGTCCTCCACATGCACAACCAAGGATTGGATAGATCAGCTGGACTCATATTTGCATCTACATCAAGTTTCAGAAAAGGAAGCCCTTAGGATAGTAGTGTTGCATCTTGAAGGTAAGGATAATACTTGGTGGTTTTATGAATATTATTCATTTAATCATGCAAATATAGCTACTTATGTAGCATTCTAAGAGATTAGTGAAGATATTTGATGTAAAGCAATCTGTAACATCCTTGATTGAGCTAGCAAAACATAAACATTCAAAACCTTTGCATAAGTTGGAAAGATATATTACACCAACTCCACTCCAAATTTCTATTGAGGGGGATAAAAAATTGTATGATACCTTGCGAAGGGAAAGATCCCCATTGCAGGAAGAGCTTTCTTCTCAAAATAAAGGGATGGAGATTCCTCTTTTAAGGGAAGACCAAGACCTAGGGCCTCTAATTGTTGATGAGGTATCCTCAAATATTGATGAGGAGGAAGAGAAGAGAGGAAGTAAAAGTGTTGTCACTTTGGGAGGAGAATCATCACCACATGGAAATGGGCATGAGGCTATTTCTTCAAGTGGAGGAGCTTTTGCATCTTTGTAAAAAGTTCGCAAGGAGAATCTTGTGACAATAGTGATGGGCAGTAACTTCTTGATCAAAGGAGGAGAAGAAAAGGTGGATCGACAACAAAGGATGGGAAGCATGCACCCTTGTTTATTTCAAGGGGTTTATATACAAAAGAAGGAGGATAATTTATGCAGTGAAGGGAGGAACAAATCAATCCACTCACCTATACAGTCTACTTCAGATTTTGATGTCTCTGTACAAGGAGGCATTCCACCAGGGAGACCCCCTCATTGGAAGATGAATAAATAGTTCTCTCAACATGGTGAAAAATTGATACATTTGGCTAGGGAAGAAGCCTTGGGAGGAGCTATCACAACACAGAGGACCTTTGATGGGTTCAAAGGAGGGGTGAAAAATTTTCTGATATGGAAATTACGATCTCCCACTCATCTATTTGAGCTGAAAAATTATTCAGAAATCTATGATGACATGAGCATGGTGTCAAATGGACACTCCATAGCCTTGGAGCAACAGATGATACTTCTACACATTAGGAAGATTTATGAATATGACAAGATATTATTAACACTCTTGCATGCATTGGAAAAACTATGGAAGTTTTTGAGGAGAGATACCGTTCAAGAGGAGGTTGACTTCCATGTACTCCAATCTTGTCTTGGGAAAGATCAGCTGCAAGAGAGGCATCAAAAATGGGGTAACATTACTCCAACATGTGACTTTGGCATTGAGCATGTCAAAGAGGGGAGTTATGATTTGACATATACTTCATTTCAGATTTCTACAATGTTGTCATTGTTGGGAAGCCTAGATCCATATTAGGAGTCCCAACTATTGCTAGAATATTCCAAGAACCTCTTCACATGTAAGGTTCTTGACAGGCAAGTGATAGATGGGAGGTTTAGAGTGGTTGATGGAGTCATTTATTTTCTTGATCAGATCTACTTGACTAGAGACTCCAGGCTCAAGGATAAACTACTACATGTAGCCTATGAGATCTTGCTTTCCAATCCCACTGGTTTTATTAGAACATACCATACTATCTTGGAGGGATTCATGTGGGACGACTTCAAAGAGGAGATGCACTATCATATGAGGAAGTGCATAGATTTTTTGGAGGGTGAGGAGAAACATAACTCTTGGGAAGAGTTATCAACACCACCTCCTTACTCATTGGGTGTGAGAGGGAGCTCATCCATGAGCTACCTCATTGATTTAAACCAAGTGTATGGTAAGGATTGTACTAATGGGAATCATGATATATTTACTATGTACTTGCATTTCCTTACTACTCATGTGCTGGGCATTTCTCCAAGAGGGAACAGTCTTTCTTATGGGCTCCATGAGCTACTAGGGGCCATGGGAAATGATGATGTGGACTGTTCCCTAGAAGATTTTGGGGAGCTGATGTATTCTTCCTGGTGTGCTTCATTGACACTAGACTTCATACACCTTTTCCAGGCATGCAAGAAGAATGGCACAACAAACAAGTGGTGGGGAAAACACTTGTTATATCATATTCTATGGAAGTTAGGAGAAAAACTACACTGGTTACACATGAGGGACCATTTTCCTTCTCCTTTACCACAGATGGCAGCTAGTAGGACCTTGATTGTGATTTCATATGTTGATGATTTTCTTATCCTTGTTGGGAACATGATTGGAGAGAAGGCACATTTTTGGATATGTCCATGGGGAATGAAATTTCCCACACCATTTATGCGTCATGCTTCAAGGGGAGCATGGGAGATGATATGGCCACTATAGTAGATTACTTTTTTCTTTATAAGGTGAGCCATATGATTGCTTGGAGCACTTGGGATATGCCTTTCATGAAAATTTGGGAGGAAATTTTCTATGAATTACCATGTTGGAAGGTGATGCATTTCATTTGGATGATAGCATGGATATGGGAGTCCCTCTTTGGGAATGAGATCCCTTATGCTTGTCATTACTCCTACCCTGAAGAGGCCATTGTATAGCAAGGAGGATCCCATATAGACCTTCAATTTTCACATGATGAGAGTCATTTGGTTTATCCACCAAAGGCCAACTTACACATTTGGGAGGAACCATTGGGAAACATAATTATTATAGAATATCTGAAGAAATGGTGGGGACTATTGATGAGGAGGCCACAAGAAGAGGAGGGGAGGAAATTTTCTCCACCTTTACAGTTACTTGAGGACAAGAAAATTTTTGGAGGGGAGGACTGTAATATTCCTAAAATTTAGCTCTTAGCTAAATTTAATATTATAGATTATTTTTTCACTAGGTAGGTGAATAAATGGGTGGAGAGGCCTATAAATCTCCTTAGCAGCAATAAAAACACTTCAAGTGTGAAAGGAGACCCTCTAAGTAGCTAAATAAGGCACCTTTGAGTGTGAACAGGGGTTGGATCATGTTGAATAGGTCAACTTTGACCAAATCAACAACGCTGTTATGGAGGAGTGGACATTTAATGAGGAATAATGCAATTTTGGAGGGAGATTGATTGCATGGAGGTAGTGACCTAATTGAGTGGGGCCAAGGGTAAGGAATCTCTTAACTTATATAAGGAATAGGATGGCAGCCATATTGGTTATGTTTTGGCTTATTATTTTGTATATGGTCTATTTAGAATTTTGACATTCTTCAGCTATTTAGTTGGGTTTGTAGTTCTGTTTGGCACAGGGTGTTCCCGAGCGGGAATACCATCTCTTTCCTTGAGAGGCCTCTTGGAGGAGAATTGCACTTTATCTCCACACTCATGCTTAAGGCCAAGCTACAACTTTCTTCATCAGCATAGTTTCTATAGAATATTGTTCTGTGTTGCAGGGTGCAGTAGTGGACGATCATTTTGGGTGTTTTCAGAGCTATTTTTACAGTGGAGGAAGGTTTCCATCCATTGGAAGGCCCGTAAAGAAGCCCCTTGAGATTTATTAACAGATTTAGCATCACACTAACAAGGATTTATCCCCCACAATGAAGTTTTAGCCCAGATCTGCGTTATTTTAGGGAGGAGTTGCAGGGGTAGTTACAGTGGTTGTTTTGGGAGGTGATTTCTTTAGTGGAGGAGCCATTATTTCATCCGGAGGATAAGTTGGAGAAGATATGTAGGTTTATACATCAAATTTATACATATCTTCTCATTTATGTTGTTGCAACATATCTTCAGCCCTAGGGCTGCAGCTTGCATTGGAACATTGTGTGCATTTTCCAGAGACCCTCTTGGGTTGTCTTGGAAAGATGATCTAGTGCCCAGATATGTATGTCTAGACTCTATTGGGGCCTATATCAGTATTTTTATATCATTGTATCATATCTAGCTGTATTTATGACGAATATGACTGCGTTGTAGTTTCTCTTCGACATTTTTAATTGTAACAACAGCTCATATTTGGGAGTGATTTCTTATGGGAGGTTGGTTTCTTCATTGTATATGATTTATGCCTCACTATTTTGTATCGATTTGCTACTCTAATACATAATTTTATGGCTCCATATTGGTCTCATGGTTAAATGTGTTAAATATTTGCTGATGCTTTTATTTTATGAGCCATATTGTTGCTTTCCCCATTTGGAAATTGCAGGTGCAATCCATTACCCAGCCACACATTTGACCATGTCAAATTTCGAGAATGCAGTGCATTGACAGAAATATCCACCCCGGGATGGGTAATTTTGTCAGTGCACAACATCCCGGAAATTCGACATGGTCAATAGTGCGGCCGGGTAAATGACCGCACCGTTGACTATGTAGTGATGTCAGGAGGGCGGTGCGCTTCCTAAACTATATGCCCCGGGGCATACAGTTTTGTCAGCGCACTGCCCTCCCGAAAATGGTACATAGTCAATGGTGTGGTCTATTATACCACCGTACTGTTGACCTTGTAACAATGTGAGGAGGGCAGTGCGCTAAAAATTTGCCGGTGCACCGCCTCCAGTGCGCTGAATATTTTCTAGTGCACCACCTCTGGTGTGCGAAAAAAAAAGACGCATAGTTATTGGTGTATGCCTATTTTTTTGGGTGCACCAACTATTTTTTTTTTTCAAAAAAAATTATATATGTATATTCCTAAATACATGTCTCATTTAATAATTTTTTTATTTAATATGTCAATAATTCAACGACGTGAAAGGAGAGAAGAGAGGGAACAACAACAACGACAAATGGACCAATATTTGTCTGTGGGAGGCATGAGAGAGGGAGAGAGATACGTACCCTCACCCTATTATAGAGGCTACCCAGGGGCTCCTAAGGCAGGTAGGCCTCTTCAAGCTCTATGAGGAGGCTACATCCCTAAAGGGACATGGTGTGTTTTTGTGACATCTTATCCGTAGGTGGAATGCCCACCAACAGGCTTTTTGAGTTGGTCCAAACCAGTGGTACACGCCCACTGAGGAGGACATATATTTCATTACTGGTCTATCGAGGAGACGGGTGGATTTTCCCTCGTTCCCAGAGGTCCCCATTGGCTATGCAACAGGGAGTCAGCTGGTGTACTCCTAGAGATACATTAGCACAGATATATTGTCTCCTTCAAATTTTCATGTCTCCAGAGGTTAGTTACGTCTTGCTTCATTTGGTGGAGAGGAGGTGAGATGCCTCTCACTAATGATTTCAACCATTGCACACCATACCAGCAACAGGCAACGCATTACTTGTCTGCTTATATTTTATGTTGATATTTTATTCCAGGAGCCATGACTTGTGACGTGGTCTGCCATTTTTTTGCAAAAGTTCTGTACAGCTTTAGATAAATGTCGTGCTCAGGCATAAGGGAGGGTGAACTTCCCTTTTGCTTCAAAGTTATTTTGTTTATTTTTTGAGAGGTTTCCAGAGATGAGGCTTGCTTTTGTTCGATATTCTCGTAGGCCGATGCTGCATGTACGGATGTAGATGTGGGGACAGATGATACCCAAGAGGGGCGATTCAGAGTTTTTCGCAAGGATATCGCATGATACATTGGAGTTACTAGCCAGTGTTGATGAGCATCCCTTCGTTCTGGTCCCTTGTCCGTATGTTGGTTTGGATTGGCGAGGGTGTGCCAACATCCTCTTAATAGATGATGAGCCATCGGATGATAGAGGTAGTATTACTATTTTATTTAAATTTATTCTAACATGTTCTTTAACTTGTTTTTATTAAACTGTTTAATGAAATTGTATAATTATTGTTGTGTACTTATATATATATTGTAGAAATTAGGTCATTTGATGGCGATGATATGGCAGCGCCACCAAATGATCTAGGTGTAGATCCTAATGACGATCATGATATGGCAGATGCCGAGGATTAGGCCGGTGCAGACATACTTGGTCCTCATGGTGCACTTGTACCACCTTTTGCTAAGTGTAGTCTTGATAGTAGATTAAGGATGGAGTTGGGTGACCAACTCTGTGCACTTTTTATAGAGGTGGGAGTCAAGCCCACCATTGTGAGAGAGATACAGACCGATGCTAGGCTGGTACAAATGTGGAGAGGCATGCTGCATGACATGTTCACCATGATGTGGCAGGTCGTAGGAACTACAAGCTTAGTTATGCGGTTGAGGAGGGCCCTTTCGACATAGGCGTGGTCGAGATGTAGTACATCGAAAGTCTGTGAGCAACGATGCACCATCTGATGATCATGATCAGGGAAGTGATCATCATTCACCTTGCGTCACAGATGAGCAGCCTATAGCATCGACTAGCAATCATGATGGAGAGCAGGCTAGACCATCGGCCACATCGAATCAGAAGCCTATAACATCCAGCATTACTCATGGTCATGAGCAGGTTGGACCATCGACCATGTCGAGTCATAATGATGATCAACCGACAGTTAATCCCGATCAGTATGAGGCACCACCAGATCAATAGGCACATGATAATCGACATGTATCTGAGTTTGTCGAGGCTACCACATTGACTGAGCATGCCTGGACTAGTACTACTATTGATAATGTATCACAAGATGATATTTGACATTTATATTAAAGTTGTATATTTTTGTCATTATATATGTATGTATGTATGTATGTATGTATGGTCCATGTATTTTATGTTCATGTTGTAGTTGTACTTAATTTACATGTTGGTGATCATCATGATGTGTATATTGTTAGGTCATGTTAGATATGCTCATTTAATGTGCAACTTGTAGATAGATGTGTATGTGATAGAAATTATTTTACATGAGATGTATATTTGATGTTTGTGTTCTGATGATGTTATACAATGCTAATTGTGTTTTGTTAGATGATCGTGATCACAATGATTAGATGATGTTAGCGAATTTGAATGTGTTTTTTAGTCGAATATGATGCTTGTACGATGTTTATCATGATCGTGATGTTTATTTCATTTAATATTAAATGATCATGATATTTATTAAATATTATGTCATGATTGTAATTGAAATTTTAATTTTAATTGTACCTAGAGTTGTAAAATTGTAAAATTGTAATTGTATGTTAAATTCTAAAATTGTAATTGTAATTTTAATTGTAATTGAATGTAAAATATTTGTAAAATTTTAATTTCAATTGTAATATTTAATTTATTGTGAAATGATTGTAATTGTAATTTTAATTGTAATGTTTAATTTATTGTGAAATGATTGTAATTGTAATTTTAATTGTAATTATATATATGACAAATTGTAAAATTGTAATTGTAATTGTAATTGTATGTAAAATTCTAAAATTGTAGTTGTATTTGTAATTGTAATTTTTATTGTAATTGTATGTAAAATATTTGTAAAATTTTAATTGTATTTATAATATTTAATTTATTGTGAAATGGTTGTAATTGTACTTTTAATTGTAATTGTATATATGTAAAATTGTAATTGTAATGGCATATATATAAAATTGTAAAATTGTAATTGTAATTGTAAATTTTTGTAAAATTCAGAAATTGTAATTGTAATTGTATGTAAAATTCTAAAATTGTAATTATAACTGTAATTGTAATTTTAATTGTGATTGGATGTGAAATTGTAAAATTGTAATTGTAATTGTAATTGTAATTCTAATTGTAATTGTAATTCTAATTTTAATTGTAATTGTATGTAAAATATTTGTAAAATTTTAATTGTATTAATGTGAAATGATTTTTTTTTTAAATTTTAAATTCGTAAAATTGTAAAATTGTAAATAATTGTAAAATAATAAATCTAGAATAATATGAATTTTTGTAACATAATACAGTTTAGAAAATCATGCTAATAAATTCATGTACTTTAGAATTATCATTATTTTATTATGATCTTACATACAAAAAAAAAAGAACTTTATATAGTACATCATTGTTTTTGAGATCAACATAATTGGAAATTATCAAGTGAAATATTGATTTTAACATTAACACAATGAAAATTAACAATTAATTCAAAATACATATTATAATGTTTTGAAAAAAAGAGTCTTATTCTTTATAAAAACCCATCTTAAAAAGTATAAATATTGATGAAATAACACATGTACCATATCACTCTCAGTTCTCATGATCACCCTCATTATCTTCCGCTTGCATGGCATGATAACACTATTGTTCTAAAAAATAGGTTCATGTCTCAATACGAATCACCAATCCCTATCCAACACATCTGGGTAAACAAGCACTTGGTTGCAGTGTTTGGGGAAAACTCCTTAGCTTTATCCCACATCTTTCTAGAGTTTATACAAATCATCCTACTATTGCGATCTTATTTTACATTATTCTGATCAACGGTGTCCCGCCACTTGCACATAAAAATAACACATTGGAAAGAAGAGCAATCCACTTCAATGATCTCTTGTATCTTTTTGACGTAACCTAACGTCCCTCATACTAAGTTTTGATCATGGTGGCTAGATCTACTAGATTGATCGAACCTGTCTTCCACTCCATAGTCTTGTGTCATGTGTCGATCAACGGCATTTTCAGTGTGAAAATAGTATCCATATGCCCATATACATGGGAAAAAAAAGCACCTATAAAAAAGTTAAAAAATCATCGTGTCATGTATCTCATAATAACCCAACAGTTAAAATATGAAATATAGATGTAATTACATTTAAAAGTTGGATTATTAAGTTTCAAATGTATATATAAATTAAATATATTATTACCGAGTTGCTACACCCAATCCCTACATTTAGCGCATCCTCTTCAACACGCAGGTAATGACCGGTTGCACCGTATTTCTCTTTAACTTGGTCACCAACCCAACTGTTGGGGAATATTTTTGGCATATTTTATTTTAAATGATCGGGATAAGGCACACTTCTACCATTCAACCATTGGAATTCTTTCTTGTCACTATCCCATTTCATCCTCTTTTTTTTGCACAATGCGACCCAAGGTTGTGTCACTTCGGAATGGTAAAGAACGAATTTATTGATTGTTTCAATTTCTACATTCGTTGATGAAATAAAACTGACATTATATAATACATATAGATCAAAATATAAAGACTCCTTCTCTTCTGTCTTCATCCCTTTCATCCTCCCAAATCACTGCACCTGGTTTGTTTTTTATATGCTTGATGTACTCACTGGCATAATAGAAAGACTCATAAGATATGTACCCCTCTGCCATAGACCCCTCGGGTTTTTCCCTTTGTCGAACAAAACCTTTCAATTTATTCATGTACCTCTCTAATAAGAACATCCAATGACAAGAAACCACCCCAACTAATTTAACCTCATCTACTAAGTGGATTAGAATATGAACCTGCAAGTCCATGAAACTTGTCGGTAGTTCTTTCTCAAACATACACACAATCTCAACTATCTCTTGATGCCACCGTGGAATGCTAGCCACATGAATCTACTTTGACATGATCCAACATAAAAATGAAGATAATTTAGATATGGCACGTCTTAGGTCTTGAGGGAATTCATGTTTCACACACCCACGCATGAACAAAGGATAATGACACTGCAAAGTTATAAACAAATGCAATAATATACAAAATTAGTTATGTTTTATGATCCCCGCATGGGATAAAATTTATTAATTTAAAAATTAATAAAATCATGCTTTTGGCATTATACGTACTCTTAGAAGATTCAAATGGTCATGTGATTTCAAACCCGACAAATGGTCATCCACAGTGAAGCAGTGCCGTAATGAAGACCTATATGAAGATGGCACCCTCACACCCATTATAACTTCCTTTGCCAAATAAATATCATCTTTTTTAAAATCCATAGGACATCACCTTCTTTGAAATACCATGAATTAGATAGACCAACGCCTGTGTCTGATCTTGTACTTTCTAATCGTCTTGGCCAATGTTTCTTTTTAGATTTTGAAGTAATAAGATCTTTCCTAACAACCAATGTGTCACTTTTTTTAGATTATATGTTCCTCAATAAAGAAGATGAAACATTTTTAAATATATGCATGGGATCTAATAAGTGGGTAATATTAAGATGCTCCCAATATGGGAGGTCATAAAATATATATTTCCTTTTCACCCCAATGGGAAATTTCTCAACATAGGTTTCGAAAAATTCTGGATCATCGAATATAGGCTCCCCATTTGTATCGAACATTTCTATGAACTCCTTCTCCTTCTCTCCGTCATATGCTCTAAGCCATTCAGCTAGTGTCGTTATTGGAGGCCTTTGGGTTCTCTCTTGTTTACCATTGAAAGTGGATGTTGGTCTTCTGTAAGGGTGTTCTTCTAGGAATAATACCCTGGAGCAGTCATACACTGGCTTTCGTAGGTCGTTGGACCATCTAGCTTTCAGAGAAGGTCCACAACGTTTACATCCAAAATATCGTTTTGTTACAAGACCTGCAAGATTATTGAATACAATTTATATGCATGGCATGTTAAATAATATCATGAAGATCAGAACAATTACAATGAATTAAATAACTAATATGCGAAATAATATTGTTACGTATATAAAAAAATCAATAAACATGTAATTTACTAGAGAAAACTCCTAAGCCTGGATAATCATGTGTCATGTAAGCACATATGCCATACAACATTAAACTCCTCTCTACTACGATGGGTCTTCATACATTGTATACATTTATCTCTTCCCACAATTCCTTCAATTCATCTACCAGTAGTTATAAGTAGACATCCATATTCTTCACTTGTCTTATATCAGAGACTATGAGAGCCAACATAATATGTTCATTCTTCACAGACAACCATGCGGGGATATTGTTATTGATCACTACTAGAGGTGAAAAAAAATAGTTGGTGTTCTGGAGGGAATATGGGTTGACACCATCCACGGCTATGTTGAGTCGTAGACTTCGTACTTCATCCTTGAATTTTTCGGGCCATGTATTCTCTATATGCTTCATGGCTATTGAATCAGTTGGGATTCACATAACTCCTACCTCACTTATGTGTGAGGTATGCTATCTGTGCAACATAACTAATTCTTTGCAACATAAGAGCCTTTGAATCATTGAGATTATAGGCATGTGCCTCAATATCTTAAAAGGAGGACCACGTGATTTAACCTTCTTTTTTTATTTATCATACCTATCATGCCCACATTCTAGACATATCTCTTTGTTTTCATATTATCCTCTATATAGAATACAATCATTTGGAAATGCATGATATGATATGTATTGAACACCCAACATTTTCAACAATTTCTTTGCCTCTTCGCAGCTACTGGGCAAGACATTATCACTCCAAAGAACCTTATATTTAAATAACCTATAGTTGGTGATCATGGAAAATATTAAATGTACATTAATGCCGATATAATTATTAACAGTCATAAAATTGACCATTTTTAATGTTCATTGTGTGATTATATTTCTCAAATTTATATAAGGGAGGACTTTATGGTAACTTACCTCAAAATTTCCAAGAAACATGCATTTGACAAGCCAAAATTTTCTTTCAAGTTGTACAATAATATCATTGTCCCCAACTGGGTAGACTTTGACTGATCTCCAGTTTCACAGAGAGGGGTGGTGGAAGAAAATTTAAGGCTTTCGAAAAAGGTGTGAGCAATATGAGTATCATCCCCTAGCTGATCATCGCTTTGGAATGAATCTAACAACATTGTCTCCATGGAAGTCATATCCCTTAAGTAATCATCCATACCAACCTCTATATGATTTCCTCCATTGCCAGCTTGTGAAGAACTATTATTGTTGTAGTCATTCCTAATTGGTGAATCTAGACATAGCGGGAATTGAATCGGTGGTTGGTTCAACCATTCTTGGTATTGTTGCTCTCTAATTTTTTTCTCTTAATTCAGCCTTCTCTTGATTTAAAATTTTCGTGTGGTGAAACAGAAGACGGTAGGTAGGTCGCTCATCATCACCAGAATCCTTATAATTTCAAAAAATATATTTGAACATGATTGGTACAAAATCTATGATATCAATTAGTAAGAACGTTGACAATGCATGATTAATTTGTTTGACATTGAAATAATTGCATTAATGTACCAAACAATTATTATTACCATCATTGTCCTGGGATTGTGGCTAGAAGATGCAATATTGTTAAAATTGGCAAGGTGAAGCAGCTGTCCATTTTCGTCTACCAAATGCGCCTTGCGGTATGCTACTCCTGATAAGATCTTTCGACGTTTTGGAGCTATTTGAATATTTTTTGCATCTGAACGCGATTCTGAATCTACATGAACCTACAAATTTTGTAGACATTATAAATTTTATTAAGTTGATTCACATGGATAAAAAACATAAATTCAATTAGATAATGAAAACATAAATAAAATTTGAAGTAAATATTACGTCTCGAGATGGATAGGGAGAACTTCGCGATGGAATTTGATAAATATTATGGAATGAGATGGATTTTGAAGAATCATCCATTCGATAAAATTATGATATTTTCTCCCCGCATTTGAGCAAAATCAACAATAAATTTTAGTGCACACACCTAAAAGTAATTTTGGTGCCTTAAAAATGGATTTACTATTATCGGTGCTTAGGTACAGATAACACATCAGTGTGTTTTAGTTACTGCACACCGGTGCCATGTTATTAACTGACACACCGATGCGGTGTTATTAATTGACGCACCGGTGACGAAAATCCGCAAATAAAAAAAGCATAACTTTATTTTTTTGAAGTGATAAAAAAATGGTAAATTGAAAAATGGGTAGCAAAATATTTTCAAAAATCTAATTTCATAAAACAATTCTTTAAATACTAAACACTTTTCATTATTTCACTATTTTTTCAAAAAAATTCAGCCAGAGATTTGCACGAGACATACATGGAGCAAGAGAGCATTGTGGAGCAACGAAATACACTCGAACGGAACTATTCAGACAATCAGAATTCCAAACCTCTCGTGATTCAAACCCTATAGCATAAAATTTCAAATGATCTCGTGATTAAATTTTATTTATTTTTTTACATTTTCTGCAGTACTTATTACACAGTAAGTAAAAACTTTAAATTTGTTGTTCATCTTCAGAAAAAAATAAAAATAAATAAATAAATAAATAAAAATTAAAAAAATTAAAAAATAAATAAAAAAATTAATTAATTAATTAAAAAAATCAATCTATTTTACCCTAAACCCTTCATTCTTTTTGTTTCTTCCCTTGCTTCTTCCTGTTTCTGTGATTTCAGAATTAGGGATTTTCATTTTATATTTATAGGGTTTGTATATATGTGTGTGTGTGTGTGTGTGTGTGTGTGTGTGTGTGTGTGAATGACATATAATGCACAGGACGACTTGCGTAGTTGAATCCCAATCCATGTTGGCCCTTTCTTGAATTTTTAAAACACTGAATTATTTTAATTGGTGTGCCCTACATAACCTCATGCACCAGTGTGCTGGCTTATCACAGCGCACTACTCACGTACTGTTTGATAAAAACATTTTTTTTTTAATCCTTGCGCCATATGTAAAATAGGGCACCAGTGCGCTATTTCATCATAGCGCACCATGCAAGTATTGTTTGGAAAAAATAGTTTTTTATTGTGTCTTAATTAGTGCACCATGTAACATATAATGCACCAAGTCTCTTTAATGACAGAGAGCACCGTACGGCGGTCCCTTGTTTGCGCAAGGCATTTATAAGAATAGGCCGCACTGCCCCTTCCATGACACCATATGCTACAAAAACTAACACTAGATGATTTTCTATATTTTTTATGTGTTAATAAGTGCAGTGGTTAAAATTTAATGCATCGGTGCTCCTTGTTGACACAGAGCCCCATACGATGTTTTATACTATTTTTTTGGTGCGCTTATAAGAACACGATGCACCGACGTCGGTGTGTACACCATGAAAAGTGCATCGGTTTCTTGATATTTTTTTTACCTAAAATGTTGATGATTTATTTATAAAATATATTAATGAATGATATGGTACATGTTTAATATTGATAAAGAAATGGCTGAAAAAAGATCAAGTAAAAAAAATACTGATAACACATCAAGAAAAGAAAAAAAGGTAATTTCTTTGTAAATTCTTTACAAAAAATATTATTTTTGAACTATATGTAAGTTTAACTAATATGTATTGTTTACTGTGTATCATGTAGAGCCACAAAATGATGAAGCCCGATAAGATTATTTCTGGTCTAGGACTAGAAGAGCGTAAAAGCTTGATGGAAAAATTGCAAAAGGATGAATCAGGTTAATGAAAAAAATACTATCGATCCAATATGAGTTAATTTTTTTAATTTTCATTAATAATATACTTAAAATTATTATATAACATGTTTCAAACAATCTATTAATGGAAGTTATATGTTTAATGTTCTACAGGGACCAACAACTCAGAAAAGGAATATTGTTCTAAGAAAATAAAAAAATAGAACATGAAAATGAAAATGAATTGCTCCTTAGCTCATCTGGAGTGGTGTTGGAGGTTAACGAAAGGGGGCAAAAATTTTACAAAAGTTTGAGGGATCTAGTGGAATGAATGTATAAATTTTCTTTCCATTTACAATACAAAAATCAATATTCCTTTAAATGTTTTTTCTAGAATTCTTTATAAATATATCATTTATAAATATCACTTTTATTATATTTACTTTTCATATATCAATATCAAAATTAAATAGTTTATTGTCATGTTACATTTTCAGGAAGATTATGAAAATCTCAAAAGATGAACGAGCTAATATTAGAAATATGCCAGTAGTAGTGTCCAAAAATGTGTACAAGGAGATGGTCAAAGAAATGGACAAAATTGCATCGCAGGAGGAGCCATCTCAACAACAACGTGCTTCAAATGTAATATGTAATCATTGAATTTTTCGATCGTTAGGTACAATAAATAAACAATTTAACATTAAATATTAATTTTCAAGTATTTTCTTGTAGAAAAAAAAATAAAATGGAACCCATTCAACATATAAAGTAGGACGAAAAGGAAGAAAAGGGTTGATATCTAAGTTTGTGAGTAATTGTTACATGCTTATAAAAACTTAACTAGATTTCATTTTTTTATATTTTAAGTTGTTTTACAACATTCATCATTGAATGTTTTCAAACAGGTGCTAACATACAAAGAAGAACCATCAGATGAATTGATTAACATTGGGTTAAATATAGGTTGTGAGTATATGTTGGCGTATCAGAAATCAATTGTGGAATTTGTAAGAAAATATCGATCTTGTTTTACTTAGCTCAGTCTATAATTAATAGAAAAAAACTCTTTTATATTAAATATATGATTTTTTATGGAGTATAAAACTTGCAGGAAACAAAGTATGGAATTGCCCAAGAGATGAAATCTTGAAAGATATCATGAAATTAGGTTTTGAAAGAATGTATATAGTTCATGAGTCAATTGTTGCTATGGTACATCATTTCCTTTCGATTTAAAATGATGTATATTATTTAATATTGAAATTTTCATTATTCTCACCAATGCATATACACTCATTACCGTTTATTTTTATGTTTGTAGATGGAAGGTGAATAGGAAGAAAACAATCAACATCATGAACAAGCATTCCTCAAAATAAACCAAGTCATGGAAGTACATCAAGCAGTGACAACAATTCAAGAAAAGAATGATGATCATTACGTTTGGATATCAAAGCAAGGCATTATATTTTTTGAAATATTTGTCTCTGAAATGAGATATTTTGTTTAATGTAATGGACATAGTGTCCCAATTGAAAGGAAAATGGATACCAATAACTGTCCCATTTTGTATGAAAAATACTATCTTATTCATATATATATTTTAATTTATTCTATTTCTTTCTCCATTGTCGTTGTGAAATGTAACACCACTGATTAAATTTATGGATGATTAAATATTATAATGAAGAAATGTGAAATTTAATGATATGATATAACAAATTAATCCAAACATCACATTCAAATGCACTAATAAAAATTTAATTGATATGAATAATGTTATAAGATATGTGTTGTCTTTTGATGAATAATGAATTTTAAAAAATCACAATAATTATGATATGATATAACAAATTAATCCAAACATCACATTCAAATGCATTAATACAAATTTAATTAATATGAATATTTTTATAAGATGTGTTGACTTTTGATGAATAATTAATTTTTAAAAATCACAATAATTGCATTGTCACAGGTCGATGTTTCTAAAAAATACAAAATTAACACCGGTGCATGTCAGTTACTATACACTGGTGTGTTTCTATGATACAGCGCACCAGTACGTTTCTACGACCTATGGGCATTGTAAAAATACCAATACCAATTATAACTCTCAATGCATTTGTGTGATACTGCACACTGGTGCATTTATGTGAGACTACTCACCGATGCATTTGTACGACCTATGGGCACCGCACAAATACCAATAAAAATTATAACAATCAGTGTGTTTATGCGATACTGGGCACCAGTAAGTTTATGTGAGACTACTCACTAGTGTGTTTGTATGACCTGTGGGCACCGCACAAATACAAATATGAATTAGAACAATCGATGTGTTTGTGTAATATTGTGCATTGGAGCGTTTGTATAATACTATGAACATGTGCGTTTCTATAATACTATGAATCGGTGCGTTGATACGACCTATGTGCACCACAAAAATCCCAACACCAATTAGAACGACCTAGTGTGTTTTATCACCTACAGTGCACCCGGTGCATGCACCTTCGGCCGCCCCGAGCCTACCGTCTAGATGACACACATTGGTGCGTTTACACTTGAGTAGCATACCGATGAAAAAACATCTATAATAACCTCTAGCAGCCCAATTTTTTTATTTTTATTGAAATTTAATTAGAAGGTCCGCTAAAACCTCCGTTACCAAAAACGAATGTTGTAGAAAATGTTTTTTTTTACAATTTCGGCCAATTTTATAACAGTAAAAACCTCCTTTATAACCTCCGCTATAGGGTCTTTTTTTTGTAGTGTACTGAGAAAAAGGCATTGAGGGCATGGGAAAAGTCAGGTCATATCTGACAGCACGATTAGAATGTTCAGAACAATACGCAGGTCAGGTGGAAGGTGTTTAGGGTGCGGGCAGAGTCGGGTCATACCCGATAGCTGCATGCAGAACGTGCGGAGTAATGCAAACATGTAAGGTTTGGGAAGACTCATGCAACGCGTGACACGGGTGACCCTGCTACATGGTAGGAGGTAAGGACGAGAAAACGTGTGCAAGAGGTGACCCAGGTGACTCGACCTGCACGACTTTTCAGCAAACTTAAAAATTATATTTTGAAGGAAAATTTGGGGTTTCTAGCGGATTAAGGTGTTCTTGATAGGCATTGTTTCCCGACTAAGAGCAGAAGTGTTGGAATGAATTGGAAAGAAGTGCAAGTGGCTACACATGCTTGGAAACTTATATAATTGTTGTAAATTGTACATTATTGAACTATTATTATTATTGGGCAGAATTTTTAGGAGATTCCCCTCCCAAGTATGTATGGGCATACTTCTATGATGGTTAATTGTTGAAAGATTAAATATTGAATATTATTGATATTTCATTGCATTTTTAAGGAACACTTGATTGGAAACTTGGTTAAGTGTTGAAGATAGACGTAGTATATGCACTTTAGTATTGGTTAAAATAAAAAGTGTAGTAGGTTCGCACCTGCTATACATGGTTGAAAGAGCACCACAAGTATAGGGCCATGACAAATGGTATCAGAGCTTGAATCAGAGAAATTCAAGATGCGTTGATTATTCAGGAAGTGGGAATATATTTGCAGGGTTGTAAGTGGTATTGAACCTTGGGCTTATATTATTTGAGACATTGGCAGGGGCAAGACAATGGTCGGAACTGAACCTACAGAACAGGACATGGAAATTTGGGAAGAACACCAAGGGAGCCTCTTTGAGACCTTACAGGTTGAGGCGTATGAAAGAAGAGAACTCATGGATTCATGTTGAACTTGAAGTCATGGGAGAGAATGTTGAGGTGGAACTTCTTCGACTTGGGTAGGAAATGGAGTAGGATAGAGCTGCAAGTTTCTATAAGGAAGAACAAGAGGCTGAGACATGTGAAGATGAGAATTTTTCAAGTGTATCAATGATCAAGGAGGAATTTTATGAACAATTTGAACCAGTATCGTACCCATTGTATGCATTTATTATGGAGGAAACTCACTTGGAGAGATCTCAAGGAGATGTAAGTATTGACACGAATTGTGCTTCACTGGAGCTTTTAGAGGATGGACCATATCCAGGGATGAGAAAACAGATAACTTCTTTGACAACACCATGGATTATCTTTCCTTGGATGACTGTGATGAGACCTCATACATTGAAGAAGCAAGAAGCATTGGTTGATGCAGAAATTTTAGGGAAACTTGTGACCTCGTTCTAGAAGCATCAAATGCTCATGAAAAGGGTGGAACTTGATGAACTTTACGATGGATGGGTCATGCTTAGACATATGGAGAAATATCTAAGTGCCCGACATGACTCATGGACTGATTAGAGGAAGGGAACACTATTGGGTAGAGTTCTTCATGGCTAGAACCAAGAAGGAAATCTTGGTGGACCTTTAGTGGGGGAGGCAGTAGTGAAGGGCACTTACCAGGATAACCAAGGGAACATAACTAGATGAATAGAGTTGTGTTGAGTCTAATTTTGATAGACACATGGAAAACCAAAAGTCATGGACATTGACATGAGAGCATGGTAGATATTATGTAGGTGCACTTATGGAGATGCCACTTATGAGCATCAAGAAGGAGTGTCAAAGCATGATGTTGAGCAAGATTATTTGTTAGTGTGACATGGATACATTTTATTGATAGAATGATGGGGATTTTGTTCACTTTTGAGAAACAAGACCATGGTTGGATGAAAAACCTATGAGGAAATTCATATGTTTTGTAGGGCAGGAATAACTTGCGATGGAACTCATGGCCAAGTCAGGTATGGTTTCCAAAGCTTTGGATGGAGATGATACACAGGATTTCATCATGATTTGGAGATGGTAGAAGCCATTGGAGACTTCATATTATAGTGGTATTGGAGTATCTGATTCATTGTTGAGCCGAAGTGAGGATGTGTCCTTGACTTTGATGCATTATGGGATGCATATCTTAGGCACATTATGGTGTGTTTTCTTGAGGAGTGAATTTATGGATATGATTGATACAAGACACTTTGGAGTTTGATGGAGTTTCAGCGATGGATATGCTTGGTGTTACACATCATTTTTTCACCATGACACTTGACAATGAAAATGGATCTATCACCATCCATACTCATGCTCCCTTGTAATTCAAACATTCATATTCCTTGACCAAGTCATGAATTTTTAGAAAACTGACTCTTTACACTTTTAAATATGACTTGTGCACTTTTGGTATCAATATTTGCACATGCGTTGCTATCACTAAGAATCCTTGTGCAGTTTTGTGCTCTGTTTTCCATTCAAAACTATGCAACTGAATCAAGGTAAAGTAGAAAATAAAATTAAGTTCTAGAAGCATAGTTGGGCACATATATCCTAATTGGAAGCCTTTGAGTCATATCAGTTCGATCCAAACCCATCCAACAATGGAGCTAACTCCCTTGGATCATGGAACCCCAATCCCCTCATTTCTGGATCTCAGCCATCCTTGGTGGATCTCAAGCTTCCTCATTTTCTCCTATAAATTGAGGTGAGACTTCAGTATTAGGGGAGCTCACATATAATAGCCTTATGCTGGTATTTTTGGATTGGAGATTTTTTGGACCTCTACGACATTAAGGCTTGGCTGTAAAATTTCTCTTTTCTCTCTTATAATACATTTGGACAATTTTTCTCACTGTATTTTTTTCTTGGAATTGTAAATGGTTTGTGTTCATATACTAATTAAAACAATTTCATTTCCTAATCTCCTTGATCATTAGGTTAATTTTGTTTTTAGATTATTATTATGATGTAGTTGCTTTTGATTATTTGCATGTTTTTGTTTCCAAGTTTCTTGTAACCATTGAGGACATTCATTGGGACAAAGTGTGGGGTCTTGATCAAGAATTTCGTTGAAAATGCAAGAGCATCATCCTCTTCTTCTAGTTTTAGAAATTTGAAAATTGTTAACTTAATGAAAGAGATATTCTCATGTTTGTTTCTTTTTAGTTCGCCAGTAGGATTCTAGCGAGATCGCTCTTGTATGCAAGAGGGATTTATCCAGGTAAAAAATTGGCGACTCCCTTGGGAAAATTCTTAGTTCTCTTAGTTTTCTTTTCTTTAACTTTCCCCTTTTACTTGTTTGATTGTCTTTGAATGTTGTGTAATTAATGAACTTTTAGATGCTCTAGGTTGGATGCCTTGTTTTTATTTTTCTAAAATTTCTTTCCCATACGCAGTTCTATTTGATAAAATGAGCGCAATATTGCAGAGTCTACATTGTAACATAGTGTGCATACACACTGAATTACACTAGTTACCTGCGTACCCTCTGGAATTTAAAAAAAATAAATTTCCTTCTTATGAGAGTCTACCTGTAAATTTCTAAGTGGTCATTTTTGCTTATGTCAACCTTTAGAACTTGTTTGTGAGCTTGCTTTGTTTGCATTAGTGCCAATTTTTTAGAGTTCATCCCTTTTACTTTTTCAAGTAGGCTTTTCCCTGGTTTCTTTGGTTGCTTTGTTGGAAAAGGTAGATTTCCTCTATAGATCACTGTCTTCTATCTGTTTCCTTCAAATATTCCAGATTTGTTTTGATCTTTCTTGTCTGAGTGATTTATTTTTCTCATTTGTGAAAGAAACCTTCCAAGATTAGTGAATTGGGGTTTGCCTAAAAAAAGTAGTGTTTTGTGAGAATGCTTTTGTTTGTTGAATGAAAATTGTTTTTTTTTTTTTTTCAACTAAAGTAATTGAAAATGCACTTGTAGGCATCATTAATTAAATATTTCTTTAAGAACTTTTGTTTTTATAAAAAAATTTCATAAATTTAAGAGTTTTTATAGTTTTTCATTAGTTTTGAGGAATTGAAGGTAATTGTTTGTGAAAAGAATCATATGTTTTGGCTTAAAGAGGACGATTTTCCTTTAAAAGTTTTTTCAAATTGAATAAACTTCAAAGTGAATTGGTTTCTTTATGAAAAATAATTTTTTGGATTTTAGAAGTTTTTCACTTTCATGTTTAAAGAACCTACTACTTTCCCTTAACTAGGATTTCATCAAATGAAAATATTGCATATTCATTGTTGAATATATTATAATATTTTTAGTTGGCCACAACATCATCAAGTTTCACTTTCACACCCCTTTGTGTAAGTAACAACCAAATTGACACAACGCTAATTAAAATTTATCTATAAATTTTTATATTTTCTAGGGTTAATTCCACCAATTTAGATCAAGTTAGTATTTTGGAATAGGGAATTCAGTTAACTTTTAAAAGAAAATAAACAAACATTAGTATCTTGCGGTAGGGAGAAAATCCAATTGTTGCAATTTTTCTCTGGGAAGCTCTTGTTGTACAAGATTTAAGCATGTGTTCATATTGGACCTAGTGTAGTAATCATACCTACTTCATTGGTAAAGATAGAATATTTGCACGCATCAAAAATAGTAAACCTCGTATTTACCATATCGAGGTGCTTTGGGTAACTTGTTAAGTAAACCTTGAATTTATCATTTCGAGGAGCTTTCAAGGGGATTGAGCTTAGTTACTTTTCCCTTGCATGTAATTTTGGCCATGGACTGTCCCCTCGGGTTTGACTGTATTAGTCAGTAACCTTAGTGGCTATAATATTAGGATTTTTCCCAATGTGACGGTGGAGGAAAGGTCCCATTGTACCTGGAACAAACATTGACTAGACTCACTTGGAATTTTTGGAGTGCAATCTTCACTCGAGATGTCATAATGAAGTTGCTTGCATCAAACTGTTTCATTAAGTAGGTTGTGAGGGTAACTTGTTCCATCCACTAGTTTTCCACATTGATCTCTATGAGGTTGGATTTCATCACCAACTAGTGATTTTACTATGGAAAGAAATTTTTTATGTGTGGTTTGAATCCTAGAATTTATAGCATCTATTAATTTGTTTGTTTTCATTTTTTAGATACATTAGGCGTGATTTATTGAAATTTCATGGTTTTGTGTTTTAAAATTAGTTGTCGTTGAATTATCAAGACATTCACATAAAATGTAGGGGAAACCCCCTAAATACACACTGAGTCAATTGGGGAAACTTAAAACTGAAAGGACAAAATCAACAAGATTCAAGTCTTCAGAAGAACTTGAATCATCCATTGTCATACATCTTGATTTTGAAGTAAATATAATTCAGGAAATTGAAACATACTCAGAAAAAGATGATATCAATATGGACAAACTAGTTTTGTTGTGCTAGCTTCCTCATCAATATAAAATAAAAATGTGCTTAAAGATTGTTTCAAATAGAAATTCTTATGAGAGGGTTTATGTGTTAAATTTGTGTGTATTGTATGAGAAATTCATGAGATAAATTTTCTTTAAAAACACACAAACAACAAGTAAATTACAAAGAATATAATACACAAAAAACACATTAGACAGAACTGATAAAGGAGTTCAACCCTCCTGGGCTATGTCTCCTTGGACCTGCTTCAATGGCTTGGCCCTCTTTATATTATTGGTAAATTATCTTCTTACATGAACCTACAGTGCTCCAATGGATCTCCAACCTACTCCAATGGATTCAGAAGACCCAAAAACCCCTAAGTAGCCTCTTTTGGCTCCGCAAATGGTATTTAGGTGAAGCAGACATGACCTCCTCTCCTGTGTGGCCCTAGGCATCTCTAATCTTCAAACTGGAACAATAAATTCCACAATTGCTCCTCTGGCTCTAAAACCTACACCAAATTTCTTAAAATATCCAAAAATTCGAGGATAGACTCTTTCTGAGCCAAAATTGGTCGAAATGTTCTCAAGTTATGGCTCAATCAATTTTTCCTAGAAAAAACCGTCTAAAACTAGAGCAACTCCAGTTAACTCCACCAAATATGGAGTTCTCACTAAAAATGGTAGACTCTGCCAATCTAACCTACATGGATAAGTGTGATTAGTTGAGGGCTAAGTGCAGTTAAGGGATAGTTAAGTGCTAATGGCGCAATTATAAAAACATGAATTAACATGTGCATTAGTGCATTTAAAATGCGGTTATGGGTTAATTAAACCCAGTTTAGTGGTTAAATTCTCGTTTATGGTTTGGAGCTCCGCCATGGTCTTAGCTACTTGGTCTTGTGAATTGGGGTTTGCCCCCATTTCCTTTCGCCATAAACCAAATTCAAATTCAAATATATTTGGATTACATATAAATGTAAGAAACATGGTGTAGTGGACGTGGTAGGTCTTGGAAATGGTCGACGGGAGGTCACGAGGTCGAACCCTAGCACCTCCATAAAAAAATTGACCCACAAACTTATATAATATTTCGACCTTTGGGGGGGCAGGTGGTGGCCTCTAGGCTATCCATATGTCATCACCTGATCGGTCCTCCAACATCCAATCAAATTGTGACAATGAACCAAACAATTCATAAATGACACTTGTCAGTAGCTTACTGGTCCACCTGGGGGGAATATTCATTCGAATATTATTTTTTCCTACTGGGTTGTACGGATGCCTAGTCAACATCCCTGTCACAAAATTTACCTATTTAGCCAGGCGATTATAACTCTCTAACTTTCTCATACAGACTCTATTTTGAGAAAAATAAAGTGCACCAGAATCAGGAAGACAAGACCTATCCAGTCATTTAGGTTCCGATTGATTCTGAGCACTTTCATTTTTTTAGCAAATTTTTTCCCTGAATTTAGTTTTTTATCACTCCTTCCAACTGAAAGGCTTTTGGACCGACAAAAGCCAGTTATATGATGAGATTTTAATCCTCTTCACCTTTCCAGGTTCTATCAATGTGATTCTACTTGAAAAATACTCATTACAACCACGTTGGTTCCTTGACAAACCTACTCTGGCAAATGTCTTAGTACTTCAACCAATGTCCTCCTTTTGCTACTAACCCTTGCTGGATGCTTGTTGACTACTGAAAAAAATCTCGTTGTAACAAAAGAAATCTCTTTGTGCTTGGAAAGATTGATTGATGGACTTCCCATTGAGAATCTTGATCCTGCTTTGCATAAACATGCATTTGATGCAAGCTTCTCGTTGGAAACTCTTTTCCAATTTAAGCCCATCTAAGTGAACTATAGAAATGAATTCAAATATCAATAATCACTTGAAATGAATGACCATTATTTTACCTACACGTTACCAAATTCCACATCTAGAAGAATGTCTTTACCATCTCTTTCGCTTCTTGGTGTCATGCATCATATCGTCTACAAAACGACTGTTTTTTTTGCTACAATATTTTGTCATATTGTCCCTCTTTTGGCTTCTTGATTCCATAATTGTCTAGTATTCACATGTTTCTCATGCCATTATTTGAGAATGAAGGCTAATCATGAGCCTCTCGCTCAAGAGTGGACCTTCAAAAATCCCAAGACATATTCTCACAAGAAAAACCATTAACTTGAAAAACACGTCATGCAAGAAACACAAATTGAAGACCTCTTCCTTTTGCTCCTTCAAAGAAACAAATCTCACATCCTATGAACATCGCCATGCATTCTTACATCTTAGTGTACAAACCCATTGACCAAAAACAAGTCGACAAAGCATGCATCTTCAAACCATTGACTCTTAAGTAGAACAAAAGCATGTAAAACACTTGACGATTATTTTCCCAAAATAACAAGAATTTCACATCTCATGCAACAATTCGTCAACATCTCCCTTTCATCCTTGGAGACTAAATCAGCTATTTCAAGTCGATAAGAAATACATGTAACAATCAATCAACCAACACAAGTCGATCACTCATCCATGTGCAAATGATAAACACTCTCAAGTTGACAACATACATGTTAACAAAGCAACCAACACATGTTAATCACTCATGCATGTTCAAGAACAATGAAACTATAAAAAATTCAACTATTCACACACACAAACTCTCATGCATGTATACAATGCTCAACTCTCACGCAAGTACAATCACAAGTACAAGAATCCCATTTGTATGTACAAGTTCTTTAAGAGTTGAAATGAAAAAATTCGCTACAACAATAGTGAGTAAACATACTCCACTTTCGAACACCTTCCTAGTGTAAACATGCAACATGCATTCTAGAGAAAAAAGAAATGCATCCACATCAAATTGAAACTACAAATTTCCATCTTTGTTACATCTAAGTGAGTCAACATAACTCTACTTTTCCAACATCTTGCTTTGTGTAATATGCAACATAATTTCAAGAGAAAAGAAATGCATTCAGATAACAAGGAAATGCAACAATAAGGAAATTTTTGCATCAATTATCAAAATAAATTCAAGACCTTAATTGGTTAGGAACTCTAACCATCTCTTTCCAAGCCACCTCAATGCACTTCTTTTAGCTTCACTTCATCATATGTATCATCCTGACCCACATCAACTACGGAATCCTCTTTTCCATTCTTGTCAAAATCTCTCTCCACCTTAAAATGTCATGGATGACTTGTTGGATACAAAGTCCAACACTTTTCTACAATATGACCCTACTTATGGAAATGAGTGAAAAATAATTGCATCTTCTTTTTAACATGGTTTTCATTGTCCATTGGACCTTTGGCTTTTTGTCTCCTTTGTTTTGAAAGTTTCTCGTGTACGGATATATTCATCCAACACCTTGCACATTCACCTTTGTTGCCTTCTTGAGGAGGTTAATTTGATGACGTAGTGGCTCTCTTCGGAATAACAACAATGGCTTCAATGGCTTTAGATATTTCAACGTCCTCCTGTTTTCCATTTCCATTTGTTGAATTCTTATGAGCATCTTCTTACAAAGTGTGTGTAAAAATTTTGCATTCCTCATGAATACAAACTTCACAACTTTAGGTAATGAACATGTAATGAAATCTTTTCATGGAACACCTTCATGTGCCTCCTTGGCTTTGGAGCATTCTCCATCTTCTTTCTCACTAAAACCTAGACCCATGTACCTATACCTTCCCTCAACAATAATAGAGTTTATAATTCCTTGTGCATGTTTGCCTAACAATTTACCTTCATAGCCATTTTTTTTAACAATTTGAACCCTATTACTCTAGTGTGTATTTCAAAAACACAAAAATGTTCATCTTGAGAGGAAATTGAATATAAAATTGATTTTCATACCTCATTTTCATGCACATACTTGGCTAGGGTTTCCTTAGCATTATGGAGTTGAATCTCCATCTCATGCATATTTTCAAGAAGCTATTGATTCTCCTCGTTCATAGCCATCAACTACCCTTGAAGTATATTTCTCTCCTTCTTATATTCAACCATTTCTTGCACTCACTCTCACGATGAAGAGCTTCTGCAACATCTCTTCGCTAGAGAGTCTTGCTAAGGAAGATTGATTAGAAACAGTGTTGGATGAAGCTGTCATCTTCACACTTGTAATGCATAAAAAAAAACTTCTTTGTTGTGATTTGAGATTTGGGTCCTCAATCTTGATCTTCTCCTCTCTACAACTTACAAACATAAACTTGCACACAGTTAAATTCTGTTCTTGTCATGATGCTGAGTATTGTCCTTGATGGCAACCCACTTGATGAAGATGATGGAAACCTACTTGATGAAGTTGTCCCTGATGGAATATGTATTGATGAACTCGTTAAATGATGTAAATCTGATGTATATACAATGAGAACAGAAGGTATTGATGGAAGGAATGTCAACATGTGCTAAAACATGATGAAAAGAGTATGTCTCAAGGCATACACGGATTTGTCTAGACAAAGTAGCGTATGCACGCGGGAAATAACGTTCCAAGTCGCGTATGGGAAAAAGCGCTCTAAATATGTAAAACCAGGGGTAACCACCATGGTATTGACCCATTGTATTGAGTAATGATTTGTCTATGTGACCCCGTCCAGGAATACCATCGAAAGTAATGTGGTTTTGGCTCATGGTATTGATAAAGGGTAAACCTATATGTTAAACACCATGTTAAGACACACACATGGTGTATGAGAAGGATGAACACACACACACAAGAGACTCAACACACAATGAAAGATAAGTGTGAGGCTTTCTTATTTTTCCATTATACATGATGTACATTTATAGTACAATGGTGTGAATCTTGGTTTCACATTCCAAGGTCACTTGGACTCCATTGTGACTTTTCGCATTCCACACCTACCCATGTAGGATTAGGTGTTCCAACATCCCCCCTTAATCCGAAGGGGTATGTGTGAGTCCAAGAAGAGAGCTGTAATACAAATCTGCAAAGTATACATGGCAGCACTTGGGCTGAATCAACTCTCTGAAATGTTGGAAAAAAGAGGTGGTTTTAGGATGACCACAAACACTGGAATGCAATACTTGTTGCAGTTCCTGGAACTCTTCCAAAACTGGCAAGAAGCTAAAAGCTTCTGCTAGAGGAATTGTCCCTCATAAAAAAGGGAGACCTTCGACCTAAAAGAAGGGAGGTCTACGACCTGTGGTGGTTTTAGGTTGTCCACCAACCAAAGATGATGGTTTTAGGTTATCCACCAACCAAAGATGATGGTTTTAGGTTATCCACCAACCGAAGGTATGCTCATGGGCATCTGTGTCTCTGGCTACATCTCTGAATCCGGAATGACGAATTGTGGCTCAGGCTCGCTTGAACTGCTGGCTACAACTCTGAACATAGAATGAGAGATTGTGGCTCAGGCTCGCTTGATCTGTCGTCGAAGCTTGTACATGACCACCATTTTCCCCCCTGTCAGGGACAAGGTGAGATGATGGAGAAAACTCAACTGCAAGTTTGCTCAATATCCGTGAACAAGTTCTAACATGTGTCGTAAACATCTTCTTGGCTGCTGATGCCCATTGCCAAGAAGCGATCCATCCAAGATGAATCTTGGTTCTTGCAGGAGGCTTGTGTCTGAAGCATCTGTCTGAAGAATGGGTGTGTCGACCACAGTGCTTGCATGGATGAAGATCAAAACATTGATCTTTCATATGGCCAACTCGATCACAGTGTTGGCATTTCTCAATCTGTTGTGGAAGTGGAACAGGATCTGGAACAGCTGCAGGTGAACTGTCATATAGGAATCCGGCACTCTGAAATATGATGGGCTTGGTGTAGTCTGGAATATGAAAGGACACATCCTTGTCATATCCAAGACCAGTTCTGTGCTTGTTGTGGACAAGCTCTTCCCAAGGTCTGATGATGGGCTTAGGAAGTGCAGTCTGAGCTGCTGCATCTGCATGTACATCTGCTCTAGTGCAAGGAACTGAATGGGAATCGTCTGCAACTTTATCTTCTTTCTTCTAATGAGAGTCCTTCACAATGTTCTGAACAGAAACAGGTTCAGAATGGTGACTCTTTTGCTGAAGTTCGTCTTGTTGGAGCTGAGATTCCAACTGCTCTCTTGCGCATCTAGCAAACAACTGTGAATTTTACAAAGAGCATCCTTGCTCATTTTTATCATGTCATCAACATTGGAATGCATGAGGTTATTCAACAACACTAATGCCTCATTGATTTTAGCCATTTCAACAACTTAGGCTCAAAAATGAAAGGGTGTCGGCTTCAACCGAAAATGCACCCGTTTACAATGTGATTCAACAACAAATACAAATGACTCCAAAGAATTTCCAACTATGGAAATCTCAAAGTACAAAGTGTGCTCCTCAAATGATGGAGGGCAATCTACAATCCAACAACTCAAATACTGATTGCAACTATGAAGAAGCTACAAATTCACTCAATACAATATTTCTGCAAAATATGTGCAGCTGAAAACACTAGTGAAAAGGGCCTTTAAGGCAGCTGAAATTTCTTCTTCAAAGAGTTTTTTTCAATGATGCCAAACTTGTCTTCAAATGCCAATTTCTTCAAAAAAAATACCCTCATATATGCCACAAATGTAATCTGCACTTTTCTTCATGTATATACCATTTCTTCATATGCCATTTCTCATTTTCTGCTTTTCAAGTCTTTTTCCTCTCTCTCTCCTCTCTCTCTGATGTTTTTTTTTTTTTTTTTTTAATTAATTGAAAATTAATTAAAAATAATTTAATGAAAGGGAAAAAAGGATTATTAAAAAAGGGATTGGAGGGTAACGTATTTATATGGGAGGGAGAATTATTAAAAGGGAGGGTAGGGGAATTAAAACTAAGGGAAAGTGAAAAATATGGATGGAGGGTAATATATGAAATGGAAAAAGGGATTAAGAATTATTAAAATGGAGGGTATTATTTTAAAATGGGAATCGATTTAATGTAAATGGAAATTAATTAAAAAATGGAAGGGCGAACTTACAAGTGGGGAAAGATATTAAAAATGGCGGTCTTTAAATGTGAAAATCGATTTTTAAAAGGAAGAGTGGTATTATTGAATGGAGGAGTGGTATTATTGAATGGAGGCTGAAAGGCCAATTGGGGAGGCGAAAAGTGCAGGGAGGCGGTAGGTAGTTGGTGAGAGGCGAAAGAGGGAGGCCGAGCAGTGGAATAGGGAGCGTTTTCAGGGTAGGGAATGGCGGAAGGAGCGCGTGGGGAAGGGGAGGGAGCTCGCAGGTGAGAGGGGGAGCCGAGCGTATGGTGCTGAGGGCCGTGGAACGTAGTGTATTGCAGAATTAGGAATGTGTGTTGAGCGGTTGGGAGAGATAGTCTATGCGTGGACAGAGGCGGTATTTAAAAACTTAAAAACGAAATTAAAAGAGTGATAGGGCCGTTGTGAAGTGTTTAATGGGAATCGAGTGATTGGGGGTGCATAAGGAGTGTTGGGCGGAGTGGACGGAGTTTGGGGTAGAGAGCGAGCGGGTGTGGTGAGATAGAGCTGTAAGGAGAGGGCGTAAGGGGCGTAGGCGCAGGTCGAGAGGGCTGGAAATGGAAATGTAAGGCGTGGGTCGTGTAGTTGATTTGCAGGCGTTGAATACGCAGTGTGTAGGGAGCGTTGAAGGAGAGTTGGGCAGCGCGGGTAGTATGAGGAGTGTGGAGTGATAAGGGGGTATGTTATATGCGGGAGCAGATATGGAATGGGAGTTCGTGGAGTTAGGTGGAGTTAGAGCATTGAGGGGTATGGAGATGGTGAGAAGCGCTGTGCGCAGGTGCAGAGTGGGTTGTGCAGTGCAGGTTTAAGCAGAGTTTTTATTTTTATTTTTTCTTTATTTTATTTTATTTTTTAATTTTATAACAGCAGAGCAGAGCAGAGGGAATTCACATAGACTCAAAATTTTCAAGAAATGCAAGAAATCGCCAGTAGAACTCAGCAATATTACACAGCAGCAGATTGCAGAGATTGTAGAAATAGGAGAATAATTTGCAGAAAACTTAGAAATCTTTTAGCAAAAACTTAGAAATCTCTCCAGGAGCCCAGCAATTTGCAGAAATTTTTCAATGAAAACCCAGAAATTTTACTTGAAAACCAAAAACTTTTCTTCAAAAACTCTTCCAGCAGCTCTTTAAATGCGGAATTTAAAATGCAGAGATTGCAGAAAAAATAAACCTTTAGATGGGCACAGCTGCTTTTCCTTCAAAACCAATTTCTGAATGCTTTTTCTTCTTCAAAGCAGATTTCTGAATGCTGCTCTTTCTTCTGAATGCTGCTCCTTCTCCAAAACCACTTTCTGAATGTGGCAAAAAGACTGCTACAAACACTTGAGTGCTGCAAAAAAACCAACAATTTTTGCAGATATGCATAGGCCATAAACACAAATGGCTCACTCAAAGTGGAGCAGGGCCAGAAATCGCCCGCTCTGATACCATGTTAAACACCATGTTGAAGCACACACATGGTGTATGAGAAAGATGAACACACACACAAGAGAAACAACACACAATGAAAGATAAGCGTGAGGCTTTCTTATTTTCCATTATACAAAGATGTACATTTATAGTACAATGGTGTGACTCTTGGTTTCTCATTCCAAGGTCACTTGGACTCCATTGTGACTTTTCATATTCCACACCTACCCATGTAGGATTAAGGTGTTCCAACACTATATAAGGAGAAGAAAATCATTGTGCATGGTGTGGGCATGAGTCTGGGCTTTGATGAATACTTCACTCTGAAGTATATCTGTATGGGTGAACCCTGTTCCTAATTGATAGATCTTAATCTATGATGCTCCTATGAACATGATGAAGACTCAAGATCTCTAGATCTAGAAATGGTGAATGTCAAGGATGATCTGAAAAGAAGTGAAGAAGACCTAGCGCAATCCTGTTGAAGAGATTGAAGAAATCTGGGTAAGTATATAGATCTGGTCTGTACTGCAAAATTTATCTTTTATAGATCTATACGCAGGTTCGTTTCATGAAAAGCGCGTGTATACACGGGTCTGTGGAAAGAAAAGCGCGTATGCGCAGTTAGGGTTTTCTTTGGAAAATGTACTGAAGTGTACGCAGGTTCGTCTTCTAGAAAGCGCATATATACGCGGGTCTGATTAAATAAAAGTGCGTATGATTTCTGATCTAATGGTAGCTGAAGTTTGAATGTGTTTCTGCATATCTATTCTAAAGTCTGGGTTATATCTGATATTCTGGTTACAGCGGTTTCACTGTTTTGTTTGATGCTTTGGGCAAAGATTGTTTATTGACAAGTAAAGGGTTGTGTTGGAGCTGATCCAGTTTGAAAATTGATGAAACATGGTTTGCAGTGGATCTGAGGGTTGAAGCCTTCAGTATGAAAGTGGAAGCTTTCTTCCAGTAGAAGTTATCGAGGAAGTAGCTCCCTTCCGGGAGAGGCATTTGGTAAACGAGTTCAGGGGGTTGTAGCTTCCTTCCAGGATAGGCTAGTAAACGAGAGAAGGTTGTAGCCTTCTGCAGGTGGGTGCCTGCGTGCTGGTTTGAGTCTGCACCAGTACATGATTGTAAGAAGTTTTCTTAATAATAAATTTTGAAGGTTGAAACGACGGCAGCGATGGTTTTCTCCCGAATTGGGTTTCCACCTAAAAATCCTGGTGTTCATGTGTGTTGCATATGTGTGATGATTATTTTGTTCTGTCTTCACCTGTTTACTATTTCTGAAACATCTGATGAATGAATAATGCAATGATCTGAGTTAAGATTCAAACACATAATTAGATCTCTAGACATACACGAGTTCTGTAAAGGATATCCACGTATATACGCTAGTTTCCTTCAGTAAAGTAGCGTATGGGTTTTTAGAAAGGAAAAATTAAAAGTTTGATTGTCTGCACTAAATACTGATTGATTCCCCCTCGAGTATATTTCCCAACAATTGGTATCGAGCGAGGTCCTTTAAAACCTTGGCCTTAGAAGGAAGATCAGGAAGTGGGCTTGATCATGAGGAAAAACATCTATCAAGCCCCCGCTCTTCAACGGAAGCAATTTAATCTTCTGGAAAGTAAGAATGATATCCTATCTTCAGTCTATGGGAGCTGATGTATGGGCCATCGTTGAACAAGGATATCAATATCCAGCCGCTACACCAACAAATCCAACTGACAGGAAGAATTATCAATCAAACGCAAAAGCGGTCAATGCTATAACCGGAAGTCTAACTGAATCAGAATTTGTCAAATTCATGCAGCTGAATACAACAAAGGAAATATGGGACAAAATCATTCTAAGCTATGAAGGCGATGCAAAGGTAAAAAGTGCAAAACTCCAAACTCTCAGAATTGAATACGAAAAGTTAAAGATGCATAGTGATGAGAGTATTGCCTGTTTCTTTTTACGTATTGATGATGTTGTGAATCGCATGAGAAATATGGGTGAAACAATATCCGACACTACTTTGGTTGATAAAATTTTACGGTCGCTAACGGCAAAATTTGAATCAAAAGTTTCTGCCCTTGAAGAAAAACAGGATATTCAAATCTTTCTGTGGTGCAACTTCATGGCATATTGACTGCATATGAAATGAGGAGAGGAGGACCATCTGAAGTCAAAGAAACTGTTTTTAAAAATTCTACAAAAGGGAAAGAAGTTCAAAAACCGGAAGGGTCAGGATATATCTCAGAAGAAGATGAGGCAAACTTTGTGAGAAGACTCCAACTAGGGACCGGAAGATTCAAAGGTAAGCTTCCTTTCAAATGTTTTAGTTGTGGAAGAGTTGGTCATTATGCTGCAAAATGTCCCTATAGAGAAACATCTGCTAAAGAGAAAGAAGTAGCAAGAAGGAATAAGAACTGATCTAGCACTAAGAAAAGCTACTATACAAACGAAGACAGTGATGGGTTATCTGATAGTGAGGAAGAATGTGGACAAGATCTTAGACTTCTCATGGCATTTTAAAATAATTCTAGAGACGATAAGGATGCTTTTATGGATGCTCTAGATGACAATGATTTTCTTGATCAAAACAATCAACTCAAATTATGCTTGGAAGAAAGTAAAATAATCATAAAGACTCTGAAAAGGCAGAATGAAGAAGCAAAGAAACATAATGAAAAATTAGAATGTGAAGTAGTAAGTCTAAGAAAAGAACTAGAGAAAGTAAAGACTCGGAATCTTAGATTTGCTAAAGGATCTGAAACCTTAGATGAGATTATCAAGGTTCAAAGATCTCCTCTGATTAAGACAGGTCTTGGATATACCGGAGAATATTCTCAAGCTTCAGCACCAAATTATCTGACGGCTACAAAAGCCCAAGTTTGTGTTCGACCCTCGAAAGCAGGGAATAAGAAATCATTACGGGTAAGCATGATCATCACCATACAAGGGATATCTCTCAATAGACAGAGAATCAACTTGAGTAATTCAAATAAAATATTTCATGATCGCAGAAATTTCTACTTCAATGGACAATGTTTCTCATGTCACAATTTTGGTCATAAAGCTGTTCAATGTGTTGCATATAAAACCATCATGACAAGAGATGCAAGAAAGAAAAGGATGGATATTAAACCAAAGAAGAACACCTATAACAACTTTTCTCCTCTTCAAAATTAAGTTGAATGTGCTTATTGCAATAAATTTGGCCATGAAGAATCTGAATGTAGGAGCAAAGTCCAGCCAAAACAGCATTCTCCTTCAAATTCCAAAGTATGGAAAAAGAAGGAATTACAGGTTGAAAATTTTGGGATAGCATTATTTGCAGAAGGTGAAGAAAATCAATGGTACATTGATAGTGGGTGTTCAAGACACATGACAGGTGACAAAAGCAAACTTCTTGCATATAATGCTCTAGAAAAGGAAAAGAAAGTTACATTTGGAAATGATACTCCTAACGTAATTAAAGAAGAAGAGGTCGTGTTTCTAAAAAGAAAAGGTGAAGGCTAATGATGTCATGTATGTGGATGGATTAAGACATAACCTGTTAAGTGTAAGTCAAATGTGTGATCAAGGAACTGAATTTGTCTTTAGTTCAAAAGAATGTGTGGTTCGTGATCTTGATACAGGTAAAACTATTATAAAAGGAAAAAGAACTCCAAGTAACCTGTATGTATTAAATAACTGCAAAGAACAATGTTACTTGAGTAAATCTTCAGAAAACTGGATATGGCATAGAAGGTTGGGGCATCTAAGCTTCTCTCAAATCAACAAATCAAGCAGAATTAATGCTGTTCGTGGTCTTCCCAATATTACTCTACCGGAGAGTATCATATGCAAATCTTGCCAATTCGGTAAGCAGACCAGAGTACAATTTAATGCCAAAGAAGGATCATCAAGTAAGCCTCTTGAACTCATTCATACTGACATATGTGGACCTATGAGGAAAAATTCACCACATGGGGAAGAATACTATATCTTATTTATTGATGATTACTCTAGAATGTGTTGGATCGGGTTGATTAAACACAAAGATGAAGCGTTTGAAAAATTTCAGATCTTCAAAGCATTGGTAGAAAATGAATTAGATCTAAAAATCAAGTGTCTTAGATCTGATCGAGGAGGAGAATATACATCAAATGAATTATTTGAATTTTGTGAACAACATGGCATAAAAAGACAATTCTCTGTAGCAGGTACTCCACAACAAAATGGCGTAGCAGAAAGAATGAATAGAACAATTCAACAAATGGCTAGAGCTATGCTCGATGATTCTGGAACTCTTGACATGTTCTGGGGAGAAGCAGCACATACAGCAGCTAACATTCTCAACAAGGCTCATGTTCGGGTAAATAGTGACAAAACTCCATATGAACTCTGGTATGGTAATTCTCCATCTGTGAAGCATTTTAGAGTTTTTGGAAGTAAATGCTTTATCAAAAATAATGATGAAAATCTTGGCAAGTTTGAACCCAGATCAGATGAAGGGATACTTCTTGGTTACTCATCTTCAAGCAAAGCATACAAATGTTACAATAAAAGGCTTCGAAAGATTGTTGAATGTATTGATGTTGTTATTGATGAGTCTCCTGCAGCTCCTAAAGAAGAAAAACAAGCAACAGAAGAAGATGATGGTGATTTTTGTCCTTCTACATCAAATGGAAATAATATAGATAGTGGATCCAATGAAGAACCTGAAGATGATTTATCTGAAAAGGCTCCATCCAGATATGTTCAAAAGAATCATCCTGAATCTCAAATTTTGGGAGACAAGGAATTAGGTGTACAAACAAGGAGGACTCTTGTGGGATCTTCTAGCTATCTGGAATTTTTATCCACAATTGAACCACACAATGTCAATCAAGCTAGCAAAGATGAATGTTGGATTCAAGCCATGAATGAAGAGCTTGATCAAATTGAAAAGAATCACACTTGGGAATTAGTACCAAGACCTCATGACAAAAATGTCATTTGAACTAAATGGATATTCAAAAACAAGTTAAATGAGAATGGGGATGTTATAAGAAATAAAGCTAGACTTGTTTGCAAGGGGTATGCTCAACAAGAAGGTATAGACTTTGAAGAAACTTTTTCTCCTGTAGCTAGACTTGAAGCCATAAGAATGTTTCTTGTTTTTTCAAGCTTCCAACAAATCAAAGTTTATCAAATGGATGTTAAATCTGCGTTTCTCAATGGTGATCTAGAAGAAGAAGTTTATATAGAACAACCAGAAGGATTCATTTTGGGAAATGATGAAAATCTTGTTTGTAGACTTAAAAAGGCTCCATATGGTCTCAAACAAGCTCCAAGGGCATGGTATTATCGTCTTGACAAATATCTTCATCAACAAGGATTTTCAAAGGGGTCTGCTGATAGCAACTTATACACAAAGGTTGAAAATGATAAACTATTGATTGTGGTTGTATATTTTGATGACATCATTTTGGGGAGTAATGAAGAATCTATGAGTAAGAAATTTGCTTCTGTCATGCAGCAAGAATTTGAAATGTCCTTACTTGGAGAACTAACATTCTTTCTTGGGTTGCAAGTGCATCAAACTACAGATGGAATATTCTTATCACAAGAAAAATATCTTAAGCAAATTTTGAAGAAGTATGGCATGGAAGAATGCAAACCTGTGAGTACACCAATGATAACCGGATGTAACCTCAGTTCTCATGATGATTCTCCCGCGGTGAATCAACCAGAATACAGATCAATGATAGGAAGCCTACTTTATCTCACTGGGACTAGACCAGACATTATGCATGCAATTGGGATTGTTGGACGATTCCAAGCTAATCCAAAAGAGTCTCACCTTCAGGCTGTCAAAAGAATATTCAAATATCTACAAGGAACTCAAGACTTTGGTCTATGGTATCCAAAGAATGCTAATCTTACTCTTCATGCTTACACTGATGCAGATTGGGCTGGAAGTGTTGATGATCGGAAAAGCACTAGTGGTGGTGCATTCTATATGGGACCCTGGTTAGTATCTAGGTTCAGCAAGAAGCAAAATTCTATTGCCTTATCTACAGCAGAAGCAGAATATGTGGCTGCCGCATCTTGTTGCACTCAACTCCTTTGGATGATGCAAACCTTACAATATTTTCAAATCAAATGTACACCTCATGTCCCCATTAAGTGTGATAATACAAGTGCCATCAGTATCTCAAAGAATCCTGTTATGCATTCGAAGACCAAGCACATTCCCATCAAGTATCACTTCTTACGTGAACAAGTGCTTGAACAAAAGGTGAAGTTGGATTATGTTCCCTCCAAAGAACAAGTTGCTGATATCTTTACCAAACTCTACCTGTGTGAAGTGTTCAAATATCTCGCATTTAAGTTGGGAGAAGTTCTCTGTCAGAAGAAAATCGAATCGCTAAATTAGAAGACTAAATTAACATGCTGCTTAACATACGAGTATGATGCTTATTTATCCACAGAATCTTATGGTCAGCTGTCGACATTTTTCGAAGGTGAATGTATTTCGCCATTATATCATGACTGCTTGATATCTCCGATGTTGTATGTATCTCAGCAGTTTACTCTTATATTTTTGTTTCATTCTCTGTTATTGGGTGAAGATGCCTTGATGTTCTTGTTGTTGAAATTTTTCAGGATGCACAAGCTAAGGGGGAGATGAAGGAGTAAACTGTTGTACAGGTTCAGGGGGAGCATTAGCCTTGCTGAATATAATGCATTGTTAAAGTTTATGATTCTGTGGCCAGATCTCTGTGGTTCTTTCAGTGGTCATAAAAGGTCATATTTGTATGTGATAGCAAGGTCAGCAGAATTGTGGCATGACAATCAATAACGTTTAAAATGACTGTTCACTTAGGTTTCACTGATTGGGTAGTTGATTCCAAATGTAAACCTTTTGCTAGTATTTGTGCTCCTTAGCAAATCCACTCTGGTTGGACCTTTGATGTATGTATGAGTCCTTGGAATAGGAAGGTCATAGAGTCATGTACTTCATTGAAAAAATATGTTTGAACTTTTGTTAATGAACTGTAAGAGTATAATGAAGAGCATCAGACCACAAGTCACATGAGGACTAAATCCTTGTGTTGAGCTTGATTCACCCTTTGCCCTTATGTCAAGGGAAGAGTGACATGGCAGGCTGCTGTATTTTAATGGCTCATTCCATAGCTGATCAAACACCATTGTGGTTGCCATCAAGTCCAAAGGGGGAGATTGTTGGCAATATGATGCTGAGTATTGTCCTTGATGGCAACCCACTTGATGAAGATGATGGAAACCTACTTGATGAAGTTGTCCCTGATGGAATATGTATTGATGAACTCGTTAAATGATGTAAATCTGATGTATATACAATGAGAACAGAAGGTAATGATGGAAGGAATGTCAGTATGTGCTAGAACATGATGAAAAGAGTATGTCTCAAGGCATACGTGAATTTGTCTAGACAAAGTAGCGTATGCACGCGGGAAATAACGTTCCAAGTCGTGTATGGGCAAAAGCGCTCTAAATATGTAAAACCAGGGGTAACCACCATGGTATTGGCCCATTGTATTGAGTAATGATTCGTCTATGTGACCCCACCCAGGAATACCATCGAAAGTAATGTGGTTTTGGCTCATGGTATTGAAAAAGGGTAAACCTATATAAGGAGAAGAAAATCATTGTGCATGGTGTGCATGAGTCTGGGCTTTGATGAATACTTCACTCTGAAGTATATCTGTATGGGTGAACCCTGTTCCTAATTGATAGATCTCAATCTATGATGCTCCTATGAACATGATGAAGGCTCAGATCGGAAGATATAGAAATGGTGAATATCAAGTGATGATCTCGAGTCCTAGTAAGAAGACCTGCTGCTAACTCGCTGAAGAGATTAGAAAAAATTCAGTGGATAGATACTGTCTCATTGCAAAGTTGATCTTGAGATTCTGACATGAAATGCTTCTCAAGAAAGCTGCCATATACGCTGGCACGGCCGAAGAAAATCACAGTGCTAGCTAGAGTTTTGGAATGGATTCAAGTGATACGGCTTCTTCATCTGGAAAGGCACGCATATACGTGTCTGATTGGGCAAAGCTTATTAGCTTTGACTGTCTATTATTGTATACACTGTTTCTATATCTATTCTCGAAGTCTAGGTTATATCTCGATATTCTGATTGGCTGCAGGTAACAATGCTCGTCGATGCTTGGGCAAAGTTGCTTATTGACAAGTAAAGGGTTGTGTTGGAGCTATTTGATCTAGTTTGAAAATTGATGAAACGTGGTCTACAGTGGATCTGAGGGTTGAAACCTTCAGTCTAAACGTAGAATCTTTCTACCAGTAGAGGCTGGTGCTAATATCAGGGGGGTAGTAGCTCCCTTTTAGAGAGGGCCAGAACAGCGTGTATGTGTCCCTTTCCAGCAGAGGCTGCAATGAGAGAAGGTTGAACCATTCCTGCAGTGGGTGCCTGCGTGCTGGTTTGAGTCTGCACCAGTACATGATTGTAAGAAGTTTTCTTAATAATAAATTTTGAAGGCTGAAACGACGTTAGCGGTGGTTTTCTCCCGAATTGGGTTTCCACCTAAAAATCCCGGTGTTCATGTGTGTTGCATATGTGTGATGATTATTTTGTTCTGCACCCGTTTACTATTCCTGAAATATCTAATGAATGAATAATGCAATGATCTGAGTTAAGATTCAAACACATAATTAGATCTCTGGACATACGTGAGTTCTGTAAAGTATATCCGCATATATACGCTAGTTTCGTTCAGTAAAGTAGCGTATGGGTTTTTCAAGAAAAGAAAATTTTAATATCTATCAATATACTAATCTCATCCCCCTCTCAAGATATTTCCTGTGTGTCGGTATATTTCCCAAAAAATTCTCCTTGCACATATGAAAAACCAATAGATAATTTTATAGAGACCTTGGAAAACCCTAAGATAAACTTGGGCTAAAATTAGCTAAACTGAGCTAAACTAAGCTCTGATACGAACTTGATCTGAATATGGAAAAACTAGTTTTGTTGTGCTAGCTTCCTCATCAGTATAAAAGAAAAATTTGCTTATATATTGAGTCAAATAACAAGTCTTATGAGAGGCTTTATTTGTTAAATTTATGTGTCTTTTATGAGAAATTCATGAGATAAATTAGCTTTAAAAACACATGGACATCAAGTAAATTACAAAAAATGTAATACACAGCAAACACATTACACAAAGATGATAAAGGAGTTCACCCCTCCTAGGCTACGTCTCCTTGGACATGCTCCATTGGCTTGACCATCTTTGGATTAATGGGAAATTCTTTGATTACATGCACCTACAGTGCTCCAATGGCTCTCCAACTTGCTCCAATGGATTTAGAAGACCAAAAAACCCATAAGTAGCTTCTTATGGCTCTGCAAATGGTATTTAGGTGAAGCATACATGACCTCCTCTCATGGTGGCCCTAAGTATATTTAATCTTAAAAGTGGAAAAATCACTTCAATAAGTGCTCCTCTGCATCTGAAACCTGCACCAAACTTCTCAAAATATCCAAAAATTCTAGGATAGACCGTTTTTGAGCCATTATTGGTCAAACTTTTCTCAAGTTATGGCTAAGTCAAATTTTCCTAGAAAAAACTCTAAAACTAGAGCAACTCCATTTAACTCCACCAAATATGGATTTATCGCCAAATTTGGTGGACTCTTCCAACTTAATCTGCATGGATAAGTGTGATAGTTGAGGTTTAAGCAGAGTTAAGGAGAAATTAAGCGCTAATGGCGTAATTATACAAATCTGAATTAACATGTGTATTAGCGCATTTAAAACATGGTCATGGCTTAATTAAACCTGTTTTAGTGGTTAACTCCACGTTTATGGTTTGGAGCTCTGCCATGGTCGTAGCTGCATGCTCCTGTGCGTTGGGGCTAGCACCATGAGGCTAGCCCCCATTTCCTTTTACCATAAACCAAAGTTGAATTCAAATACATTTGGATGGCATATATATGTAAGAAGCATGCTGTAATGGAAGTGGTAGGTCTTCAAAATGGTGGAGGGGAGGTTGCAGGGTAGAACCCTGGCGCCTCAATAAAACTTTTAACCTGCAAAATTATATAACATTTTGACCTTTGGTGGGGCACGTGGTGGCCTCCAGGCTAGCCATGTTTCGTCACCTGATTGGTCCTCCAACATCCAATTGAATTGCGACAACAAACCAACCAATCCGAAAATGAAACTTGTCAGTAACTCATTGGTTCACGTAGGGGGAATATTCTAAGAATATTCCAAGGAATATTCTTTGGAATATTCTTTTTGTTGACTAGGTTGTACAAATGCCTAGTCAGCATCCATCTCACAAAATTTACTCTTTTACTTAATTGATTAGAATGCTCTAACTTTCTCATACGAACTGTATTTTGAGAAAAAAAAGTGTGATGAAATCATGATAACGAGACCTATTTAGTTATTTATTTTCTGAGCGATTCTGAGCACTTTCAATTTTTTTAGCAATTTTTTTCCCCCAATTTAGTTTCTTATCACAAGATCCACCAGTAATTTATGAAGCCATTATAGTATAGTATGTCACTGGTGAGGTCTTGTATGCATAATTAACTGAACCGAAAATCTCTGAACCTGAGTCTGATTTTACATAACCTGAGTCACCTTCAAACGTTATAGCCCCACTCCTTGTCCCTAATCACCTTGAGTGAAACTTCTCATGATTGAGAATATTCCTCTTGGCCACATTAGAATTGAAGAAATTACTAACGCTGATGAAGAAGAAGATATTCCCACTCGTCAAATTTTATTAGATTTACAGCCTCATGAACCAAATTTTCCATTAGATTTACCTTTAACCCTTTTTTACTAGACCCTTGGTATCTTAAGACCCTTGACTTTGCACATTCATTTGGTTATAGTTAGCCATGTTGTGGAATTCCACTTTAATCTTTACCCAGATATAGTATATCTAATATGGCTTTTGGAAACGTGTCTACTGATTCATCTATGTTTTCATCTGCTTCAGAAAACCTATTGTATGGAGGTCCTTATGTTCTTGTTAGGTACTAGTCACTTACTGGAACATTTTCAGGAGCATCTCTTTCCTCTCACACTTCTACTGTGTCAACTAGCTTATTAGAGTCTACTACCCAAACTTTGACTCCAGACCACATTTATATGATTTCTACGAATACCCCTCAAGTTAACTCGTCAGGTGGCTACATTCTTCCAAGGGGGCAACAAACTCTTCCAGGAGGAAAACCTTACATTGGAACATATCTTACGGTTTTAGGGAAACCTTTACCTGGTAATTATCCATGTTATGGTCCAATGCCTAAAACTACTTATGGTCAAAATTATGTGTCACAATATTTAGTATGAACCCCTTATCTGGGAATGAACACTATATGGAATCCTTCATTTACTCAACAACCTCTGTAGCTTACCCCGCAAATTCCTTCCAATTAACCTACTCAGCCAATTGGACAATTTTCTTATACTCAAGTACAACAAGCTGTTCAAGGAATACCTCAAGTTACACTAGGGGCATTTGTGCCAAGTAGTCAGCAATCTAGCTGGAGTACTTCTCATACTTTCATCCAACCTACTGTGCAAATATTTGTTTAGAAAATCAATACTCCTCAAACACCCATCGCAGGATTTTCTCCAGTCTCTATTGCTACTATCGCTCAAATGTAAATTTCGACTTCCACACAGGCTATCCCTCACACTACAATTTTTCAAGTTGGACTTATGGTCCAGCCTATACCTCAAACATCTTTAGGACAACCTATTGCAGCAGCTACACAAACAAGTCAACCTTTTCAAGGCCCACCATTTCAGGTACAATATCAATTCAGACAAACAAGACCAAATATGCCTTTCCAGAGTCAACCATACCCTGGTCACACATTCCAGATACCACCTCAACCTCAATTTGGTATGGCTAACCCTAGTTACCCTGGAGGTATGCATATTCCAACTGCTCAAGCTATTCTAGGATATCCTGGATACCCTCCTCCAGGTACCGGACTTGTCCTTCAGGGTTATCGGTTTGCACAACAAGACCCTAATTGACAGTTACCTTTTATAACAACTTTAGATTTACCAAACTTGTCTCGGCTAACAAATTATCCTATCTATTACTTTCCTTTTTGGTGGACCATGCCTACTAATTTTCCCAGTGAATTTTCAGAGTTCGCAGGAAAATCATGAGGCAACCCTTCAAACCATGTTATGACCTATCATATGTGGTGCGCATCCAACTCTCTAACCGATGATTCCACTCGATTAAGTCTTTTTCAAAGGACCTCCATTGGTTTAGCCGCAAATTGGTACATTGAGTTACCACAAGCCTCTTTCAACAATTTCAATGCCTTAGCAACTGCTTTCTTATCTCATTTTTAGTTACTAATATGTTATGATAATGGTACTAAAATTTTGACCTCACTCAAACAAAGTATGTCTACTTATATTTGAGATCACTTTCATGAATGGAGCTGTAGATGTTTTTTAGTCAAATTTTTTATCCCAGATCAAATTCTGGCTGAATTTTTTATCCAATATTTACTATGAAATATTATTGAATATGTAACCAAAGGAGGCAATGTTATGGAAAAGCAGGTTATCGCTCAAGCCCAATATCTAGACCTCATTTATATGTAGTCTAGCACTTTGTAGGAAAAGATTCGAGATTTACCTTGCCCTAGTGAGGTAATTATGACTCCTTCCAGGTCTCATGCCTTATATGGCGTAATCAGTACAGTTAATACATCCAAGAGTAAAAGAAAAAATGTAAATCTAACACTTTGATGTGATTCACCTAAAGGAGAATCTTCTCTAAAAAATACTTCCAAAATTAACATTGTAGATTCATCTACCGCTAAAACCAAGTCAACCAGAGGTAAAAATAAAGGGAAGGGCAAAAAAAAATAGAACAACTCTTCAAAAGATAAAACAGATCAAACTGAACCATCTAACAAGAAGAGGAAACCTCGTTATCCTTGTCTGATTTGTGACAAAGATCATTTCACAAAATAATGTCCCCATCAGGCCGAGGTAACTAAGTTCGTAAAAGGTTCACCCACAGTCGATGTTCTTAACGATACATTTCGTTCACAGCACAATAAAATGATTTCTCATAATGGATCTTGTTCCAATTCATCGATGGATATCATGATGATTTCCTCTCAAATTATGGTTGCAACGTGATCTAAATATTATGGATCTAAGAATCTTGTAATTGGAAATGAAAATGTGTCATCTATTCAACATCCTAAGTAAAATTATCCTACTTCTGAAACATTACAGATCCAGAACCCTATTTTTGACATGGTAATTAAACTTCCTCCTAAAATTGTTCGTAGAAAGTCATAACTCAATCCACATGCGAGAGTTGGTCAGAATTACAACATTATTGAAGATATGGCTATGTCACATTCAATAATGTCGGTCCTTGAAGTACTACAAATGTTTCCAACAAAAAGGAAATTAGTATTGTCATCTATTGGAGCTAGTGCCCCCGAGGACTCTAATATCATTATCTTTGATCTAGAAAATTTTGTACCTAGACTCCAACACCAAATGGATTTTTAAATACCAGTCTTTGTCAAAACTAGGAGAGTTTTTCACACACTAATTGATGAGGGAGAATATACGTGTATAATGTATTTGGTTTTTGGAAAGCCCTCAGTTCTCCAACAATCAATCAATCACCCACAATTTTGAAAGCCTTTGATGGAAGAGGTTTTCACAATTTTGGAATTCTCCAAGATTTACCTATACAGGTAAAAGGAAAAACTATTACGGTTGAGGTGGAGGTTGTGATGCCCCACTTGAATACAACCTTATGTTAGGACGAATTTTATGTTATGCTATCAAAATTGTAGTTTCATTGGTCTTTCAATTGATAATGTTCCCCCATAAAGGGAATATCGTGAAAGTTGATCAGTTGTCTTCCTACACTTCAGATCTTGCCTCTATGGGTAGTATCCCTTATGTTATAAAGATGAATGCTCCTTATGAAGATGTTGGAGTAGGATTTCTTAAGGATTCATCTCTCATGGGAACTTTTTCTATGCCTCATCTAAATATTCCTCTTAGTATTTCCAATGTCACCATGATTACATCAAGCATAATGCCATTAGAAGACCCTTGGATTGTGACTTTAGAATTTGAGTTGGACATATATGACATCTAGATGCCTTTAGGTTCGTATCAATTGGCTTATGTGGTAGTTCAATTTCTTTTTGATCCCCCATAAATTGAAACTGATCAAGTGAATGTGATAAATGACGAGTCTTCTCATTTATCGGGTTTAACAATGACTCTTTTCTCTGATCCTTTCAACTAGGTATTTTCGACTAACAAAAGTATTCGTGAAATTTTGGTATTGTATGAATTACATTGGGATGATCTTCATCATCGTTCATCCTTTCTACCTGACCTCTATAAAATTGAGAATGAAATTTCAACCATCCTTTCGACTCAATATGCCAATGAATCTCAAAATCCCATGTCAATCCTTCATTCGGATTCATAAATGAATTTAGGAAACATTTATGAAATTATTCCCATTGACATTTCAGTCAAACCAGGAATAAATGAGAACATTCATATAGTTTATTCATGTTCAATTGATGAAATCAACATGTACAAAGCCCTCTTCCAGGAATTCCATGAATGTTTTTCCTGGTCTTATGAATAAATTCCAAGAATTGATCCTAGTATTGTAGTTCACGAAATCAAGACATACCCGGATGCTAAACCCATTAGACAAATATTGTGTCCAATCCATCCATGAGAAGCAGTGGCTATTAAGGCTGAGGTTGAAAAGTCTACTTCGATTAGGTTTTATTTATCCTATTCCCTTAGCTTATTGGGTATCCAATATTGTTACAGTGAAAAAAAATAGGGAACTATTGGAGTATGTGTCGATTATATATATGTCAATAAGGCTTTTTCTAAGGGAAATCATCATACCCCTCACATTAACCAGATTGTTGATGATTATGCCAGAAATGAAATATTTTCATTTATGGAAAAATTTTCTGGATATAATGAAATAAACATACTCACTGCCGATCAGCCCAAAACTGCATCTATTTGTCCATGGGGAACTTTCGCATATCGCAAACTACCTTTTGGTTTTAAAAAATGAGGAACTAATTTTCCGAGGGCCATATCTTACGCATTTAATGATATCAAACATATTGTGAAACCCTACCTAGATAATTTACTGACCCATTCTATGCGACGACAATATCATCCTACGCATTTACGAGCTATGTTTGTCCGATGTAGGCATTAAAATAGCTGTTTCAATCCACACAAATGTGATTTTTGCGTACAATCAGGACAATTGTTGGGATTTATCATTTATAAGGAAGGCATTCATTTTGATCCTCTCAAGGTAGAGGAAATCATCTATTTACCTCATCCTTATACTCTTCGCCAGCTCTAAAGTTTTCCAGGGAAAGAAAATGTTTTATGTCAATTTATCTCGAACTATGCAAAGCTCAGTAAAGGTTTTACTCGATCGTTGAGAAAAAGGACATTCCATTATTTTGGGATGGGCTTGCTAACAAAGCTTTCGATGCACATAAACATGCGCTCACCTATCCACCATTTTTGCATCCACCTGATTACCACCGAGACTACTTTTTGTATTTAGCTGCATCCCATTCCATCATAGGGATACTATTAGTTCAAGAAGATGAATCCCTTAGTGAACATGTGATTTACTATTTGAGTCGGAACCTTACACCTACCTAGTTTAAATACACACATGTGGAGAAATTGGCCTTGGTAGTTGTGCAAGATGTCTAACATTTCTGTCACTACATATTATTATGCAAAACAACCGTGATCTCTTATTGTAACCCTATGATGTATATTTTGACTAGACAATTTATAGGGGAAAAATACTCTAAGTGAATACTTATCCTACAGGAGTTTTATTTGGAGTTTGAAAAATCTAAATCAGAGAAACCATTGGTGTTTACTGAGCTATTATGTGACTTTAGCTATACTGAAACTGAATCCGTGGTAGAAGATCATATTCCTGATGACTCTTTGTTTCTGATCAGTACTCTAGATACTTGGTATGGATATATCTTCATATATCTTAAAACCCAAACTTTTCGGCATAAACTATCATGATCTCATCATCGTATTATTCGATACCAGTCCCAATAATATAAAATTGTTGGTTATACTCTTTATTGTCGTGGTGCCAATTCTATTTTCTGACATTGTTTAACCCATGAAGAAGTCGAAAAGGCCTTAAATGACTACCATTATGGAGCATGTGGTGATCATACGTCTAGGTTCGCCACTGCCCAAAAGATACTGCGTGCTGGTTATTTAGGTTCGTCACTTTTTAAATATTGTATCATTGTGGTTACCAAATGTCACAATTGTCAAAAATTTTATCAAAATAGGCACGCCCCTCCTGCTCCTCTTCACACAATCATATATGTCGGTCTATTTGCAAATGGGGCATCAATTTCATTGCATGTAACTCTCACTCATCCAGGGGACATGGGTATATTATTCTTTTTGTATATTATTTTACCAAATGGATCAAGGCAATGAATACATTTAAGAGAGACGGTGAAATTGCAGCTATTTTCATATTCAACCACCTGATTGCTAGGTTTGGTGTATGCTAAGCTATCGTTATGGGCCATGGTAACCACTTTCGAAACATTATGATGACTTAAAATTTTGCTCAACTCAACTTACACCATGAAAATTCTACACCTTATTACCCACATGAAAATGGTCAAGTCAAAGTTGTAAACAAATTCTTAACCAATATGGTCAAACATATTGTCAGCATTCATAAAACTAACTTGCATACCATTTTTTTTTAGCCCTGTGGGCATATTGTACCTCTGCGAAAACATCTACTAGTTTTACTCCTTTCCAACACGTTTATGGTTTGGAATCTATTTTACCAATTGAATGTGAAATTTTGTCATTAAAATTAGCCATTGAGTTATTACCAGCTACCTCTAAAGAGGAAGCACGTTTTTTACACTTAGCACAGTTAGATGAAGCTCGTCGCACCACTGCATTAACTGCTAAGGCTCATAAAAAATGTGTTAAGGCACAATATGATCAAATTGTTAATCCTTGTGTCTATTCAGAAGGAAAACTAGTCTTATTTTACCATCAAGCACATGAAAATCTAGGCACTGGTAAGTTCGAACCTATGTGGCATGGCCCTTACATTGTTAAACATGTATTTTCAAAATTTGCCTATGAATTAGTTGATTATGATGGTATCCCTTTAGGTCAACCCATAAATGGTATTTATCTGAAGAGATATTATACGTGATTTACCTCATGGAGATATTCCTTGTACATTAATTACATTTTTTATGAGTGTGTTCCATAGATTATTTTTCTTTATTAATTTCCACTACTTTTCCTGCTTATTTTTATTAATCTTGATATTGTAGATGTCGACATTCACGGAAGCTTACATTGCTTTGCTGACGATGCTTTTCGTAGTACTTGGAATTTATCATATGCAACTTGGGTCATCTATTCACCCACTTATGAGTTAGTTTCTATTAATGGGATTTTCCTTTGTCAAACAACGAACAAAATAGAAAAATATAGTGTAGTCATTAAACTATTATTTGATGCCATTGAATTTGGCATTTGACGTTTGATTGTTAGGTTAGATTCACAACTTAGTGCATTACATTTGAACGGTGTCTATGCATTTAGAATTCCATCAACATTAAGAATTTTTTTAAGGGTTCGTCTCTTGGAAAGATAATTTGATTACATTGAATATCAACACATTTCAAAAATTCAAACACTTTAGTTGATGCATTGGCATCAAGTATTAAATATTAATTTGCAAAATTGAAAGTAAATCAAAACAATATTTCATCCATATTAAACAAGGTACTCAAATAATGAAAAGTAGTGATCATCATTAGGTTAAATAATAATCTATTAAGTGTGTCAAAAAATATACATCATCCAAGGACATAACCTTAAAAAGCCTTATGATCCAAATATGTTGATACAAAAAATAAAATTTATCCTAAAAATACTATCATTTATCCATGATGATGTTCATGGTAGCAGAATATAGTGTGTGCCACTCAGCGCAGGTACCACCTGAGCGGACCTGGAACCCCAACGACATGCCTCTAGTACCGAAGATGAAACTTATCAGTCCCAGTATTTCATATATCTATAATGAGCCTCTCCAAGTTTTGTTCCAACTCAGTCAAGGCCTCGGCTGCATCATTCTATGGTGGAATTGCTGCTATGGGCTGGTCTCTCCATCGGTCAAATCACCGCAGTCCTACTAGTTAGACTGGATATACATCTGCATAAAACTTTTGACAATTAGCATTGGATGATAAAAAATAAATAAAAATTTAGAAGACACAAAAATTCAAAATGAGAATTTTTTACCTCTGTCATCCCATTATACCTCAGCTCGGAGTGCCATATCTGGGTCTCCCCTGTACTCCATCCCTACATATGGAAATTCCTCTACCATGATATTTGGCTTCCCATCCACACGAAAAATGGAGGTGTATATCATAAAATTGGACCACCATCGCCACCATGGATAGCCATCAATGAAACCCATCGCAACATACGAGGATCTATAGGCCCTCTAGGGTCCACCAGATGCTGTTGTGGAATGAGGAGTGGAATCCTCTCAAGAGAAAATGATATCGAGATGGTGCCATAGCCAAAGTTCTTCATCTTTCCCTCCTTAGCTTGAGTTAGCTTTCCTTTCATATTAACAATCACTCCCTCACACCAGTTAAATATTGTTCCTTCGGAATACTCAACCGCGGTTTGCATACAAACCTTGGTAGCCATGTGGTGAGTCGCACTAATGCATAGATTTGTAACTATAGAAGAAATGGTTTTTAAATCAAGTCGTTGGATAATTTTTTTTGTATATCCTTCCATGTTTGAGTCATGAAGTTGGAGCACAATATTGTGCCAAATAGGACACGGTAAATTTCCCACTTGGTTGCACACCAAACAAGGAAATATCACATCCCCTATGAGACAACCCAGTGAGAAACTAAATATCCTTTAAGTCAATCACAAGCCAGTGATCACCAATACCAAATCATTCTTCCTGGATATGACAAGCCCTCACCAGCTAAGTCATCAACTCTACTTGGGCTTTCATCCCTGGTATAGACAAAAACATATAAATTCCACAATTGTTTAGAGCTCGTAATGTTGTTGGGCTATCAATTTATTTTGCATCATGTGTTTAATGTTCACGTTCTCTCCAATCAAACATGATTGGTTCAAATAACCTGCAAATGACAAATTAGGAACATTAGAACCTTGTGGGAGAAATTTTAGAGATTGTTAATGGTGAGATTAATGTATTTTGAAAAACTCAGGGTGCCTACGTATTTTATCCTTACACACAGTGTCTTTTTGCGTAGTTTATATATTGAAAAACCATGCAACCACAGTAGTTTTATTTTTTGAAAATTATTGGGGGTGCGCAGCCCCAATGAGGAAACTTTGCGCACCCCGCGGGAGATTTTCAAAAAAATAATACCTCCTTAAAAATAATCCTAAAGCTTAAAAAGGAAATCTAAGCTGTTGAAATTTAAGATAATGAAGATTTTTTTTACCTGGAAGAGACAGTTCATTAAATGGTTCACTGGCTCGCTTGATATCATCTCTAGAAATTCAATGGTAAAAAACCTTTTTTACTTCTCTCAAAGTGAAATGGTAAAAATGACTTGTATTTTTCAAGTTTTCTAAGCTTTTATGAATAAAATATTATTATTTTATTCCTTCGACCTTTTAGAAGTTCATTTTTTCAATATTGTTACCATAATGAAGAAACGTTATCGCAATTTTTTTATTTTTTTTGTTCAGAGAACATGTTGCGTTTAAAGAATGAATCATTTTTACAGAGAGTGAAATTTTATCACCTTTTTAGACTCTTGAAAAATACGAAAAAGAGAAATCATGGAGTCATTTTTAAGCCCTTTCCAGACTCCCTAAACATGAAAATATCATCAAGTACTTGACTATTCAAACTCGTCAAAGTAAATGAACAATCGTCTATTCAGTATAAGTTTACCCCTTTTCTAGGCTGAATTAGAATATTTAAAAAAAAGGTATACATTTACTAAGCATGGTCAATAGAGTTCTCTCCTGCATTATTTTATCCTTTTTGGCCTTGGGAGACTAAATTTACGAAAAATAACATTATGGAGTTTACTTATGTTTTTCTCCAAACTCCTTAAAACTGAAAAACACCAAACCACTCCTTCCTAGCATTAGTTAAAAATAATTTAGAGGACTCAGTTGAAGGATGAGCTTATACAACAAGAAAATTTTATCCTCCTCATGCTTGAGAAAAATAAAGAGGTACTTGCCACTAATGGTGGGGGCAAAATTGGGAAAAATAATCCATTTTTTGTACGTGATTTTAAAGCAGCATGTCGCTCTTGAACACAACACTTTGTCACATTTTTGTCTGGGTTGGGTAATCCATTTGTATTACAATTAATCAAACCTTATTGAAAGTCTTCAGCCAATTTTGGGTATTGTCTTTAAGTCAAATTTTGCCAAGTCAATTATCGTGTCATTAGTTGTTCAAGAGAAAGTTCTACCTTAGTTCATATTCCATTTCAAATATTTGTATCCATTCTCATTGACCATCCTTGAGTCAGTCCTTGCAAAAAAATTTCTTCAACTTGACATAAAAAGTTTCATGTCATAGGCCCTCCCACGATAGATCATTTCCTAGCGACCTGAGCTCATTATCTAGGAATTTGATCTATAAACCTTATCAGTACCTTGAACTTTGCATGCCCTAATGGTAGGTTTCTCACCTTCGATGATAGACTCTAATCATTGGCCTTTGATCGAGCGACTCTATGAGTGCTCAACTACAGATCATCTATTTACACTTCATAGATTGTACCAGATTACCTCGAGAGCCATTATCATTATTGGTGGGTTCTCTTGCACTTGTTAACAATTTTCATTATTTACTGGTAATCAAGTGGTTTATATCATGTTTGACTTTGACACATTCAATCACATGGTTAGATTTGTACTACAATGAGAGACAGTGATCAAGACACTGGATCTAGTTTCATCCATCCAAGTTGTGAGGAGTTATGTATTTATTTATGAGTCGACCAATTAATAATAGATGGTTGTGTCCATACTATGTCTACCATTGATGTAATTCTGGGTTATTTCTACACCAATACATCAAGTTAGTTTTTACTCTGACAATGGGAATTCCTACCTTAGTGATGTTTATATATTTACATTGAATGTTCGTTGCAGGTCTCCAACTGGTGTCTCTAATCCAATAATTGGTACGATAAAGCACTTCAATATTTTAATGAATTTTCAGACTCCTCACTTTAGGGGGCAATCTGTTACACATAATTTTGTCACCATGACACTTGACAATCAAAATGGATCTATCAGTATCCATACTTATGCTCCCTTCCAAGTCAAACATTCATTTTCATTGAGGAAATAATGAATTTTTGGAAAAATGGTTATTTACACTCTTAAATATGACTTGCACACTTTTTTTAGTCAATATTTGTGCATGCAGTGTTACTACTAAGAATCCCTTCAAAGTTCTGCTTTCTATTTTCCATTCAAAACTGCACAATTGACTCAAGGTAAAGTAAAAAATAAAAGTAAGTTCTAGAAGTATAGTTGGGCGCATATGTCCGAACTAGAAGACTCTGAGTCATATCAGTTTGAGCCAAACTCCTCCAATCATGGTTCTAATTTCCTTGGATCATGAAACCCTAATCCCCTCATTTATGGATATCACCTATCTTTAGTGGATCTGAAAACTCCTCAATTTCTCCTATAAATTGAGTTGAGACTTCAAGGTTAGGGGAGATCACATATAGTAATATTATGTTGGTATTTTGGGATTGGAGAGTTTGTTAACCAAGGAGGAATATTGGACGTGTTTGGAAGGAACCTATATGACATCAAGGCTTGTTTGTAAGATTTGTCATTTGTCTCTTATAATACATATGGATAATTTTTCTCATTGTATTGTTTTCTTGGAATTATGAATGGTTTGTGTTCATATACTCATTAAAAAAAAATTATTTCCTAATCTCCTTGATCATTAGGTTAAGTTTTTTTTTTAGATTATTATTCTACTGCAGATGCCTTTGATTCTTCGTAAGTTTGTGTTCGAAGGTTTCTTCTAAGCATTGAGGAGCTTCATTGGGAAAATGTGCAAGGTATTCATCGGGCATTTCGTTGAAAAGGTAAGAGCGTCATCCTTTTCTTCTAGTTTTAGTAATCTAAAAACTGTTAGCTTAAGCAAAGATATATTCTCATGTTTTTTTCTTTCTATTTCTCCATTAGGATTCTAGAGAGATCACTTTTTTCTGCAAGAGGGATTTATCCGCGTAACACTTGGTGGGGTACACTAGGGCATGGCCATTGGAAAATATTTTCTACATTATTTTTCTTATGAATCAAACCTTAACCCTAGACCCCGAAATAAATTTAACTTCTTCTTTTTGTAGGAACAGGCGTGCGCAACATTGGGAGGTCACACTACCAATTCTCTGAGGCTCAGTTCAACAGTTTCCTCAGCACCAACAAGCATGAGCCAACCATGGAATCAGTTTTGTGATCTGTGTTCTCATATGGATGATGGAAAAGGGACATTTTTAACATTAGAATTATGATAATAATTTGATGTAATATTCTTGTGCATTGCCATAATTTTTGTGAATCTCTAGAGCCACAACACCTATACTCGAGTCTATGCATAATCACAAAAATAAATTGAGTTTAGCTATGATTTTGTTTTTTAACACATTAGTTTTCTATCAAAATGATTCATCAATGATGGATATAACATATGTTATTCGTTGTTGTGAGTCCTATTTTGGAATAGGGCTTCAAAATTTTATTTATGGAAGAAAAATGAAGAATGTGATTTAACTTCTATTTAATAATATTATTTTTCTTGTTAAAATTTATTTCAAATATTTTATAATATTAGGGTTAATAATAACAAGTTTATAATATACTAATATTAGGGTTTATAATATTAATTTTATGGTTTAAGATATTAATCTTAAAGTTAATAATATTAATTAAAGATTTAATAAATTACTTTTGGGATTTATACTCTAAAGGTTTAAAATATTAGTCTTATAAATTAAAATTTTGATATGAATATTAATCTTAAAATTTATAATATTACTCTTAGAATTTGATATATTAATTTTAGGGTAATAATGTAATGGTTTAATATATTAGTCTTAATGTTTATAATTTTAAATTTATAATATTAATTTTAGGATTTAAGATAGCGCTTAATATATCTAGGGTTTATAATATTATGGTTTATATTTGGTTTTATAATTATTATTATTATTATCCAATTTTAAGTCACGACAAATCCACACACCAAATTGGTTTATGAGACCCCCTTGTTTGTGGGACAAGAGACACCTAGGGGACAAGAGACCCACCTCCGTGCACCAATTTGACTGCTAAGTCTACGAAGGCATACATACTCTACCCCGCTTTGGTTTTAAACCTGTGACCTCTTAGGAAGAAACACATGTGCTTGACCATTAGGCCAACTCAAGATTAGGGTACTAAACTCTAGCCAATGTTTTCAGATTCAAACCCTAATATCAATATGATGCTTTATAGTAAGAATATTAAGCTTGTAATAATATTAATTTTAGGTTTTAATATATTAATTTTAGGGTTTGTAATATTAATATTAAGGTTAGTAATACTAATCTAAGGGCTTAATATATTAATTTTAGGGTTTACAATATTAATATAAAATTTAATATTAATATTAAAGTTTAATATAATTATATTATGGTTTAGTATAACAATATTAGGGTTTAATATTAATATTAGGTTTTATAATATTAATATGAAGGGTTTGGAATAATTTTAGGGTTTATCATATTAATCTTCGAATTTATAACTTTAGTGTTTATTATATTAATATTTGAATTCAATATTAATATTAGAGTTAATACATTAATATTATGGTTTATAATATTAAAATTATGGCTTAATATTAATCTTAGCGCTTAATATGTTAATCTTAGAGTATAATCTCAGGGTTTATAATATTAATCTTATGTTTTAATATATTAATCCCAAGGCTTATAATATTAATTTTAGGGCTTTGTATATTAATGTTAAGGTTTAATATAATGTTTATAGGGTTTATAATATTATGATCTATAATTTTGGTTTACAATATTGAGTTTAATATTAGGGTTTCTAAGACTGAGTTTAATATTAGTTGTTTCATATACTTGGTTTAATATATTGATGGTTTATAATGTTAGGATTTTATTGGGGATTAATATATAGGTTTTATAATATTAAGGTATACAACCAGGGTTTATAATATTGGGATTAATATTATGGTTAATAATATTGGGTTTATATATATTAGGGTTTAATATATTAATCTTCAGGTTTTATTATTAATTGTATAGTTTAATGTTAATCTTAGGGTTTATAATATTAATCTTAGAGTTTAATATGTTAATCTGGGGTTTATAATATTAATCTTAGGATTTATAATATTAATATTAAGATTTAATATTAATTTTAAGCTTGAATATATATATTTTTGTTGATCTAACCTATGGGGAATTTAACATTAATCTCTTGCTTCGGAACAAGGAGATTACCAATTGAGCTACACCCCGTGGGACTTAAGCTTTAATATATTAATCTTAGGGTTTATTAATAGTGTTAGATTTTTTATATTAATGTTAGGGTTTATAATATTAACCTTAGTATTTAATATATTAATCTTTGTGTTTAATTATAATCTTCGGGTTTATAATATTAATCCTACGGTTTAATAATAATCTTATGGCTTAATATATTAATCTTAGGGTTTATAATATTAATCTTAGTGGGTGATATATTAATGTTAGGATTTAATATATAAGGTTTTCAAGATTGAGTTATAATATTAGGTTTAATATTAGTTTTTATGATATTTGGTTTATAATATAGAGTGTTTAATATATAGGGTTAATATTCAAGTTTAATATATTGGGTTTAATATATATAATTTTTATTATATTAGATTTTTTATTGATATTTAAAATATAGAGTTTATAATATTATGGTATACAAATAGGGTTTACAATATATTAACCTTAGTTTGGATTAGTCAACCATGGTAAACATTTTTCAACCATAGTCAATGTGTGTCAATAATTTACCCTCTCAAGCTAGAAAACCCCTTTCTCTACCCATTCCTAGTGGAAAACTATGGTCAACCAAGTTTGGAAAGGCCAAACATGGTGAACTATGATTGAGCAGGGCGAAGCTTGGGAAGTGTAGGTCAACCATAGTCAATCATGATCAACCATAGTCAAACCATATTCAACCATACTTATACAATTGATAACCATAGTTAAAACATAGTTAGCGATGTTTAAACATGGCGAACATGGAAAATTTTGTCAACCATAGTCAAATAATTGTTAAACATAGTCATTATTCATGAAAACATAGTGAGTGATGTTTAAAAAGGGTGAACACGAAAATTCATTGTCAACCATTGTCTATCACTATCACAATTTTAATGTGTTTAATAATATCAATATTAATACTAATAAATTTCACTAATAATAATAATAACAACAACAATAATAAAATTAAAATTAATATCCTAAGAGTGTAATGGTAGTGAAATTTATCCAACATCTCAATGTGAAAATCATTGTTGTAATGTTACTTTACATGGCAGTTTATCCAATGTTGCAACACCACCTTATAACATTAGTCAAGAACATTTACTAATGTGCTTGAATGTGTTTAACATTCAACACTATTCAATATCAGTCCAATATAATCGCTTATTATTATTATTATTATTATTATTATTATTATTATTATTATTATTATCATTATTATTATTGATGACTAATAATAGTCAAACATAGTCAACCACATTAGTAAAAACCAGTCAAAGAAGACAACCTTTATAGTTAATGTTTAAATAGGTGAAGATAATGTTCAACTTAATTCAAACATAATATCCTATTAATATTATTGATTAATATTCATAATTAAACATGTTGTGACATTGATATGGTACATGAATCTATCCAACATCGCATTGTGACAGACATTGTCACAATCTAACAACCATTTTCGCAATATTACATTAAATTATAATTTATCTAACATTGCATTGTGACATTACAAAATTATTCAACCACATTTACTAAATTTGTTGACTATGTTGGACTATGTTTATAGAATATATTTGATAGCCAACACTCTTTAACTTCAGCCAAACATAATTGTGTATTACTATTAATGATAAATATTAATAGTGAAACATAGTCAACCACATTAGTGAGCATTGTCAAAAAAAATCAACCTTTATAATCATTGTTTAAATTGTTGAGGATGATTAAACAATTTTGAAAAGTGGTAATAGTTATCACAATGTTACATTACATTGAAATTTATCCAACATTGCATTGTGATTTTACAAAATTAGTCAACTAAAATTACTAATGTGGTTGATTATGTTTGATTATGTTTGAAAAACACATTCAAATAATGTAAAAGACCATCAAATAAGCCCACCATAGTCTATTCTTAAATATTTGATGACAATCTTCAAGTTCAGTCAAACATAATCTCCTATTAATATTATTGATTAATATTCATAATCAAACATATTGTGGCATTGGAATGGTATAGAAATACATCCATTGTTACATTGTGACAAAAATTGCCACAATCTTACATTACATTTCAATTTATCCAATGTCACATTTTGACGCTAAAAATATTAGTCAACTACATTTAATAATGTGGTCGACTATGTTCAATTATGTTTGTTGGCTATGTTTGACAACCAACACTCTTCAACTTCATTCAAACATAATTTCCTATTATTAGTATTCACTCATATTAATAGTGAGACATAGTCAACCACATTAGTAAACAAAGTCAACCTTTATAGGAATAATTTAAATTGTTGACCATGATCAAACTTTGTCACAATGAGACAATCATTGTGGCAATGTTATGTTGCAATGAAATATATGGTTTGATATTAGGGTTTATAATATTATGGTTTGATATTAGGTTTATAACATTAGTTTTCATTTTCAAGTTTATAATATTAAAGTCAATATTGGTTTTAAAATTTGGGTTTGTAATATTGGTTAATATTAGGTTTTAATTTTGGGTTTAAACTATTTGGTTTTATAATATCACGTTTAAAATTGGGTTTTAATATTAGGTTTTATAATTTTAAAGTTGATAATATCAACCACACACGCAACCACATTTCAATTTATTCAATGTCGCATTGTGACATTACAAAATTAGTCAACCACATTTAATAATGTGGTTTACTATGTTCAATTACGTTTATCATTCAAAACTCTTCAACTTTAGTCAAACATAATAAAGCATTAATATTATTGATTTTATTATTAATCAAACATATTCAATCACATTACTCAAGCAATGTCACCCTTCATAGTTAATGCTTAAATACTTGACCATGATAAAACTTGGTCAATACTATGTTTATCATATTTAACAATAGTCAACCTCATTCACCATATTTAACATTTGGGTTTGTGATATTTGGGTTTATAATATTACTATTTGATATTTGGGTTTATAATATTAGGTTTAATATTAGGGTTTATAATATAGGGTAGTTAATATGCAGGGTTTACTATTAGAGTTTATAATATTGGGACTAATATTAGGTTTTATAATATTAAGATTTTATATTAGGTTTTAATATTAGGGTTTAAATGTTAATTGAAACTTACTCACTTATTTGAACACTTAAACTATCCTTAATTATATTAAAATGCTAATTTTAAGGACCTCATATTAAAACCCAATACTAATACCCAATACTTTTTTTTTCTCGTTTAGACTAATCCTAATCTTCCCATTTTCTCCTTCCCATTCCCACCCATGGGTTTCGAACCGATGACCTTACGAGAACAGAGTGCCTTAGCAGTGCACCCCATCACTTAGGAAGTTCTACACCACATGGGCTACTAATACCCAATACTTAAACCTAATACCAGTATAAATTAATTAATAATGATATTATAATTGTAAATATAATATAATAATACTAAAATCTAATTATTACAGTTATATTTTATTTAATATGAAATGGCTTCCATACACCTAATAATTATTAATGTAGTCTATCTGCATATCTCATCTGGTTTTCCATGTGGCTAATATATGTGCACCGACATATATTTTTTTTTTGGATAGCTTTAAGCTTGTTAGTAAAATGTTCAACTTGTATAAACTGTATTATCCATTTCATTTTATCGTTAAGTTTAAAATGTTCAAATGCACAAAAGTTTTGTTGTTATACTACTAGTGTGGTTTCTCTAGTGGCAAGCTACTGAGTTTAAAGCAAGATGCATATTTCTTTATGAATGAGTAATACAAATTGTGCTTGAGTTACAAAAAATAGAATGAAAAATAATTTAATATTTCATGTATGAAACACATTGTGCCTTTTATTGTGTCAATTGTTACAAACTATATTATAACTTTAGGCACACTTTACAAGTACACATATATGACATCGATTCAACACTAGTTCTCCAATATTACTCTATATAGGAATCATATGAAGGGAATTCAATATAGCCATTTATAGTTTCATCTTGTGGAAACCACACTTCAAATACAATAAAAGTGTTTTACAAAGGAAGTGTTCTTCTTTCTTATAGCTCTTATAGGGTAATCAATTTAGTTGTTTAAACACTTGTATTGAGTCAAGTTTTAAAAGAAATAAAAATATAGTATTATGTTATGGATATTACTACAATGTCTAATAAAAAAATACAACTACAAGGAAAATACCTTCTAGTAGTGATTATAATGAAGGCTTTTAATGTTATAATATTAGAATCAATTGTTAAAAAAACATCCAATAAAAATTGTTTGCTATAGAAGATGTTCTAGCACAGATTTTAATGATTTTTCATCACAAATTAAAAATCTTGGCACCTGGAGGTTTTAGTGGATGTTTTTGTTGTTGTTGATGGAACAAGTAGCACCAGTGAACTACATATATAATCACATTGGTCTTCATAAATAAGTAAAAGCATCGATACATTGAATCCAAAGTACACTAGTTCATAATATAGACCACGCCAGTACTAATAGATAAAAATATCCTAGGGGTGTTCGTGTAAGGAACGAAACTGGGGTACACAAAAATTATTGTTTGTGTCGGTGCTTTTGTTTAAACTTGCAGAGCCAATATGTATAGTTTGCATAAAATCCTCAGCGCACTACTTATATAATTGTATCAGTGTTTTTATGTTTCATAATGCACCAGTGCTAATATATAAAAAAGTCTTATGGCATTCATGTAAGGAATGGCACTAGGGCATGCAGAAGAAAATTTCACTCTGAGTGCTTTTGTTTAAACTCGCAACTCAGATGTGTGTTGTTTGTATAAACACACCATTGCATTTGTTTTATTAAAGGACCAATGTTGTTAAATTTAATTATACACCAAGGCTGGAAATGATATGTTTTAGGAATGGGGTGTCAATTCTATGAAGGCATTGGTGCATCGAGAATTACAATGCACTCGAGAGTTAAATGCAAACAATACTAGTTCTTGAAGGAATAAACACCCCAATGTTTTCTTTCTCGAAAAGGCACCAATCATGAAAAATGATTTCACCATGGTGCTTTTATCTAATATAATGCACCCATGTATTTTCATGTTTGGGATGCACCATTTTTTTGAATGAGGTTCTCTTTTTTGGAAAAAATCAACCTATTACAATGTAATTACTGTAATTTTTTAAATCCATTATTCATAAAAAAAATCAACATATATCTTATAACAATATTCATATAAATTAAAATTTGATTAGTGCATTTGTATATGATAGTTGAATTAATTTGTTTTATTATCATATTTCACATCTCTTCATTATAATAATAATCATCCATATAATTAATTAGTGGTGTAACATTTCACAATGACATTGGATAACACAATAAAATAAGCTAAAATTTATCGTATTATATATAAATAAGAGTCTCTTTGTCATACAAAATGGGACTCTTATTTATAACCCCTTGTCTTTGGATTTAGAAACTATGCCCATTACATTAAACAAAAAGTATGATTTTCAGAGACAATTATTTCAAAAAATACAACAAGTTGAATTGATATTCAAATATATAATAATTATTCGTTGGAATTATTGTTAGTGATAAAGCCACTTCCATTACTTGGGTTATTCAGAAGAATTTTTTATTGATTACATCGTTTGTTTTCATCCTCTTGATCTTGTTCCATCTGCAAACATAAAAATAATGTAATGAGTGTATCTACATTGGTGAGAACAATGAAAATTGGAATAAATAATATAAATCCATGTAAATTTAATAGCAATGTCCCAAAGAAAGAATTAACACATAAATTGTGCACATGGCTTCAAAACCAAGTCGCATGCCTTGTTTCAACAATTCTTCTGTTGACGTAGTTCTATACTTTGTTTCCAACATGTTTTAAACCTCTATACAAATCATAATTTAATATAAGGGATTTTTTTGTTCTATTAATTATAAACTCAGAGAATTAAGACAACATATATACTTACAAACTCCACAATTAAATTTTGATATGCCAACATATACTCACAACACTTATTTAACCCAATGGACCAATCAATTATTCTGATGGCTCTTCTTTGTATGTTAGCACCCATTTGAAGACATTCAAGGATTGTTGTTGTAAAACAACTTAAAATATACAAAAAAATGAAACCTTGAGTAGTCATAAGGAAATATTAACAATTCATTACAAACTTTGAAATCAACCCTTTTCTTCCTTGGCATCTTGTTTTATGTGTTTAATGAGTTCCATTTTATTTTATTTTCTGCAAGAAAATACTCGAAAACTAATATTTAATGATAAGTTGTTTTTTGTATGTATAAAGTGAATCATGATTACATGCACTTTAAGCATGTAGTTGTTGAGACAACTCTTCCTGTGATGCAATAATTTCCATTTCTTTGACCATATCCTTGTACACATCTTTGGACGTTCCTTCTGGCATGTTTTTCATATCAACTCAATGATAATTTTGGATTTTCATAATTTTCATGAAAAAAATAATAACTTATTTTTGTATTGATATATGAAAACTAAGTATAACAAAATAGATACTAATAAATGAATTTTTTTTAATAATATATAAATATAATTCTTTAAAATAATTTTAATTAGGAATATTACATTTTTAATGATTATTTTTTGTTGTTTTATGTTTTTTCTATTGCAAGTCTAACATGTATCATTGACCATTTCTTTGGAAATGCTTCCTACAATTTAGATATAATTTGGTTCTTAGAATTGTTGGATTTATTTTCATATTGTAAGTGGAAAGTATTTCTATACATTCCTTCCACTACATCTCTCATAGTTTTGTAAAATAATTCCCCCCTTTCATTAACCTCCAACACCACTCTAGATGAGCTAAGGAGCAATTCATCGTCATTTACATGTTCTATAATTTTCCTTTTCTTAGAACGGCATTGATATGTTCATTCATTTTTACTCCCTGTAGAAAAATAAAGATATATGAATTAATAGATTGTTTGAAACATGTTAACCTAATATTATTAAGTATAATACCAATAAAAATTCAAAAATTCAAAAAAAAAAAAAACTCACATTGAATAGCTTTTTTTCATTCACCTAGTTTACTCTCTAGCAATTTTTATATCATAATTTTAATATCTTCTACACTTAGATTACAAATAATATTATTGACCTTCTTCATTTTGTCGCTTTGAATGATACACACCAACCAATGCATATTAGTTAAACTTAAATATAGTTAAAACATATTAATTTTCAAAAGAATATACAATGAACTTTCCTTCTAGGTGTTTTTTCTATGTGCTATCATTGTGTCGATCAATATTTTTCTTACTTGACACCTTCTGAGATTTTTTTTATCAATATACAAATTTTACAATTCAATTCAAAATACATTAAATATTTTCACAAATATATCATATATTTTTCAACCAAAAATAGCTCTGGTAACTGGTGCATTTATCTAAATAAACACACCTATGTGTTTATCCCATTAATGCACTGACACATTTAATTATTTAGCACTATCATGGCAAATTTACATTTTTAAAATAATTTTAAATTATGACGGTGTGATTTATAAGGTTAAACACACCGTAAATATTTAATGGTGTTCTTTGGAAGAGGCACATCAGTGTGTTATATTACACCATGAAAAATGATGAACAAACTGAATAGAATCGACAGTGTTATAATATAACAATGTGATTTATTACATGGGGCACACTAGTGTGTTATATTATAGAGGAGCACCATAGAACATATAGTCACTTTTTTTGAAACAGAGAGGGCCGACAAATTTTGGATATAAATTACTAAGCGATTCCCCTACTTTACATGTCAAACACCCTCTATATAGTAATTACACATACTCACTAAACCTAAAATGGCTAAAATGAAAAAGCCCTAATTGTGAAGTGGTAGAGGAATTTAAACCCTAAGGTGAAATTTTGTAGGAAGAAGCAACGGTTTAAGGTAAATAGTGAATTTTTTTGTTTTCTTTTTTAATTTTAATTAAATTTAAATTGGAACAGAGATCCTAAAATTTTTCAATTGTAAAATCCATAATAAAAATTTTATTATATAAGGATTTTAATTTCTTTTGTTCTAAATTATGATTAAATCTAATGGAAATTGTAAAATATTTTAATAGTAAAACTATTTTTTTTCTATCCACAGTTTAGTGGGAATCACCATACCTTTCAAATTCTGATATTTTTGCAGTTCCAAAATATTTTTTTGTTCAATCGTGCTCGCAGTATGTCTTTATTGAAATTTAATTCTCTTTCAAAAAACCCTTATAGGAATTGTACATTTTTTTCTTAGTAAAATAAACAATTCAATTTAAAATTTTTACTATCGAGGGTTTTGAGTGAATCACCATAGCCTTCAACTTCTGATCTTTTGAATAGTTCTGCTACTCCAAAGTATTTTGTTGTTGCACGGTGCTCCTGGTATGTATCTCTTGTAAATCACTCTTTTGACATTTTGGGTAAAACAATGAAATAGTGAATAACCTTTTACTATTGAAAAGACTTTATGAAATTGTATTTCGAAAAATCAATTGCCGCTCATTTTTTAATTAAAAAAAAAAGGAAAAAAAAGTGTGCTTTCTTTTTTTTCAATTTTTTCGCACATCAATGTGTTTGATAGTCAAGCGCACTGATGCGTTTATACTAAAATCACACGCACATTGTCGGGCCACCAAACGTTTTCAATGCATCAACATGATTTATTTTTTTGTAATCCCAAAATAGTGTGATTATTTTTTTAACACAATGGAACAGTTTGTATTTAAACATGTAGGTTCCCTAATTGTTATAAGAGCACTGATTAGTTTGAATTAAATTTTATTTTCTAAAATTTAGAAATAGATGTGTAGCAATGCTTCTTCTTTTTTAAATGTGTCTGTGTATTTTTTGTACAAGAGCACCGATAAGATAGAATTTTTCTTTTAGAATTCCAGAAGCGGACACAGGTATTATTTGAACACCTCAATGATGGTATTTTAAAGATGCATCGGTGCACTTTTTTATGGTAAGAACATCGGTAGGTTTTAAAACATTTGAATTACAATAGTTCGTAATATACATTATAATAGCATTAAGTTGGTTGAATTCATTTTTATTTTTTAAAATCCGGAAATAGGGGTGTACTGGTGTTATTTTTTATTAAACACATCAGTGTGTTTCTATACAAGAGCACTAATATGATAACATATTTGTTTTCGAAATGTCAGAAACTATTTTGGGTATTATTTAAACGCCTCAGTTATGGTATTATTTAAACACATTGGTGCACTTTGTTCATATAAGTGCACCGGTAAGGTTTAAAAACCAAACGAAATTTTATTTTCACATAAAATGGCATATTAATCTCAAATTATCCTTTACGATGCATCCACATGAATTAAAATAGTTCATAGTATACATTTTCCACTTAAAATGGCCTTATTCTTGAAAAATGGTTTGAAAACTATATTGAAATTCAAATTGTGGTTATATGGTTCTCGAGATTAATTTTATATATACACATAAAATTTTATTTTTGATTTTTCTCAAATGCAGGGAAAAAATCTTCATAATATCAAATGACTAATTCTTCAAATTCCAACTCATTCCATATTACTAATCAAATTCCTTCACTAATTTTTCCCTTTACATCTCTAGTAAGTTGAAATTTTATTTATATTTCGATTATATAATTGGATTTTTTTAATCAATGTCGATTTGAATAAAAATATATCCAAATTTGCAGGATTATACTTCAGAATTGAGTTCTTATTCAGAAAATATTCCTCCATTTAAAAAAACATCGGAAGCTCTTATCATGAGCATCATATCACAAGTAGTTGGTAGATGAAAATGGACATCCTCCACAATGTCAATTGGAAAATGACATCTTATAGCCGCAATCCTAGATAAACAATGGTAATAATTATTTGGTATAATGTAAGTTCAACAAACAAATTTCATTGACGTTGTTAGTGATATCATTGACATGTACTAATGACATTAAATATTTTTTTAAATTAGGATTCTAGTGATGTGGATAGACGCACCTACCATCTCCCAGCTCACCCCACTACAATGTCAACTTGAGAGAAGGTTACATTAAGAGCAGGACTTGGAGACGAAGAATACAAAGAATGGTTGAATCAAACAACTATTCAATTCCCACTATGTCTACATTCACGAATTAGGAACTACTACATAATAGTAGTTCTTCATCACAAGTTTGAAATTGAGGCAATCAAATAGAGGTGGGTATGGATGATTACTTACGGGATACAATTTCCATGCAGGCAATGATGTTAGATGCATTCCTGAATGATGAGCTATATGATTATGCTCATATCACTAATACCGTATTTTAAATCTTGAAATCCGCTTCCACCTCCCCTCTCTTTGGACTTGGAGATAAGTAAAAATATACTCATATGGGGACAACAATGTTTTTGTACAATGTGAAAGAAAAAATTTTCATGTCAAATGCATGTTTCTCTATAATATTGAGATAATTGATCTGTATGATAAATCAAGTTCCTTATAATTTTTCACGCAGTCAATATTAAAAATGGTCTATTTTATGAATGTTAAATATTGACATTATACAATTATATTCCCTAAAAACTACAGGATATTCAAAGATAAGGTTATTCCAAGTGATAATTCCTTTCGAATTAGCTGTGAAGAGGCAAATATTATTTTGAAAATGTTGGGTGTTGAGAACATATCATATCATGCATAGTTGAATGATTGTATTCTATATAGAGGAGAATATTTAGAAAAATATATATGTTCGAAATGTGGGCATGAAGGTACCATAATTAAAAAAAATGGTTAAATCACATGGTTGTCCTCATAAGATATTGAAGAACATGCATATAATACCAAGGATTCAAAGACTCGTTTGTTGCAAATAATTAGCTATGTTGCAAAGATGGCATGACTCACACATAAGTGAGTCAGGAGTTATGTGAATCCAAACATATTGAATAACCATGAAGCATATAAAGGATACATGGTATGGAATATTCAAGGATGAAGTATGAAGTCTCCAACTAAACATAGCCATGGATGGCATCAACCGATATTCCTTCGAAAACACCAACTATTTTTTTTGGCCTGTAGTAGTGATCAACAACGATATCTCTTCATGGTTTTCTAGAAGAATGAACATATTATGTTGGCTCTCATAATCCCTGGTAAAATAAAAGTGAAGAATATGGATGTTTACTTACAACCATTGGTAGATGAATTGAAGGAAATATGGGAAGGTACATGTGTATGATGTATCAAGGCCCATCGCAATAGAGACGGTTTTTACATTGTATTTCATATGTGCTTACACCATACATGATTATATAGGCTTAGTATTTTTCTACAGTAAATTACATTTTTATTTATTTGTTTATATACACAACAATTTTGTTTCACATATTAATTTAACTTTTTTTAAATATTTTGATCTTTATGGTCACTAACATGTTGGCATGTATACAATAATTTTGTAGGTATTATAACAAAATGATATCATGGATGAAAATATTATGGACCGTCTCTTAAGTTTAGGTGGTAGGACCAGCAACAAAATATAGTGTATGATTGTTCTATGATATTCCTCCTAGAAGATCACCCTTACAGAAGAGCAACATAAACTTTCAATGGTAAACCAGAGACAACCCAAAGGCCTACAAAAATGACATCATTTGAATGGTTTACAACATATGAGAGAGGGAGAAGGATAACGAATTTTCAAAAAAAAATTATTTAAATGGAGTGCCTATGTTCAATGATACAGAATTATTCGACACCTATGTTGAGAAATTACCCGTTGGGATGAAAAGGAAATGTGACGTTTATTAGCTCCCATATTGGGAGCATCTTAAGATTACCCACATACTAGATCTCGTGCATATAGTTAAAAATGTTTCATATTATTTATGGAGGAACGTATCATCGAAAGAAAGTGACACATTGGCTATTAGGAGAGACTTATTTATTGAAGAAATAAAAATAAACATTGATCGAGACAAGGAAATAGAGGAGAGGTAGCTCCCTCTTGCTTTTTCAAAGAAGGTTATGGCCCACGGATTTTAAAGAAAGATGATATTTCTTTGGCAAAGGAAGTTACAATGAGTGTGAGGGTGCCTTCTTTATATGGGTCTTCACTACGACACTTATTCACTATGGAATACCATTTGGCAGGGTTGAAATCACATGAAAATTTGAAGCTTCTAAGAGTACATATGTCAAAAACATGATTTTTTAATTTTTTTTAATTTTATGTAATGGGATATTTTATAATTATTTTTTTTTCTAATTTTTCTATTTACTGTGAAGTGTCATTATCCTTTGCTCATGCGTGGGTGTGTGAACCATGAATTCCCCTAAGACTTGCAACATGTCACATCTAAATTATCTACATTTTTACATTCAATCACATCAAAGGATATTCATATAGCTAGCATTCCATGATGGTGTTCAGAGATAGCTGAGATTGTTTATAGATTTGAGAACAAATTATCATCAAGTTTCATGGACCTGCAAGTTCATCTTCTAATTCACCTACTAGATAAGGTTGAATTAGTTGGGGTGGATTCTTATTGTTGGATGTTATTCTTAGAGACGTACATGAAAATATTGAAAGGTTTTTTTCGACAAAGGGAAAAACATGAGGGGTCTATGGCAGAGGGGTATATATTGTATGATTATTTCTATTATGCTAGTGAGTATAGCAAGAAAATCGACAACACACTAGGTGCAGTGATTTTGGATGACGAAAGGGACGAAGAAAATAGAGAAACATGTCTTCTTAAAACTAATGGAAAGAGGTGCATGATAAAGTGTAAGTGCATGCTTATCATTTGTCAAATTACTACATAATAACTATTCGCATCAAAATTCATATTAAAGCCATCAACAAATTCACTCTTTAGAATATTGAAGTGACATAATCGTGGGTCGCATTGTTCAAATAAAAGAGGAGGAAATGTGACAGTGACAGGAAAGAATTAAAATGATTTAATGGTATAAGTGTGCCTTAACTCGATCATTTAAAATTAAATATTCTAATGACATGCCCTAATGGTTGGCTTGTTGATCAAGTCAGAGAGAAATATGGTGCATTTCTTACTTACTCACATGTTCAAGAGGATGTGATAAACATTAGAATTGGGTGCAACAACTAGCTAATTATAATATCTTTCTATACAATTTGAACTTCATACTACACCTCTGAATTGTAACACACACACACACACACACATATATTCATATATATATTTATCTTATTTTGAATTATTTTTGGGTTCTTAGTGTTAGCTCCCCATAATTTGGTATATTGGTGAGAACAAAAATGTGGAGAGGACACTTGAACCACTTTAGGATTATAGGATCTAGCCCTCCTGAATCCGGAGAGGGATCTCTCCAATAAGTGAAAAGATTGATTTATCCTTAAAGCTTTTGGGTATGATTTTATGCTAGTTATGAAGAACGAGGGTTTTGTTTTGTTTTGGATGGTTGAGCATGATTATTAGTTGAGTGAAAAATCCTAAAATGGAAATAGTTTCAAAGGTGTGAAGTTGCAAGCAATCAGAATAGGCTTTGGCTAAAAAGATAGATATAACGTTGGTTCTTAGTCCATTGGGCTATGAAGTCATAAAAGGGTTTAATTGAGCAACAACTTCAAGAGTGGTCCAAGGGGAAATTCATCTATATCACAAGATCTTTGAGATTAAATGATGGGATGGAAACAATAAAAGTGTTGGAGGGGTGGAAACAGATAATAATTTCAACTAGGATTTATAGTATGTCCAAACAAGAAAATCCTCTTAAGCAACTGTTTAAAACCAACCAAAGGGTAGGGCTCACCATAAACCTCTTTGGACAAGCTCGTATTAAAGATAACTCAAGAGACAAACAATCTAGTAATCTGCATAATTACCTTCCGAAAGGATGAAAACACATAAGAGAAACAAAATTCAACTTAAGATCAGATAAGATACTTTTAAATCTAGTCTGCTTTTAGCAAACACTTAGGGAAACTTTCAGAACTACCTTTGGAGAGAGAGCTAGAAAACAGGGCACACCATCACTTTTCTAGTCTAACTTTACTAAGCAAATGATGAAAATAACATTCAAGAACAATGTTTAAAGTAAACAGCAGGACGAGGGAACACCAGCATTCCTAACGGCTTGACTGTATTGAATCATTCTTAAATAAACAATTTAGAGGAAAACATTGAGATAAAGTTTATCAGTCAGAGAAGGGTACTGTAAACAGTAAGTCCTAACTCTATGTGTGTTTTTGTTTATCAGAGAATAATGGAAAAAATGGCATACATGAAAGGGAAAAAAATTAACACAGAAATAAGCACTTCACCAGTGATATAGACCAGGATCCCAAGAATCAGCTTGTATATTGATGTCAAACCAGCTACAGCTTCAAGTCCAACGTTTCAGTTCATTAATCATCTTCACTTCTTAGCCTAACTTATAGATCACAAATAGAGCTTCAAGAGTCAGTGAACACTATTTACAAGTAGGAGTTTCAAGCACAAGTATATTTCAAAGTTCTGCAACCAACATTGTTTCATCTTCTACAGAAGTATTTATAGAAGACCATGAGGAGGTGGGATAGGATAAAAGATCTTCAAGGTTAAATTAATACATATTTAATACGTATCGGCCTTTGAGGGGCTCAATGGAGAAGATTAAAGATATTTGCTCTGTATTAATTGTTTTACATTAAGAATTAATCTTGGTGGGATGATTTTGTTGACTTTAAGGCTCTATGTCATCTTGTAATAACTCTACTGATATTTTTGCAATAAATCTTTTGGCTTGAATTAACTGTTCGGCTGTCATGAGGAAAATATCCTCTATTTTGGTCATTACTCGGCCTCTGTTGAATGTTGTGAGGCTACAGGTGGCATTAGGTAGCAGAGAGGAATCAATTAGCCTCTGATGTGGAAGTGGAGGTATCCTTTGTCTGATAAATATTTTTTATTTGTCTTTAACTGTGTTTTAATTTAGTGGATTAGGCTTTTGATTTTTGATCTTAGCCGTAATCTGCCAAAACTGTGAAAACAATCTTCAATCTTCAATTCTTCTATGATTAGGTCTTCAACACTGATACTCTTTGATTATTTATGCATTGTTGTCTCTTGTTGATGTGCAAGTGCGACAGGGGCTTTATAAAGCTGCCAACGTTCATGAGACACCGGTAAACGTGCTGTTGCAACCCTGTGGAACAATCTATTTGATAAACAAAAGCCTGGAGTATCATCATCCTCGGCTTTTATTTTCTTTTTAAAATATTTGAAAAACCTTTGAAACCTGCACAAACAAAGAAACATTAATAAATACTACATATTTTTTGTTTTAACTGCTTTAGAGGATGTGATTGGGAGCATGGTTGTTGGATGAATGCATCCAATGGTGGGGATCGATCGCGGGAGGTCAAAGAGGAAAGCAGTGGAGTGAACGGTGCAAAGATTAAGTTAGGGTCATTGATCTCGCAGAGATCAACGGTCGGGAGCAATAGTAATAATATAATGCAAAGGGGTCACATTATAATTACATAAGCGAAAATTTGAAGAAATACAAAGGAAAAGGGGAAAAATCCCTTTGGTGGAAGAAATGTATTGAAGTGAAATTTGGGGTTTCTGGATGATTGTGGGCCATTAGATCAGATTGGACCCCGGAGATCAATGGTTAAGATTGATATAAGAAGTATTTTGGTGAAGGCGGAGGGCGATAGAACAACGCAAAATCCAATTGGGACCATTGATCTGCAGAGATCAACGACGGAGGTCGCATGCGATGAAACACAATGGAAACAAGGGAAAGGTGGTTTCAACTGGAGAAACCACTGTTTTCATGTTATTTTTTAGTGGTTTCCAAATTTCCCAAAAAAAACGCAATACAGTCTGCCACCCGCCACGTGTCCAAGGGAAAACCACTTTTTTCGCATAATTTTTTGGTGTTAAACCTCTGTCGCAGAAAAAATGTGAAACTTAATGCGAGCCATTGGATAGACGGGTGCAGATCCGACGGTGCGGATTTCACACACCGGAGGGTAAGATGCACGGTCAGAAAAAGGTAGGGTGGTTTTATTATGTACCGTCCGATCAGGGAATCGACAGTGGAGATCAAATCTGGGAGGTTAATGAAATAATATATAAGGCAAAGAATGGGTTAATATGGGTCGTTGATCTGCAGGGATCAACAACTGAGATTGGGTAAAAGAACATTATATAGGGGTTTTCATGTTTTTAACCAAGGTCGGGAGGAAAGATCTGGACCGTTGGATGTTGACATGTGGTCGGCCCATATGTAATCGGAGCTTTCCCAATCAGCGGGGGAAAAACAAAATGGGTGTCGATGCAATTGACTATGGGTCGTCGATCTACAGATCAGATCGACGGTGGGAAAATAATTACGAGTTTGGAAGGTAGAGGAAAAGGGCTTTGAGCGGGAGTAATGACAACCGTTGAATCTGGGAAGGCGGGGAGGAGATCAACGACTAATAATTGATCGAGAGATCGCTAATCGGAGGTTGCAAATAAAATAATAAGTGCTCCCAATGAAATCTATTGATGAGAGATTCTCCTGATAATTGATTGGTTCGAGATCAATGGTTGGGATTCATTAAAACATGAACCGGCACAAACCCTTTATAACATATGAAAACCCAAATTTTAATTAAAAACAAATGTTTAACAGCTTCGGGGCGGGTTATATATATAAGGTTTGGCGCTCGATTGTAGGGCCTTGGGTTATATGAAAACGATATAGGGACCGGGGTTCAAACATATAAAGGGCCAATTGCATCGAAACAATGGTGTAGGAATTTTCAATCTACCCATTTGGAAAATCTCCGATGCGAGATCACGTGGATCGTCGATTGGGAAAAGATCAACAGTTCTTTTCATCAAAAACATGAACTCGCGGGTTTTAATATAAACATAGGAAAAAGTGGGTTTTATGATTTTACAAAGGAAAAAAGTGATCGGGAATGGTTTATATAATTTTTTCAGTGCCTGATTGCGGGCCCAAGTTTATGCGAATGAGACAAGGGATCAGGGGTTAAATACAAAGGGGCTCATCGGATCGGAGGTCTCATATAACACAAAAACTTGCGCTCGCCGATTACTTCCAATGCAATAAGCACTCGGGGCTATTAGTACTTGGTTTTAGTGCTAGGGAATATGTGGGAAAGTGGTTTATGACTTAGCCCAAAGGGGCTTAAGCCTATAGTCAAAAAAGCTTATTTTTTATGAAATTTTCGAAGTTTTTTGATGGATTTGGGGGTTTCGGTAAGGTTAAAAAATGAGTTTTAAGCCTTATAAAGGGGTCTTCATGAAGCGGAAGGAGGGAATACATGAAAAATGAAATAATTTCATGGGGAATAAAGGGGTAAAAATGGAGGTTAATTTGAAGTGAAAAGAGAGTTAAAATGAGGGAAAAATGGGGATTTTTGCAGCAGTCTTTTCTTCATGAAATCAACAGAATTTCTGAGTTTAAAAGGGGAAATAGCAGTGAAGATTAATCATAGGATAATATGTCTTCATAAGACTTCAAGAGATGACAATTTTGCAATAAAACTTGTTTCTTGAAAGCTTCAAAAATGTTTTAGCCACCATTTGATATGACAAATTTTATAGGTGGCTAACATTGGCGCCACTTGGGGATGGTGCCTTCTTGAAGGCATCAAGAGTTTTAGACTTGCATTCTTTGGGGGGCTGATCAGTGCCTTATCCATTGGGCTGCAACTTTCTTTACTTGGATGATCTTCTTTTGCTCTGAAAATATTAGCAGCCATGGAAAACAATGGAACTTCATCAACACAAGCTTTCTACCTACCCAATCCTACTGCTCTAACATTTTTTCTTCTTTAGAGTGCACTTGGATTGGCAAACTCTCTTACAACATTTTATTCTTTTGAAAGCAATAAACTAATCTAAGTCTACTTCTTATTTCTCCATCAACTCAAATTAAACAGTTGAGTTCATATGCTTCTCTACCTAATCTACTATCTGTTAGGATTAAACAGTCTAACAGATTCTTATTCACTAATTTCTAAAACATAAATTTAAAAGCATACAAGTTAGGATTGAACAGTATAACTTGTTACTAATCTATGGCATAAAAAAAAGTTGCACATTGATATTTATTTTACAGAAAATTAAATCAAAATGGAAGGCTTAAGATCTAAAAGTTCTAAGCACGACCTTCTCTTTTTATAGCTCTGTTTTTTGAGTTTATTTGAGCTATTTTTTCCTTGTTCTCTGGTTTAGATTTTGAGCTAATTAGAACCAATTTACCCCTTTCTTTGACTCAAAATTAAAACATATAGGATTCATTCTTCTTTTGGACACTTAGGTTCAGATTTTGAGCTTTTTTGAACCTTTAAATTCTATCCTAATCTACCTAACTGATAAGCCAAGATTAAGTTGTTTGGAAAATAAAATTCACTAACCTATCAGCAGTAAATTTAAAACTAATTAGTCATGATTAGGTTGTATGAATAACTAGAAGTTTGTTTTCAGGAGTGGCATTTGAGCTTGCACACTTTTAGATTTTGTTTCTCTTTTTGGTATGGGGTTGTACCTTTATTGTTTTTACAATCTGCCCTCTTTTCTTTCTTCTATTGTTTTTTTTTTCTTGATTTTTATAACTTTGAATGAAATGATGGGTGAAATATTTATAATGGAAAAAGGATAAAAAGGCTTTCAAAACATGATGGAATCAAGAGAAGTAATGTTTGAGAATCCTGCCATTGACAAGACCCCCAAACAGTTCTGCTCCATTTAACTCCTGCAAGAAAAAGGAATTGTTACCAGCAGCAGAATGAATGAGATAAGGGCCAAGCCATAATTTGTCAAATTTTCCATGCTTGCCCTTGTCTTCTCTCCTTGAATCCCACTTTAACACTTTGTCCCCAACATTGAAATTGTTGGCCTTTGTTCTTCTATCAAAAAGCCTCTTGATGCTCTCTTTATTTTGTAATGCTTTGTTGTAAGCCTCCTCTCTACTTTGCTGAAGATGAATGGTCTAATTTATTCTTCTGATCATATCATTATCTTCAGACTGTACCTCTTGAATGAACTTCATAGTTGGTACACCAAGGCTAGTTCGAAAAATTGCATCAGTACCATACACAAGCTGGTAGGGTGACATTCCAATAGATTTCTTTAGTGTCAATCTATTAGCCCAAAGTGCATGAACTAGATTTGTGTGCCAAGACTTCTTGTTGTCCTCCAATAGCTTCTTGATTATGTTCACTAAAATCTTGTTTGAGGATTCTACTAGTCCATTACCTTGAGGGTAATACGTCGTGGAATGACCCAATGTTATCTAATATTTGTGACAGAACTCAACCATCTTCTTGGATCCAAATACAGCTGCATTATCAATGATGATCTTTCTAGGACAGCCAAATCTAGAGAGGATATGAGTCTCAATGAATTTTATGATGACTGAGTCATTGACTTACCTAGAGGGGATGGCTTCTATCCATTTGGTGAAGTAGTCTGTTGTAGTGAGAATCCATTTATGTTGGGCAGATGAGGGTGGATGGATTTCTCATATGAATTCATGTCCCCACTGTTGAAAAGGAGCTTCAACAGTGATTGGATGCATAGGTAAGGGTAGTGGCTTCCTTTTGCCTTAAAAAAGTTGGCATTTATGGCAGGCAATGATCATCTTGTGTACATCAAGAAAGAGAGTGGGCCAATAGTAACCGACCCTTAGGATTTTATTGGCTGTTGTCTTCCAGTAGAGGTGGCCTCCACATTCTCCATCATGAAATTCATGCTTAACCTTCTTTGCATCAAACTCAGGCAAACATTTAAGCAATATTCCACTTTCATTTTTCCAATAAAGGCATTTATCTATAATGCAGTAGTTTACAGCTTTTAACTTTAGAAATCTTGCCTTCATTTTTGATAAACCAGGAGGTGTATTCAACTTAAGAAAAACATATAGAATATCAGCGTACCAAGAGGAATTCATAAAATGATCTTCAACAATGGGGGTTGAGAGTTCCTCTTTTTCATCTAAAGCATTTATCATATTAATATCAAGAACTTAAAAATTGGATTCAGCCATTGATCTAGCTAGACCTTGGCCTTTAATGAGTTTAGTGGGCTTGATCTCTAAATCATATTCAAGTATCACAGCTATCCACTTACCTCTCTTACCATCTAGGTCTTGTGTTAGAATGTCTTTCACAACTGAATTCGGGACAAAGGCAATGATGTGTGACTGAAGGATGTATAATCTAAAGTCTTTTAAAGCTTTGACCAAAGCCAAAGCTTGCTTTTCCATGATATTGTACTTCAGGGGTGCATCCCTCAAAGCCTTGCTAAAGAATGCAATAGGCTTCTCTTGTCCTTGTGGATTTTTCTGTAAAGGGACAACAACTATTGTATGTTCTGATGCAAATGAAAAAATATAAAAATATTTTGAAAAATCGGGACTTATTAGAACTGGTGTTTTGGTTAACTCTTGTTTAACCAGTCAAAAGGACTTATTTTCTTCCAAGGTCCATTTTACCCCTTGCTCCTTCTTCAGCATGTTTGTAATGTTTCTAAGGAGCTCAGCCAAGTTGGGTATGAACCTTCTCAAGAAATTAATCTTTCTAATGAAAGATTGGAGTTCCTTGATGTTTTGAGGATGAGAGATTTGCAATATGGCCTCAATCCTCTCTTAGTCTATTTTTATTCCCTCCTCTGAAATAATGTTCCCAAGAAGTTTACCTTCCTAGAGCCCAAACAGTGTTTTCTTAGGGTTTAAAGATATCCCAAACTTTCTACATTTCTCGAATACTTTTCTCAAATGTTCAAAGTGCTCTTCATCTGTCTTTGAAAACACAGTAACATCATCAAGGTAAATAATGATGAAGTAGCCTAATTCTTCCGAGAATGCTATGTCCATGGCTCTTTGAAAATTTGCTCCATCATTCATTAGACCAAAGGGAATTTTCACATACATGAAAGTGCCTCAGGGTGTAGTAAAAGCTTTCTTTAATTGATCATCAGGATGAACTAAAATTTGATTGTATCCTAAATAGCCATCTAGCAAACAAATTCTTTTAGAACCAAATACCCTTTGTAAAATATGGTCCATCTTGGGTAAAGGGTAGTTTTCCTTTAGTGAAGCTTTGTTTAAGTCTCTAAAGTCTATACAAAGCCTAATCTCTCCTATTTTCTTCCTAACTGACACAAAATTAGACACCCATTCAGAATATCTAATAGGGATAATAATATCAGCTTCATACATTTTCTTGATCTCATTCTCAACCAATGGCAACTGAATAGGGTTTATTCTATGCAGCTTTTTTTAAATGGTTTTTGGTTTTCCTTGAGAGGGATTTTGTGCTGAATTATTTCAGTTTCATAGGATTTCAGATCCTCATAACTCCATGCAAAAACATCAGAACATTCTTTAAACAGCTCTATGTATTTGAGTTTAATGTGAGTTGGTAAAGTCTTAGACAGTTTGATCATCATTGGTTTTAGTTCACTGCCTATATTACACTCTTCAACTTCAGTCTCGGCAGGCTCCATTTTTGGCTTCTTGGCAACATCGTTGAAATAAAACATCTCTTCTAAAGGGGCTAGACCCTTTGGCAAACTTTGATTGTTAGACTACAGGGTTTCTAACTCTGTAATCACTTCTGTTTTATTTTCAAGTTTGCTTGACAACATATTTATATCAGTAAGCTCAGGAGATGGTTCTTATTTACTAAAAAAAAATTCTTCACTAGGATAGTCTGTCTCATAGTCTGAATCTAAGCCGGGTAGTTCAAATTCATTTCTGAACTGCATGAAGTCTTCTATTTGTTTGTCTCCATCAAACACTTGCCAATATTTATCGTTATCAGGGATAGCTGGTTTGAATTTAATTTGATTTGTGCATTATTTGGTTTCATATGGCGTTAAACATGTTCTAGTAGCAAAGGCCAAACTGTGGGCCATGTTATTCTTTCTTCTATTGACAAAAATCAATTGGGATTTCTCAAAAGTTTTTAATAGATCCATGACATCGTTTCGATAGGCTCTGAGTCTGGGGTGATTTGCATTATATTCCCCGTTGACTTGCCTAATAATTAATTCAAAATCCCCATGAACTTTAATTCTCTTGGCTCCTAATTTTTTCAATAATGCAAGCCTAAAAGAAGGGATTCATATTCGGCTATGTTATTCGAACACTGAAAGTGTAATCTACAGGAAAGGCTTTCTGTGTGATTTTTCTCAGTGTTGCAAATCCAGACACTTGCACCAGCATTACTCCTAGTGCAAGACCCATCGAAGTTCATACTCCTTAGAGGAATAGTCTCAGGTTTATCAGCTGGGTCACTATCCTCTTCAAAAATTTTGCTTTTGGATCATTCTTGAATATCAACACTCTATTGAATTTGTTTTAATTCCTCAGATTTTTTATTTTGTTGAGGAATGTTTTCTTGACTGTCAAGGTTTAAAAGAAAAGGATGGATGACTTGTAGCTCAAGACTTGTGTGCTATTTGCTGTTGTTCATAGTTCCAGCAAATTTTTTAGACACTTCTATGTTATCTGCCTCTTCCTCTCTATCGGCCATCAATTTAGTTAAAGTGACTTGTTCACTGAATTTTTCATCGTTGAAAAGGATGAATGAATCTAGGCCTGTATTTATAGAATATAGAGGAGAGGTTTGTGGTCTGTCTTGGCTAGTAACCATGTACTGCATATGGGACTCCCTGTAAAGTTTTCTTTTCTGATTGAAATAGGGATGGTCGCATAGGTCATGTCCATCTGCATAGTTCCTTGCAACTTAGCTCCCCAAGATCTATATAACAGCATACCATACTTTGGGGGCACATCATCCACAACAATATCCATTACTAAGCATTTGGCTAGGATCTGAGCTAAGTTAACATAGAGATCTTTGATTAATCCTAAACATTTTACTCTGCTTGTGTCAAAGGAGTAAAGGTCTTTGTAAGGTTTGGTGATTTCAAGACCCAGGCTCTCCATTACAGCTTTGGGCATCAAATTGTGAGAGGCCCCAGAATCATGCATAACGTTGTGCAAAATCTTGTCATGAACATTTAAATTTACACAAAAAGGAGGAACTGGTCCCTCTTGATATCTACCTTCAATCTTAGGACCAAAAATAAGCTCTGGTTGGTCATCGTTAAGATTGAATGTGTCATTATTCTCCTCTATGTTTAAATCCTTCAAAATTTGGGTTCTATATAAATTCTGGGCAGCTAACTCAGTAAGGGGAACATAGATCTTAATTCTGGAAATTTCCTTCTCCAAACTAAAAGGAATTTGATTCTTTGAAGTGTTTGTCTCAGCCTTATTAACTGCCACTCTATCAAAAAAATCAGTTTGCTAATTAGTTCTATTTACATTCAAAAAAAAAAAAATTAACAAGAGTATTAGCTGAGGTGCTAATACTACTAAAGTCTGCACTCTATTTTTCATTGTTTGGAGTGCCTCTCTCTTTACCTTTATCAGAATTTACAGCCACTGTCTTGCCCTTTTGTTTTGCAATTTTGGGTTTATTTACAGTGGTGTTTTCTGAAGAATTTTTAGAGGTTTTGTCGTTGAGGGTTTGTTGATTGCTTTTACTCCTAAGGTCATATTCCTTTTGAGGCTCTATGATAACATTTTCCATGTCTTGATAATAACTTTCATCATCATCTCTTTTATCGTCATAGGGTGTATAAAGACCTTGTTTTCTATCATAATGAACTTCAAAGTCATCATTATCTACTCCCAACATATTGATATCATCATCCTCTGTTTGCTCTATTGTGTCTTCAACATCACTTACATAGTTTTGATGAAAAGGAGGGGTGATCTGTTGATCATCCTCCCTTGGTCTATTTTGAGGTTGGTTTCTCCTAAAATTCTGATTTTGGTTCTGATTTATGTTTTGAGTAGCAGTTTGGTTTTGACTTGCTTGTGATCTCTCAAGTATGCTCATTTTCTTCATCATCTCCTCCATCATTCTTTCCATCTTTGAGCTGGATGTGGAAGGCGTAGATTCCTCTCTAAAGGACACTCTCTTCTCATTTTTCATTCTTGCTCTTTTCTCCATTAAGTTAACTTCCACAGCGAGAGCTCCCTTTTGCATATATTCAAGAGTTAAAGGATCTCTTTCTCTCAGCTTATAGGCCATTTCAGGGTCAAACCCTTCAGGAAACTTGTTTAAAGTTGAGCCTTGTGGAGGTTTTAGGTCTGGGGGAAGGGCATTATAAACGCTGTTAAACCTAGTGCAATAGGCCTATACACTTTCCCCTGCGTTTCTCTGGAGATTTTTGTAATCGCAAAGTATTTGAAGAGGGTTTTTTCTCACTTCCCATTTATTTAAGAATGTCTAATGGAACCCTTGAAGATCATTTATACTATGGGGGGCTAAGCCTTTGAACCATTTTCTTACTTCTCCCCCTAAAATCTGAGCAAATAATCTAAGCTTGACAGATTCATCATCAATTTCATTTCTGTCAAAGTAGCCATTCAACTTATCCACATGTTGTGATGCAGTAGTAGTATTACTAGCATCATACAATGGTATTTTGGACTAATAGTCCTGTGGAAGATTGAGTAAGGGCAAAGGAAGGACCAACGGGGCATACCATACTACCATGATAGGAGGTGGAGGTGGATTTACAAGAGGTGGATTAACAAGAGGAAAACTGGGCTGGAATGGAGTGGTTTGGACAGTGGATGTAAGATGAGCAGATGTGGATGGACCAGAAATAGATTGATGAGCTGATCTTGGATGAGAGACACCTAAATTGTAAAGGAAATGTAAATCAGGTGGTGTTGTTTCTCTACTACCAGGATGTTCACTTGTTTCTAGAGATGAAAGTGAAGACTATGAATCTAGCTGATCTAAATCATCAAGAGACCTAGTTCTAAATGGATTTCTTAAGTCAACTTGTGATTGTTGTAGAGCTGCAAGGTTTTCAGGAACTCAATTAGCTCTCAAGGGTGATCTGAAAACAGTTGAAAATTTAATCTTAGGAGACTTCCTAAGAATACTTTCAGGGTTATCATCTATCTCAGGTGGATTAGGGTTAGGGTAGGCTCTAGTATAAATCTTTCTAGGAGCCACTATGATGTGTTTTTTAGACCCTACTAAACAAGAACAATTTAACCAAATATGAAAATATTTAAGAGGTTAACTGATCTTAAAATAAGAAAACTTTAATCCTAAAATCATCTTACTGAGTTTGAATGATGTTATGATGATAGCGCTTCTTCCCAGTGGAGTCTTGAGGTCTGTTTAGGATTTGTGGAGTCTCCAAGTGGAATTTTTTAGCTCTTTTGGAGGTAAAAGGTTTTATGGTCCACCACCATGTTTATTGAATACCAATATGAAATATTTTGGGTTTTTTGAGTTATTTTTCAGTCCTGTGGGTTCTAAGAGTATCCTAAACCTATTTCAACACTTAGCTACAGTGATGAGACAAAGACAGTTTTCTCTTATGGCTAAGCTAGCTGATCCTTTAAGGTTTGATAAGTTTCTTATATGAATCCTAAGGTTTCCTTAGTTTGTCACTGATTCAAACAAGTTTTATCATGATTACCATTTGCTTGGTAGTGCTTGAAGAGGGCTACTTGTACTCACTGAGCACCAAGTGTTTGGCCAGAAATATTATGCCTGGTGGGCTAGCTGGCTAATGTATCAAATGTTCTTGTTCAAAGGAATTTTTGATATCCTATGATTACCTAAAATTAAAATCACTCAGAAGTTCCCCAACGGAGTCGCCAGAAATGTTAGCTCCCCGTAATTTGGTAGATTGGTGAGACCAAAAATGTAGATAGGACACTTGAACCACTTTGGGATTCCATGATCTAGCCTTCCTAAATCTGGAGAGGGATCTCTCTAATAAGTGCAAAGATTGATTTATCCTTAAATATTTTGGGTATGATTTTAGGCTAGTTATGAAGAACGAGGGCTTTGTTTTGTTTTGGATGGTTGAGCATGGTTATTAGTTGAGTGGAAAATCATCAAATGGAAAGAGTTTCAAATGTGTGAAGTTGCAAGAAATCAGAACAATATCTGGCTAAAAAGATAGATATAACGTTGGTTTTTAGTCCATTGGGCTATGGAGTCATAAAATGGTTTAATTGAGAAACAACTTCAAGATTAGTCCAAGGGGCAGGTCATCTATATCACAAGATATTTGAGATTAAATGATGGGATGGAAACAATAAAAGTGTTGGAGGGGTGGAAACAGATAATAATTTCAACTAGGATTTATAGTCTGTCTAAACAAGAAAAGCCTTTTAACCAACTGTCTAAAATCAACCAAAGGGCAGGGCTCACCATAAACCTCTTTGGACAAGCTTGTATTAAATATAACTCAAGAGACAAACAATCCAGTAATCCGCATAATTACCTTCAAAAAGGATGAAAACACATAAGAGAAACAAAATGCAACTTAAGATCAAATAAGATACTTTTAAGTCTAGTCTGCTTTCAGTAAACACTTAGGGAAACTTTTTGAACTACCTTTGGACAGAGAGCTAGAAAACAGGGCACACCATCACTTTTGTAGTCTAACTTTACTAATAAAATAATGAAAGTAACGTTCGAGAACAATGTTTAAAGTAAACAGCAGGACGAGGGAACGCCAGCATTCGTGACTGCTTGACTATATTGAATCATTATTAAATAAACAATTTAGAGGGAAACATTGACATAAATTTTATCAGTTAGAGAAGGGTATTGTAAACAATAAGTCCTAACTCTATGCTTGCTATTCTTTATCATAGAATAATGGACAAAATGGCATACATGAAAGGGAAAACAATTAACACAGAAAGAAGCACTTCACCAGTGATATAGACCAGGATCCCAGGAATCAGCTTGTATATTGATGTCAAACCAGTTACAGCTTCAATTCCAACATTTAAATTCAGCAATCATCTTCACTTCTTAGCCTAACTTATAGATCACAAACAAAGCTTCAAGAGCCAGTGAACACTATTTACAAGTAGGAGTTTCGAGCACAAGTATATTTCAAAGTTTTGCAACCAACATTGTTTCATATTCTATAGAAGTATTTATAGAAGACATGAGGAGGTGGGATAGGATAAAAGATCTTCAAGGTTCAATTAATAAAAATTTAATACTTCTCAGCCTTGGAGGGGCTCAATGGAGAAGATTACAAATATTTGCTCTGTATTAATTGTTTTACATTAAGAATTAAGCCTGGTGGGATGATTTTGTTGACTTTAAGGGTCTTTTTCATCTTGTAATAACTTTGCTGATATTTTTGCAATAAATCTTTTGTCTTGAATTAAACGTTTGGTTGTCATGAGAAAAATTTCCTCTGTTCTTGTCATTACTCGGCCTCTATTGAATGATGTGAGGCTACAAGTGGCATTAGGTAGCTGAGAGGAATCAATTAGCCTCTAATGTGGTAGTGGATGTATCCTCTGTCTGATAAATATTTTTTATTTGTCTTTAACTGTATTTTAATTTAGTGGATTAGGCTTTTTATTTTCGATCTTAGCCGTAATCCACCAAAACTGTGAAAACAATCTTCAATCTTCAATTCTACTGTGAATAGATCTTCAACACTAATACTCTTTGATTATTTATGCATTTTTCTGTCTTTTTGATGTGCAGGAGCGACAGGCGCTTTATAGGGCTGTCAGCGTTCATGAGACACCGAAAAACGTGGTGTTGCAACCCTGTGGAACAATCTATTTGATAAAAAAAAAATCCTGGAGGATCGTCATCCTCGGCTTTTATTTTCTTTTTAAAATATTTGAAAAACCTTTGAAACTTTCACAAACAAATAAATATTAATAAATATTAGGAGCATGGTCGTTGGATGAATGCATCCAACGATGGGGATCGATCGCGGGAGGTCAAAGAGGAAAGTGGTGGAGTGAACGGTGCAAATATTAAGTTAGGGCCATTGATCTCGCAGAGATCAATGATCGGGAGAAATAGTAATAAGATAATGTGAAGGGGTCACATTATAATTACATAGGCGAAAATGCGAATAAATAGCAAGGAAAAGGGGAAAAATCCCTTTGGCGGAAGAAAAGTATTGAAGTGAAATTTGGGGTTTCTGGATGATCGTGGGCCGTCAGATAAGATTGGACCCCGGAGATTAATGGTTGAGATTGATCTAAGAAGTCTTTTGGTGAAGGCGGAGGGTGATAGAACAACGCGAAATCCAATTGGGACTATTGATCTACAGAGATCAACGGCGGAGGTCACGTGCGATGAAACACAATGGAAACAAGGGAAGGGTGGTTTCAGCTGGAGAAACCACTATTTTCGCATTATTTTTGAGTGGTTTCCAAATTTCCCAAAAAAAACGTGATACAGTCTGTCACTCACCACATGTCCAAAGGAAAACCACTTTTTTTGCATAATTTTTTGGGATTAAACCTCTGTCGCAGAAAAAATGCGAAACTTAATGCAAGCCGTTGGATAGTGGGGCACAGATCCATCTGTGCAGATTGCACATGCCGGAGGGTAAGATGCATGGTCGGAAAGAGGTAGAGTATTTTTATTATGGACCATCCGATTAGGGAATCAATGGTGGAGATCAAATCTACGAGGTTAATGAAATAATATATAAGGTGGAGAATGGGTTAATATGGGTCATTGATCTGCAGGGATCAACGACTGAGATTGGCTAAAAGAACATTATACAGGGGTTTTCATGTTTTTAACCAAGGTCGGGAGGAAAGATCTGGACCATTGGATGTTGACACGTGGTCGGCCCAGATGTAATCAGGGCTTTCGTGATCGGCGACCGCAAAACAAAATGGGTGCCGATGCGATTGAGTATGGGTCGTTGATCTGCAGATCAGATCGACGGTGGGAAATGAATCGGGAGGTTGGAAGGCGAAGGAAGAGGGATTTGAGCGGGATCAATGGCAACCATCGGATCTAGGAAGGCGGGGAGGATATCAACGACTAATAATTGATCGGGAGATCGCGAATCGAAGGTTGCAAATAAAATAATAAGTGCTCCCAATGAACTCTACCGATGCGAGATTGTCCCGATTGTTGATTGGTTCAAGATCAACGATCGGGATTCATTAAAACATGAACTGGTGGAAACCCTTTATAACATATGAAAACCCAAATTTTAATGAAAAACAAAGGTTTAATCGCTTCGGGGTGGGTTATATATATATAAGGTTTGGTGCCTGATTGTGGGGCCTTGGGTTATATGAAAACGATATAGGGACCAGTTTTCAAACATATAAAGGGCCAATTGCATCAGAACAATGGTGCGGGACTTTTCAATCTCATTTGGAAAATCTCTGATGCGAGATCGCGTGGATCGTCGATCGGGAAACGATCAACGGTTCTTTTCATTAAAAACATGAACTGATGGGTTTTAATATAAACATAGGAAAAAGAGGGTTTTATGATTTTACAAAGGGAAAAAGTGATTGGGAATGGTTTATATAATGTTTTTAGCACTCGATTGCAGATCCAAGGTTATGTGAATGAGACAAGGGATCGGGGGTTAAATACAAAGGGGCTCATCGGATCGGAGGTCTCATATAACACAAAAACTTGCACTCGACAATTGCTTCTGATGTGATAAGTGCTCGGGACTATTAGTAGTTGGTTCTAGCACTAGGGCATATGTGGGGAAGTGGTTTAGGACTTAGCCCAAAGGGGCTTAAGCCTATAGTCAAAAAAGCTTATTTTTTATGAAATTTTCAAAGTTTTTTTATGGATTTGGGGGTTTCGGTAAGGTTAAAAAATTAGTTTTAAACCTTATAAAGGGGTATTCATGAAGGGGAAGGAGGGAATACATGAAAAATGAAGGAATTTCATGGGGAATAAAAGGGTAAAAATGGAGGTTAATTTGAATTGAGAAGAGGGTTAAAATGAGGGAAAAATGGGGATTTTTGCAGCAGTCTTTTCTTCATGAAATCAACAGAATTTCTGAGTTTAAGAGGGGAAACAGCACTGAAGATTAATCAGATGATAAGATGTCTTCATAAGACTTCAATAGATGACAATTTTGCAATAAAAATTGTTTCTTGAAGGCTTCAAAAATGTTTTAGCCAACATTTGATATGAAAAATTTTATAGGTGGCTAACATTTAGACAAATGATAATGTGATTTTTTCACTTTTTAATAGGTGTGTTTGTTCCCATTTATGTGGGCATATGGGAATCATTTTTTCACGGAGGATGTCGATGATGGATGCATGACACAAGACTATGGATTGGAAGTCAATTTTGACCAATCTAGTCATGTTAGTCACCAAAATCAAAAAATAATGCTAAGGATGTTAGGTTACATTGGAAAGATACAAGAGATCATTCAAGTGGAATTCTCTTCGTTCAAATGTGTTATTTTTTAGGTTCAATTGGCGAGACACCTTTTATCGGAATAATGTAAAGGAATATCACAATAGTGTGTTGATATCTATCAACTCTAAAAATATGTGGCATCAAGCTAGGGAGCCTTATGTTTTCCCTGAACACTACAACTAGGTGTTTTATTACATAGATGTGTTGGATAGGGATTGGTGGTTTGTATTAAGACACGACCCTAGATGAAAACATATTTTTGAGAGAAATTGTGTTATCACGCCAAGGGAGGAATATATTCAGTGTGATGACGATGGAGAGTGATATGTGCTTGTTTTATTTCATCATTTATACTATTGGTGTGTGTTTTTTCTTTCCTTATTTCACTAATTATATTGTTTTTTTACTCCTCTTGTTATCATTTTGTAATATAATTGGTAAGATTCACAAATTGTTTTACACATTGTTTTTCACTGGAAATATTTTTACTATTAAAACTAAGTATTTCTAAGTATTTTTTCCTTCTCCTATTGTTTCTCCATCTATTGACATCTCTGCTACATGATTGAAACATAAAATACATTAATCTCATACATAACATAAAAAAATATTAAATTAAAAATGTATTTAATAATATGGAAACATAAATTTCAATTAAAAATAAAAAATTTCATTGTTGCGCCAAAATCATAGTCACGCACCATATCCGGTGCGTTATCAAGCATAACCACATGGACATCGATGCACACATACATATGACATATCGTTTTTGGTTCAAAAATTGAAAATTTCATGGTGGTTCATCATATTTAGGCATTGGTTTGCATGTATAACATTTTCGCATCGGTATGAAATATTCACATTATAGAATGCACCTATCTATAGCTATATTTTGAAATATGATTTTGGTGATGTGTTTGGTAAATATGATTACTCTGGTACATGCATAACATATCAAGTGCACCACATTTGTGATGGTGATTAAGATTCATTTTTGTTTCGTATTTAAATTATGTAAAATAAGTATCTATTTTATGTATTTATAACTAAATTATTTAAAGTAGACATGTATTTATCATTGCAAACATGATATAATATTAGGTAGGAGAAAAGTATGTGAACAAAAATAATGTTTTGAGAGTTTTTCATTAAGAAATAATCAATTTTTCAAAAGTTTAAATCTAATATATTATACTTTTTGTATTATTTAACTCATATTTATTATTAAAAAGAGTTAAATTTAAACTAGTACAATCGCAAATAAAGAACCAAAATAACATCAAAATGTTATATCTTTATTACTAGAAAAAAAAACCACTTGCCTCTTTAAGGGAGAACTTCTAATAGAGCAATTCCCCAACTACAAGTAACTTAACAAGCCTTATTTTACATTTCTTGATCGTAATATTTAGAAAGAGAAATTTCTAATTTAAATTGGTAAGAGTTTCTATAAATATTAAATTTAAATTTCTTGAAAATATGATAACTTTATTAATAAATTAAGTTTTATTTAAATACATTTTTGAAGTTATATGAAATATAAATTAATTTTTCCATAAGGCACTCTACAACTCAATATGGGAAAGATATTGTTAATGTTACATTTTAAAATAGTTAAATAATAATTTAAATAAAAAATAAAAAATAGTAATAATAATTACAATACTTCAATTTACACCTTAATCTTATATAACTTTAAAAAAAAATCAACTTTTATTATGAGGAATAAATGTCAGTAAAAAAATATTATTTACTTTTTACTAGAAGGAAGAAATGTATTTTATTCACATGACAAGAAATAATATTAATGATATTACATTATTTTTAATTGATTGTACGTTCCATTTGTATGCGATATTTAAAACAAAAATACATTTAAAACAAAAATATAGATACTTTATATAGAGAAAAATAAAGTAATTTAAATTGAAAGTTTTCTTATATTTTCATTGTAGTGAGAAAGCTTCAGAGAATTCTTATTCCATTAGTTTCTTTCTAATTCAATGTATAAGGGATATTTGTAATTTTTTCAATGTTTAAAATGTTTTGGATATGTAATAGTTTAGAAAATATTAATAATTTAAATAATTAAATGTATAAAAAAAATACGAGGGGCCATATTTTAACATTTTAATGTGGAGAACGTGAATTATAAATCAACTATTTCAATGTCAACTACATATATATTATACCAGCCTAGATCCATCTTAACTCTAGATATACCAGTGCCTAGAGGGATCAAATCTATTTTCACTCTAAAAGATATTTACAAGTTGAGAGATTTGATCCATGTCGGCACTTAGTAGATCCAGAGTTAAGATGGATATAGGTTGGTTATAAAAAATTCTTACTTAAGTTTTTTAAATTTAACAATATATTGAATTTTATAAACCAATATTGAATTAGTTAAATTGTGTATTTGAATAATTTATTACTAATAATATTTCGTATTAAAAATTTAATGAGTTACATATTTCCATCTTAATAAGAACTAACTAAATTATTTTACCTTTAATTATTATTTTTTTGTGAGTATTGAAATAGTTTTACTAATAAAGTTAGATTCAATGTCAATGAACTATCTAAGAAATGTAAAAATATTTATTATAATTATACAATTATAGTTTGAACCATACTAAACTTTGTAATTTATAAAAATATCTTTGCATTTTATTTAAATTATGTTATTTTTCATGAAATTTCATATATTAAAGTTTGATATAAGTTGAACAATACAGAATCTATAATAAATATTATTTCATAAAAATAAACATCATGATGATAACCATCTAAAAAACATAAAAATCAATTAAGATACACATTCGAATTCACTACCATCATCTAATTAAATACACATCTAACACATATAAACTTCATTATCTTGCACAGAAATCTAATAATCTAATAGAAAATCATCATCATGATCACATATAACAAAACAAAAACATTGTAATCTAACATCATCACCACACACATCCTCAAATTAATATAAATATCATGTCAAATAATTTATATCACATACGCATATATCTGCAACCACATTAAATGAACATATCTAGCATGACCTAACAATATACACATCAACACCAACATATAAATTAAGCACATAAACAGGAGCAAAAAAAATGTACCATATATATAAAAACAAGTCAAACAAGTGTACTAAAATATTTGTTAATACAATAGACACAGTAGTGTAGTAGAAGACTACTCCCTCAATGTCTATTGAAATTAGTTGAGGTTGAGAAGGAGGTGGTTGGTATGTAGTAGAAGACGGTGGATGGTAAACTATTGCCTTAACGCAATCTATCGAACTCTGAAGTGGAATATGTTAGGTCCCTATATTACTAGTATAGTCCCTTATTATTTTTTATGTAACCTCCTTATTGTTATTATTGTATCCCTGTAACCCCAATATAGTTATTATTGTTCCCTTACATTATTATTGTTAGATTAGCAAGGATTATACTATGACCCCATGGACTCCTATATATAGAAGGAGGTTTTTTCATTTGTAAAATCGAAGAATTATTCATTTATGTAATGTAAAGGAGGTTTCCCCCTCAAAGTGGCTTATTTCTAAGGCGTTGATCTCTCTTTTCTTCTATTTCGGGAGCTAGTTTCATAACATTTGGTATCAGAGCTTTGGATTCTAGGGTTTCGTTGCTCCAAATAGTTCATCGTGGAATTTTCGCCATAACGTTTTTTATACGAAGGTTGAGAATATGAAATTTTTATAACGCGTAGCTGAAATCCTGAGGAACTTCGTGCATAAAATTCAGATCTTGGTTTGCAATATTTTTGGAGATCTGATCTGTGGAAGTTATGGTTTTTTTTAGGCTCCCAAATTTCGTCTCAAAGAGGTGAACTTGGGAAAATCATCATAACTCTCTCTCTCTGAGCATCAAATTGGAATTATGTAAAAATTATCCCCAAGTACATGGATTGTAGTTTCCTATGTATCAATTTCAGAGCCTAAGGATGAAACAGTGACATGTGGCACATTGTGTACAAGTTCGCTCTACTAAACCAGTCCATAATTAGGTCATTGTGGGAGATTGGGCATAACTTTATCTTGAAGATTCCAAATCAGTTTAGACCTATAGAATTCGAAAGAATATTCAGAGGGATACAACAGGACTAAATTTCAGATATTGAAGATCCAAAATCACAGAGATAGTTCAGTTTCAATATCAAGCTCCTCAAAAGCAAGAAAAATATGTGTATTTTTTTTCGAATTACATAAGTCTTGTGTGAAAAATAAATTTGAATTGATTCCAAGGGAATATTGTAGAATAGATATCAGTATTGGGTTCTAAAAGTCCCCCTAAAAATAATTCAACACCCATTAAGCCTTCATAAGACTCTACTATGACTCAAGAAGACGAAGAAGTGCAACATGACATATCAAAATTACAAGAGCAAGTGCACCAAATTTCGCTCTCGCAAAGAGCAACAAAAAATGAAATGGAAGTTTTGAAGAAAGGCATGGAAGCTAAGATGGATGATTTGAAGAAAGGCATGGAAGCTGGCATGGAAGCTAAGGTGGATGGCATGAAAGCTAAGATTGATGAAAAAAGGAAAGACAACATGGAAAACATGAAGAATGATCTAAAATCAGACATGGAAGGTTTGACAAACTTGATACAAGAAATGTTTCCTAATGGCGAAAATATAGTAGAGGAAACTCATGATGAGAACAAAATAAACCTTAATCATTATTTCATAAACTCTAATGTTGGATGGAATAACCACCATATTCCAAATATGTATATGAGGAAGTTTGATGGCAAGGATCCTGTAACATGGATACTACAGATGGAGCAATATTTTGATCTCAATAATATGTAAAGCACACAAAAGGTATGCATTGAAAATTTACATTTAGAACAAAATACATTTGTATGGTATCGATGGCTTTGCTACTGTAAAAAAATTGTCACTTGATCAATTTTTATGGAGGAAATGATAGCACATTATGAGGATACAAAGAGTAGCACCTTCTTTAGCCAATTCATAAATCTCAAACAAAAGGGTTCAGTGGTGGAGCACATTGAGGACTTCAAAAAGTTGAATATAATGGTAACTGATATTCCAGAGGAACACAGGATTGATGACTTCATAAGGATTTTAAAGGATAACATCAAACACGAAGTTCGCCTTTGGGAAGTTGATTTATTAGAGAAGGCATTCAAGTTGGAAAGAAAAATTGAATGTAAAATTATGGCGAAAAGGAAGCCTACCACTCACATCTATAAAGATGGGAGTGTTGCTACTCCTAGACTTCCACAACCTACAAGGTTGACACCACAAAAATTGGAAGAAAAAAGAGAAAAAGGGATTTGCTACAACTGTGATAGAAAATACACTAAAGGCCATAAGTGTGCTAAGAAGAAATTATTTTACATAGATTGTGAAGAGGAGGAAGAAAATGAACAAGAAACTTCAAAAGAAGAGGATATACACCAAGAACCAACCCTAGAAGAAGAAAAAATGAGTCTGGCCATATCGTGTAATGCATTGGTAGGAATTACCACTCCTCAATATCTCAAGATAGAAGGATGTATATGGAAGAAAAAGGTAATAGTGTTGATTGATTCGGGTAGTACCCATAATTTTATTCATTGTAAGGTAGCCAAGGAATTGAATTATTTCGTATACCCAGCACCAAAATACCTAGTGATGGCTGCAAATGGAGGAACTATAAATTTATCTCAAAAATGCCATAATATCAAGCTAACCATGGGGGAATATGTATTGAATAGTCCAATTCTTTCCATTCCAATGGGAGGTGCTGATGTTGTACTAGGAGTACAATGGTTACAATCTTTGGGGATGATAGCTTTTAATTTTCAAGAAATTTTCTTGAATTTTTTTTTGGAAGGAAAGGAATTCAAATTATGGGGTATCGCAGGGAAGACAAGAAAGATAATAAGCTCTAATGTCATGAAAAATCTTATGAATAAATAACAACGAAGCGTAATTGCACAATTATGATCACTAGAAGTTCCAACATCAAAATCATATATTTCTTCAGTTCTCCAAAAAGTCTTGGACAATCATTCCAAGGTATTTAAAACTCCCAAAGAACTCCCACCTATTCATGATCATGATCATGCTATTCATTTGATTCCAGGAAGTGTTGCTCCAAACATCAGGCCTTACAAATATCCTTATGTGCAAAAGAGAGAACTTGAACGTATGCTTGCAGAAATGTTAGACGCTAGTATAATTCAACCTAGTCAAAGTTCTTTCTCTGCTCCAATAGTATTGGTACACAAGAAGGATGGATCATGGCACATTTTCCTGGATTACAGGGAGCTCAATAAGCTTACTATTAAAGATAAATTTCCCATTCCTCTGATTGATGAATTATTCAATGAGTTACATGGAGAAATTTATTTTACCAAGTTGGATCTTCATTTAGGATATCCTCAAATTAGAATGAAGACTGAAGATATTCTGAAACAAAATTTCAAACTCATGAGGGTCATTATGAATTTTTGGTCATTCCTTTTGGCCTTACCAATGCACCTTCTACATCTCAAGGGTTGATCAAATCCATTTTCAAACACTTCCTTAGAAAATTTGTGCTAGTATCTTTTGATGATATACTAATCTACAACAGGTCTTGGAAGTATCATGTTCAACATGTTGGCAGTGTGCTCAAACTATTGGTGGAGAAACAATTATATGCAAAAACATCCAAATGTTTCGTTGGAGTACAAGAGGTGTAATATCTTGGTCATATTGTATCTCACGAGGGTGTTAAGGTAGACCCTAACAAAATTAAAGCCATTAAGGAATGGAAAGACCCCACAACTATAAAGCAGTTGCAAGTATTTCTCGGGTTAACAGGGTATTATCACAAGTTGTTTAAGAATTATGGGGGAATAGAAGAACCTCTAACAACATTATTAAAGAAAGATGCATTTTCATGGACTCCTGAAGTAACTAAGGCATTTGAACATCTTAAAGAGGCAATGTGCCTAGCACCGGTCTTAGCTACGCCAGACTTCACAAAAACATTTATTGTGGAATGTGATGCGTCAGGAAATGGAATTGGTGCAGTTTTAATGCAGGAAGGAAGACCCATTGCTTTTGAAAGTCATCCAATCAAAGGAAATTATTTACATAAACCTATTTATGAGAAGGAAATGTTAGCAATACTGCATGCACTAAGGAAATGGCGAACTTACCTAATGGGGAGACACTTAAACGTAAAAACCGATCATGATAGTCTTAAACATTTTTGGAAGAAATACTATCTTTAGAAGACCGGTAAAAATGGGTCACAAATATGTTGGTTTATGACTTTGAAATCATCTACAAAAAAGGGAAGCTAAATTTTGTTGCAGATGCACTCTCAAGAAAGGATGAAGAGGTGGAAGAATTTCTTTGTGCCATTTCTATTATCCAACCAGATTGTATAACCAAAGCAAGGGATGAATGGAAGAAGGAAGAAGAAGTGTGGACACTCATTCAAAAGTTGCAACAAGATCCTAGTACATCTGATACATTTAGTTGGAAAAATGATTCCTTATGGTACAAATATCGCTTATATATTTCTAATAATTCCCAACTAAAACAAAATATTCTTTTGGAATTGCACACTTCTCCTTTAGGAGGACACTCATGAATTTTAAAAACTTACCACATGGTGAAGAAAGAATTTTTTTGGATGGCCTTGAATCTGATATTCAAAATTTTGTGGCGGAATGTTTGGTTTTCTAGAAGAATAAAGTTGAGACAATTAAGACCTCGGGTCTTCTACAACCTTTATCCATTCAAAGTCAACGTTGGGAGGATATTTCAATGGATTTTATCACAGGTTTACCTAAGTCCAAAGGAAAGAGTGTCATCATGGTGGTAGTTGATATACTTACCAATTATGCACACTATTGTGCATTATCTCATCCATTTAAAGCAAGTACAGTTTCTACTGCATTTATGGAAACAATTCGAAAGCTACATGGAAACCCAAATATTATTGTAAGTGACAGAGATCCCATTTTTACTAGAAATTTTTAGATGTAATTATTTTCTTGTTTGGGTACTCAACTAGCTCATAGCTCATCTTATCATCCTCAATCTGATGGTCAAACTGAGATAGTGAATAAATTTTTGGAAGGATATCTTCAATGTTTTGTATCTGATAAGAAAACACAATGGGTCAAGTGGTTACCTCTCGATGAATGGTAGTATAACACTTCCTTCCATACTGCAGCAAAAATGACCCCATTTATGGCACTTTATGGATATCATCCACCATCCATCACATCATCTTTAAGAGAAAATTATAAGGTTCAATAAGTGGAAGATCACATCTAGAATCAACAAGAAGTTATCAAACTTGTAAAGGATGACCTAAATTTAGCACAAAATCGAATGAAACAATAGGTAGATCAACATCGAAGCGAGAGACTTTTTGATGTAGGAGACTGGGTATTTTTAAGGCTACAACCATACAAAAAAATGTCCCTCAAGCAAGCTAAGAAGGATAATAAATTATTGTGGAATTACTATGGTACTTGCAAGGTGTTACAAAAGATTGGTACTATGGCATACAAATTGGAGCTTCTTGCTTCTTCACGAGTGCATCCAGTTTTCCATGTTTCATGCTTAAATAAGGTTATAGGTGACAACCTTCCATTTTAAAAAATATTGCTAGAACTTGATGAGGAAGGAAAAATCATATTGGAACCTGAATCAGTCACGGAAACAAGAACTTGACAGCTACGAAATCGATCAATTTCAGAGTATCTCATCAAGTGGAAGAATTTACCCATTGAATATTCTACATGGGAGGATGAGAATTTTATACAGAAGCATCAGGATCTACTCAAGCATTGAGGAAAACACTTTTTGAAGGAGAGAGGCATGTTAGGTCCCTATATTACAAGTATAGTCCCTTGTTGTTGTTAGTGTAACCCCCTTATTATTATTAGTGTACCTCTGTAACCCCAATATTGTTATTATTGTTCCCTTACATTATTCTTGTTAGGTCATCTAGGATTATATTATGACCCCATGGAATCCTATATATAGAAGGAGGTTTTGTCATTTGTATCATCAAATAGTTGTTCATTTATGTAATTTCAAGGAGGTTCCCCCCTCGATGTGGCTTATTTCTAAGGATTTGATCTCTCTTTTATCCTATTTTGGAAGATGATTTCATAAAAGAAGAGGAGTTGGTTGCTCTATTTTGTAAGGAGAAACATAAGACACATCCTCTAGCATTGACATCTCAACATCAGGTGACTAATGAGGAGGTGTAATACTAGAAGGATCACTGAAACCCTAATGAGTATGATCCAATGGGGTTGTAGTACCAGAAGAAACATGATCACCACCCTCATCATCATGATCATGATCACCATCCTCATCATCATAATCACCACCCTCATCCGATGTATCTACCACTGCATGCTCGACATCCCTCGTAGTTACTAATATCTTATTATCTCTGATGATTTAACACATAATAGACATCATATCATGTAAAAGTCCCTGTATAAATCCAAGAACCTGGGATCTATTTGATATATCATTTCCTCGTATGGAAAATTCCCTCGTCTGTCAAAACCCTGGCTAATCTCTCGCAGAAGTCCGTCTGAAATTATAGACTATCCCTATGGTCCTTGATTCCCATGCCCCCCTGAGGATGTGCCTTACCCTCATGGGCATCACAAATCTCCTCATATACTCCATCCAATCGGGAAGTGTTGGGTGTGTGTTATATTTTTTCCACGAATCGCTTGCGCTGAGTGAAACATGGGTTCACAAGGGGGTGCAACACCCCTTTTCAGGTGGTTTTGAAGGGGGCTGTAGCCCCCCTATATGAGGTTGTGAGTAGTACCCTGAATGTTTTTTGGGACCCTATATTAGGTGGGTAGACCTAACTATGGTTTTATGCATGGGTTTGCACATGGTTTTGGTCATGATGGTTTTCTACCCATGGTATTTTGTAGATCCGTTCAAGGGAAATACAACTATGTTCTAATCGCAGGTTAATGGATTTGATTTTATGAATGCTTTGACATGTATATATATGTGTTGTGACATTGAAAGGAATAGAATGAAAAATCAAGTTGGTAGTCCTGATTTCGGGATCCAGGAGAAAATATCTGTGTATATATGTTCTATGTTTTATGCTCTTACTATTGTTTATTTTCTATTTTAAGAGTTCATTTCTAGATAATTTATGTACAGGTTTAAAACCTAAAATTGGTATCAGATTTATTTTGGCTTCAAAGGGATGCCTTTGTTGCTGGGGGTTTTTTTCTCAGGCCTGTGGTAGACTCTGTTTAGTGGGAAATTTTTGGGATTGATTCTTGCTGTGCAAGAATATGGAGAGAACTGGAAAGATAGAGATCGAGAAATTTAATAGTCAGAGTTTTGAGTTGTGGAAACTAAAGATGAAGGATCTTTTGGTGGATAAATATTAGTGGATCATGGTAGATCCAAGTACTAAACCAATGACAATTTTAGATGAATACTGGGCGAAGTTAGATCGGAAAGGAAAGAGAACAATGCGATTATGTATCTCATATTTGGTATTGTTGAATGGACCTAGGGAATCTATGATGAAGGCTTTGTTAGACAAGTTAGGGACTCTATACCAACCTAAGTCTGGTGAATAATTTTTTCCTGCTAAAAACATTGTATAAGCTAAGGATGAAGGAGGAAGACTTGGTGATAGAACATCTGAATGCCTTCAATACTATGGTAATTTAGTTTTTATATATTGATATTAAAATCTTAGATGAAAATAAGTGCATCAATTTATTTTTTTCTCTACCAGATTCGTGGGATAGTCCGGTTGTTTCAATAGGTAGGAATACAACTACCTTGAAGTTTTATGAAATTGTCTCAACCTTGTTGTCAGAGGAAATGAAATGAAAAATTAATTAGGGCCATAATGGATATGCCTTGTCTGTATGAGGAAAACAATGGAATAGAATGAAAAATAATTCCCTGAGTGGAAGATCTAAATCTAGAGGGAGATCTAAATATCGAGGAAATCATGTAAAGATTTGCTGGAAATGCGGAAAGGAATGGCACATCAAAAATGATTGTATATATAAAGCTCCCGATAAAGGAAAGGAATCTATTGATGCTCCTTCTCAAGAGGCGAAAACCACCTCAGATGAAGGTGGAGATGTGTACTTGGTTTCTTTTTATATTACACATGTAGATCATGAGGCATGGTTGGTTGACTCAAGTGCATTCTTTCACTTCACTCTTGATAGGGAGTGGTTCTCCTAGTCTGTGAAATATGATGGTGGTGATGTCTTGTGAGGGGATGACAAGAAGGACAGAATCATCAAACGCAGAAAAATCAAGTTGAAGTTGCAAGGTGGAAGTATTATAACTCTTCGTCGTGTTTTGCATATCCCTGCACTGCACAAAAATATGATTTATTTAAGAAAGTTGGATGATGTAGGTGTAAAAAGATGTTTGAGAAGGATACTTGCAAAATGGTTTGGGGAGCACTGGTGTTGATGGAGGTAGTTTGGATTAGAACTTTGTACAAGATTCTTGGTAGCACTACTATTAATGGGTGCGACAGTTCTGTGGTTCCTGAAAGTGGAGCAGAAATCCTAGTGGTCTCTGGAGAAAAGACCATTCTATGGAATCGAAGGCTTGGACATATTAGAGATAAGGGTCTTCGAATACTACATGGTAATGGTATGGTAGATTTTATGTCTCGTTTCTCTCTAGATTTTGATTTATGTTAAAATCGTGTATATGGGAAGAAAAATCAAGTGATTTTCCCCTCTGGTGCTAAGAGGGTGAACAAGATATTAGAGCTTGTGCACAGTGATGTGTTTGGACCTATGCTGGTTCCATCACTGATTAGTTTTGTGTACTTGTAATATCCCGTTTCGGGCATATCTCTAAAACACAATCAAACTCCAACCAGAGATAGGCTAGGAGGGAATTTACCGGATATGTCGCCTCTAAAAGAGTACAAGATCCGGAGGCTACCTGGCCCTTTCTAGACTCTGTCTAAGAGTGAAAGATAACATACCAAGTGGTATAGAACTAGAATTCTCAAAATCAATAATAGACATACAATAGAAAGAGTACACGGCAACCACAGCAATAACGGCAACTACTGCAACTCATCCAAAAAACATATAGAAGAAATGATGAGCCATTTTATTAATCTGAGAAATGTAATGGAGTAAAATAATCTAATCTTGCACAAGGCAAGTGAGAAAACACTCTTACAGTATACCGAAAATGGCTACTCTAGGAACTGCATCCTAGCTGCTGGGAACTACTGTGTAGCTGCAACTGCTGGAATGGACAGAAAACTAGGGGTTGATCCCCTTGCTGGAATGAGCTGAAAATTGACAGACCTCCTTTCCTCAATAACCCAGACAAGATCCGCAAACCATTCCAAGAATGGCCAACCCCCGAAAACACCAGAAACTACCTCCCAAGTGAATTACGCTGGCCACCAAGGGACAACGCAGTGGCTAGATAGAAACAGCTAAAACTCTGCCAGAAACTCCGCCAAAAACCTCCGACAGGAAAAGGCCTACCCTCTGCTCGAAATCCTAGCGAAATCACCTCCAAAAACCCCAATACGAAGCTCTGCCACAATGGATTGCATCCTCTCTCTCAATGACTACGCAGTCTCTCTAAGCTCCAACTCTGCAACAAACCCAAACAATGAAACAACTCACAAAACACTGAAAAACAAACCTTGCCTAAGTAGGCACTCGAAGTCCCACAGGCTAATGGTGAGATCTCCTCACAGAGACACTCGGTGCACTAAACAGTGTTGCAGACAAGCTAAACAGCTGGCATGCGAAAGAAGACCAAAGTCTCACTCCAAAATAAACAAATCCAGAATGATCCAAATGAGGAGGCTCCTCCATCTTTTATAGCATTGGTTTCCCTCCAAAACCCGTCGCAACTTCTCTCTCCTCCACATCCTCATCCTTATCTACGCATAAGCTTCTAGAGTGCACGTAGGCCCCCTCCTCTACATGGTGTGTGGCCCCCCTTGACCCCCCTTGAGTCACAACGTTGTCCTACTAGGCGGATGTCTTATTCTACTAAAGTGAGTTAGACTCTCTTTACTCACTTTTTATTTATCTACAAACCATATACGGCAAAACTATAAAAAGTTGAATATTCCAATTAGTTGTCGCTAATTAGGAATATTACAGTCCCCCTTGGAAAAATGTTGCTTGCCCTCAAGCAACTGAAGTGATGGATGCTGCAGAATTTTCTCGCTCTCCCAAGTGGTATCCTCATCCGGAAAATTCTTCCACCTCACCAAGAATTCCCGGACCATCCTGCTCCGTAACCACCTCTCCCTAGTATCAATAATGGCCTCCAGCTACAACACCAAGTGCCCCTCATCATCTGTAGGTGGTAGCTCCTCTGTCACTGTCACCTGTTGTCCCAGCGCCTTCTTCAGGCATGATACATGGAAAATGTTTCGGATCTTGCTGCCTTGGGGCAGCTCCAACTCGTATGCAACCTACCCAATCGTACGTATCACCCTGTATGGCCCGTAGAAATGCGGCTTGAGCTTCTCAGCTCCCTTCTACTTTAGCGATGACTATCGGTATGGCTATAAGCGTAGGTAGACCAAGTCCCCTACCTCAAACTGTCGCTCCACCCGACCTCTGTCAGCATACAGCTTTTGCTGGTTCTGTGCTATAGCCATGTTGTCCTTGAGAGCTCAGAGGATATCCTGACTCTCTTGGATCCACGTCTTGGCTCTAGGAGCCTTACTTACACCGAACATCACATCAGAAAAAGATAAAGGATGGTACCCATACAAAGCGTAAAATGGTGACATCCCAATAAACATGTGATGTGTCGAGTTGTAGCAGTACTCCCCCAAATGCAACCATCTCAACCATGCTCGCTGCTGCCCACTAACATTGTTACGCAATTATCCCTCCAGCCACTTGTTAACTATCTCCATCTGTCCATCCGTCTTTGGCTGGTAACTGGTACTCGGTGTCAACTCTGTCCCCACTAGCCGGAAAATCTCCTGCCAAAATCTGCCCATGAAGCGGCTGTCCCTGTCACTGATGATGGCCTTGGGAAGACCATGCAACTTGAAAATCTCCCAGAAGAACAGCTCAACCACCTACGCTGTTGTTTAATGCGCAGATATGGAGAAGAAGTGTGCATACTTTGTCAATCGATCAACGACGACAAAGATACAATCCTTGCCCTGCACCATGGGCAATCCTGTGATGAAATCCATCGATATGCTCTCCCATTTTCCCTTCGGAATGGGAATAGGCTGCAACAACCCTGCGAGATTTCTCATCTCACGTTTGTTCCTCTAACATACATCGCACTCTGTGATGTATTGGAGTATGTCCTCCTTGAGGCCCTTCCATGAGAACCTCTCTCTAATGGCCCTGTAGGTTTTGTTAAACCCCTGATGGCCTGCCAATGGAGAATCATGTGATGCCTGGAGTATCTTCTTCTTAAGCTGAGATCCCTTAGTCAAGAAGATCCTGTCCCTGTAATAGATGATCTCATCGACCACCCTGTACCGATCATCCGCCACCTGCCCGTCCAGCAACTCACATGCAAACCTGTCCTTGGAGTGCTCAACTAAAAGTCGAGCTCTCCAATCTGCGTCCAAGCTCATAAGAGATAACATGGCTAGTCTACGTGAAAGAGCATCTGCTACCAAATTATTCTTACCCTTGACATACTCAATGTCAAAGTCATACGCTTGGATCTTAATGATCCACTTCTGCTGCCTCTCTTGTAGCTACTTCTTCTCCAAAAAGAACCTGAGGCTGTTGTGGTCAGTCCTCACCCTGAATCTGTTTCCCACCAGATACTGCCAGAATTTGGCCAATGCATGCATGATGGCCAACATCTCCTTGTCGTAAATAGGATACAACATCTCGTGCAGAAGGAGTTTCGAGCTCTCAAAAGCTATAGGGTGTCCCCCCTGCATCAATATCGCGCCGATTCCCTCTCCCGACGCATCACACTCCAAGACAGATGGCTACGTAAAATCTGGAAACACAAGCACTGGGAAGCTACTCATCACCTCCTTAAGCCTATCAAAGGCTTGCTACATTGTATCTATCCAACTGAATGCCCCTTTCTTCGTCAAATCTGTAAGGGGTGCAGCAAGCTATGAGAACCCTTTGATGAACTTCTTGTAATAGGCACATATCCCAATGAACCCTCGAAGTTCTATCACATTCTTCAGCTCCGGAAAATCTCTAATGGCTCTAATATTCTTCTCATGGACCCTCACTCTGTCCACTCCAATGATGTGACCCAAATACAACATCTCTGTCATCCCAAACTCACACTTGGAGAGCTTAGCATAGAACTGTTGCTCTTCCAAGATGCGTAGTATTGCCTCGATATGCTGGAGATGCTCCTCCCACGTCCTATTGTATATGAGTATGTCATCAAAGAAAACCAATACAAACTTCCTCAGATGACTGCGGAAGATATGGTTCATGCAGGACTGAAAGGTGGCTGGTGCATTGGTCAGCCCAAAAGGCATAACCAAAAACTCAAAGTGCCCATAATGGCACCTAAAGGTGGTCTTGGGAATGTCCTGTTCCCTCACGTGAATCTGGTGGTACCCTAATCTCAAATCAATCTTTGAGAAGAACTTATCTCCTCTCAGCTCATCCATCATTTCATCGATCCTGGGTATAGGGTACCTATTTTTCAGAGTCTTCTTATTCAGGGCCCTGTAGTCAATGCACATCCTCAAAGTGTCGTCCTTCTTCTTCACCAGCACTACAGAAGAAACAAACGGGCTTGTGCTCGGTCTGATGTGTCCAAGAGACAACAACTCCTAGATGGCCCGCTCAATCTCATCCCGATAGGCTTTGGGATTCCTATAGGGTATAGTGATCATCGCCTGGATACCCTGCTCCAGCTCGATGGTATGCTCAAACCCTCTATCTGGTGGTCGACCTGGTGGTATAGCCCCAAATACTACCTCATTCCTGTCAAGGATGGCTTGTATGTCTGGATGAATTGCTCGACCGATGGTCTCCGCCTCGGATGCCCGTAACTCAACCGCGCACTCTATGTTACCCTTCCGAAAATCTGCCTCCATCCGGTGTGCCGACACTTTCTGAGGTGGGTAAGTATGCATCCTGCAGATCTTCTCATGCTTCTCAGTCTTCTTGTCATCCCACTCCATCTCTAAGGCCTCCCAATCCGTGCTGACCTTTCCCAGCATAATCAGCCACTGAACACCTAGTACCACATTGGTATCTGGTATGTTGACTATGAAAAAGTGATCGTTCATGGTGTAAGTATCCATCTTCACTGCTAAATCTGGAACATACTTGGCACACTGCATCATCTGTGCTCCTCGGACAAAAACTAAAAACCCGTCAAAACTCTCGGTCGGTATACCTCTCCGCTCGACCATTTGCACATCAATGAAATTGTGGGTTGCCCCACTATCAACCAAGACTGAAACTCGTTGGCCACGTACTGTCCCACGTATGCGCAGCGTGAAATACTTAGGAACTCCTCGCAAAGCTACAAGTGCCCCTCCTGTGGGTGCAAAGGTTGCACCTCCTATCCCTAGAGGTAGAGGTGGCAACTGATCCTGGGTCATCTGACTGTCTCCTGCCTCCTCATCATCCTCCTCATCCCCTTCCCCGCTGTCATCGGAGAAGACCTCAATGAAGTGTGCTTTTCCAGCAGCACACCTATGCCCTAGTGCCCACAGCTCCTGACATGTGAAGCATAGCCGCTTCTTCCTCAACTCCCTCCTGGCCTCATCATTGACCTGTGCTCGTCTTGGATTCCCCTTTGGAGGAGGAACCTTCACATCCTTCCCCTTGGGATGGGTACCCTGTCTTTGGGGGTAAGGTGTCTGCGTCGTGGGCAATGCATCCTGCAAGTCTCTAGTCCTGCAGATAGCATCCTGGAGTGTAGCTAGTCTAGTGGATCTGACTAGACCTTGAAGTGGCTCTACCAATCCCTCTACAAAAATATAGATCATCCGTGTCGCGGATAGATCTGGCACCATCACTGAAACCCTCAATAAATCTGCAATGTATGTCTCTGGGCTCCCTATCTGTCTGAGCTTCGTTAGCTCAACAAAATGTTGTTCCGGATCCCTCCAATCAAAATGCTCTACCAATCTCCTGGTAAAGTCGGCATATGTTGTCACTGTGGAATTCCCGAGTGTCACCATCCCATGGAACCACCAGTTCTGGGCCTCACCATCCAAATGTAATGTTGCCACCTTGATGGCCTCCGTCTCTGACATCTGGTTAAGCTGGAAATAGATGTCCATCTTCTCCACCCAAGACTTTGCCGAACTGTTTGACGATCCATCAAACGTAGGAAAATGAAATATACTAGAGGCATGGTGGGAATCTCCATCATGGTAATGCCAGTGCCCTCTATGATGGTCGCGGAGTCTACTGTCCCGCTGGAGCTGCACAAAATCTCTGAATGTGAGAGCATCCCTGAACTCTTGCACGTAGGACTGATACTCTGCAAAGTACTCATCTAAGTGCCCGGGCTCTGCCTCTTGCTGGGCTTCTGCCCCTGTATCAGCTCCCAAGAAAGTGAGCATAGTAAAGAGGGTAGGTGCACAAGAAGCCATTGGCTGAGGAGTATCACGTTGAGCAACACCCTACTCCAGCAAATGGTGGGATGCACTTGATCCCTCTCCTACCTCAAAAGCCTGTGGAGTCTCATGCTGCCTAGCCTCCACAGCTATGAACCTCTGGCCCATCACCTCAATCTGTCAGGGTAAATCCTGCACCGACTTGATGAGTGCCTGTCCAAACTGTTTGGCCTCTGTGTCATCTGCCATCGACGCTTTCTGCTTCAAATATACTACAAGCTCTACCTCATTTAGGTCCTTCTCAGGCTCTCTCTCCTGATCTGCGTTTTCTACCTGGGCACAGTCTTCCTCTTCGTAGGTGGCCTCCAACCTATGCTCACGGTCTCTATACTTCCTGCCTCTGTAAGATCTCTTTCCTGATGTCATAGACCACAAGCTGAGCCAGAACTATGCTCTGATACCACTGTAATATCCCGTTTCGGGGATATCTCTAAAACACAAGCAAACTCCAACCAGAGATAGACTAGGAGGGCATTTACTGGATATGTCGCCTCTAAAAGAGTACGAGATCCGGAGGCTACCTAGCCCTTTCCAGACTCTGTCTAAGAGTGAAAGATAACACACCAAGTGGTATAGAAATAGAATGCTCAAAATCAATAACAGACATACAATAGAAAGAGTACACGGCAACCACGGCAACAACGGAAACTACGACAACTCATCCAGAAAACATATAGAAGAAATGTTGAGCCATTTTATTAATCTAAGAAATTTAATGGAGTACAATAAGCTAATCTTGCACAAGTCAAGTCAGAAAACACTCTCAGAGTATACCGGAAATGGCTGCTCTAGGAAATGCGTCCCAGCTGCTGGGAACTGCTGTGTAGCTGCAACTACTAGAATGGACAAAAAACTAGGGGCTGATCCCCTTGCCAGAATGAGATGAAAATCGGCAAACCTCCTCTCCTCAATAACCCAGACAAGATCCGCAAACCATTCCAAGAATGGCCAACCCCCGAAAACACCAGAAACTGCCTCCCCAGTGAATTACACTGGCCACCAAGGGACAACGTAGTGGCTGGATAAAAATAACCAAAAATCTGCCAAAAACCTCCGACAAGAAAAGGCTGACCCTCTGCTCGAAATCCTGGAAAAATCACCTGCAGAAACCCCAATCCGAAGCTCCACCACAAGGTACTGCATCCTCTCTCTCAGTGACTACGCAGTCTCTCTAAGCTCCAGCTCCGCAACAAACCCAAACAATGAAACAACTCACAAAACACTAAAAAAAAAACCTTGCCCGAGCACGCACTCGAAGTCCCTCGGGGCTAAGGGTGAGATCTCTGCACGGAGACACTCGGTGCACTAAACAGTGCTGCAGACAAGCTAAACAGCCGACGTGTGAAAGAAGATCAAATTCTCACTCCAAAATCAACAAATCGAGAATGATCCAAATGAGGAGGCTCCTCCATCTTTTATAGCATTGGTTTCCCTCCAAAACCCATCGCAACTTCTCTCTCCTCCACATCCTCATCCTTATCTATGCAGAAGCTTCTAGAGTGCACGTAGGTCCCCTCCTCTACGTGGTGTGTGACCCCCTTGACCCACCTTGAGTCACAACGTTGTGCTACTAGGCGGATGTCTTATTCTACTAAAGTGAGTTAGACTCTCTTTACTCACTTTTTATTTATCTACAAACCATATATGGAAAAACTATACAAAGTCGAATATTCCAATTAGCTGTCGCTAATTAGGAATATCACAGTACTATGTTCATTTATAGATTACTTCTCGAGGAATACATGGATATATTTCCTCAAGAAGAAATCTGAAGCTTTTTACATGTTTAAATAATTGAAGGATCTGGTTAAAACCAGACAAAGAAGAAGATAAAGGTGTTGAGGACAGATAATGGTGGAGATTTATGCATGAAGGAATTTGAAGAGTTCTATAAGAAGTGTGGCATAGCACGGTAGAAGACTACTCCATACACACCTCAACAAAATGGAGTTTTATAAATAATGAACAAGATGTTGGTGGGAAAGGAAATACACATGCTCAGTGTTGTCGGGTTAGGACAAGAATTTTAGCCAGAGATAGTGGAGATTGCATATTACATGGTTAATAGACACTATTACAAAATGGCTAATTAATTACTAAAAAAATGACTAAAATTTGCATATAAACGACTATTTTTCGATCAGTGACCAATAGTAGTTAATTTACAATATCTTATAACGTAACCAAATTTTAGTCGTTTTTAGCTTAGTCATTAATTGGTTGTCTCAACTTTATTGTCTAGTAGTATATTTAGTCATAAATTTGGTCATTAATTTAGCTCTTTTTTTAGTCATTAATTTGCACAATTAATGACCAAATATACAACAAAATATATTACTAAATGATCACTTGAGAAAACCAATTAATGACCAAAACGTTGGTCATGTTATAAGATACAATAAATTATCTATTAATAATCATATATATGCAAATTTTAGCCATCGTTTGAAACCAATTAATGACCAAGAAAATATGAATAAATTTTGGTCATGTTATAAGATATTGTAAATTATCTACTAATAGCCACATATATGAAAATTTTAGTCATTGTTTGAAACAAATTAATGACCAAAGAAGTATCACTAAATTTTGGTCATGTTATAACATACTGTAATTTATCTACTAATAGTCATATATATGCAAAATTTAGTCGTCATTTTTAATCTCAAATTTATCATTTGTAATAGTCATTTATATTTTTTTGGTAGTTTCATTTTCATTATATAGATGACTACTTTATTAGTTTATATTCATTTCATTTACTTTCATTAACAATCATTATAACAACTAATTTAGTCATATATTCATTTTATTTTTGTTCATCATTAATATACGTAAAATACTAATTTAGTAGTTTTAGATTGATTTTATGTGTTCATTATTAATCAACATAAATTAATTAGTATGAATTTGCAACTAAATTAAAAAAAAAAAAAAATAGCATACAATGTACATGTTTATCTAATATGAAAATGCAAGGCTACATGTGTTAATTACAATACTGAATAATATCAAGTGCAACTATAAATAATTTCAACCACATAAATAATATTACATAAAATATGAAGTATTACAATATGAGTTTCCAACTTAATATTAGTTATAGTACAATTTACACATGAAATATTGTTTCGTCACTTCCACACATTATCATTGTGTTTCCAACACATTGTAGCTGAATTCACCAACTCTAAAGACTTGACCATCAATCTCTATGTGTGTGTCTTATGAAGGATATTGGCTCTACAGGTACCACTAAAGTAGTTCTCTTCTCTCTTTAATTTGCATTTTGTAGCTCTAGTGCTATTGTTCTCCTCTTTCTTGAATTCCTACTTCTTACCATCAATATTAAGTTCATTTTCTGAAAAAGAAATAAGATACAATGCAGAGTATAACACATGAAAGATGATGAACACTAGAATATAAAATAAAGTATACTATAAAGGATTTATATGACATAAACCTCAACATCAAAAATATTGTTAATGTCATTTTTCCCCTTAAAAGCAAGAAAATCGAACAAGTTTTCTTCAGTTGGGAAATAGTGGCTTCTATGTGGCCAGATGACCTATATAAACAAAGAAAATAAAACTTCACCATATAAAATAACAGCTTAGTAAAATTAGTATTCAACATTCAAGGAAATATTAGGCACAATCATTCCAACCAAGTTATATGCTAAATATATCAATTTTTAGATTACTTATACAATGTGGGAGTGCAAACAAAACTCCTAAAAAATGTCAAATCTAAGTCTAGAATAAGATGAAATGAAGTAAAAAGTATACAACAATTGGATAGCATTGTATATATGTATATAACCATATAATGTAGAAGTTTGAGTGAATAATTCTAGAGCTAGAGGTCGATTATGTCAAGAATGTCCAAGTATGATAAGAATTTCTTCAGATAAGAACTACTAATGGGTCCACTATCACATATTAATAAGCCAACTAGTCTATATCAAATTATTAATGTTTTTCTTATATTTATGGATCACTACAATATAAGTAGATAAATTTAAAAGACAATTCCCTTCCCATTGTGTTCCTCACATGTGGTACAATATATTATCTTTGAAGTGGAGAAAATTTCCAACATCAAAAATATGTAGCAATCGCCACTAGTAATCCCCAAAAAAGGATTATTTTGAAATGTAACTTTCAGATTCGAGTTGCTATATGATTCTTGAATGTAAAATCCACACTGAATTCCAACACCAAACTTCCAATTTGAGGGAACACATGTGGCCATCCTCAATCACTCAAAATCAAAACATTAGTGATCATTATAATGAAAAGATAAAATAATAGTAGTTTTGATATGTTTTGCATATTTACATGAAAAGAACCAATACTTTTCCCATATTTACAGTACTTGTAATTTCAAAGATATAACACATTGATTTACCTTTTACAACAAATACTTGATTCAATACAAACAAGAATTTAACATATTACAACAATACCACCAATGGTTGATCCTCAATTAGTTCAAAATAGTTGACACAAAAACTTCAAGACAGCGCAAGAAGTATAATTAAAAAATCCATCAATTAATAGTCCATCAAAAAAGGATAAGATTTTTACTGAAGCTTGATAAACAACTATAAATATTCACAATCCACTGCAAATAGCGGTGTTGTTCAAAGATAAATACTACCTAGAGAACTCATATTCCAAATTATTTTCTCTATTCATGCAATTTTTCTCTATCCTCGAAACAAAATTCACATTCAATATTTTAGGTTTTTGAAGCTGCCAAAAGGCATTGCCAAATGAAGCAGTGAATTTCATTAATTTTCATAAAAAATTTCTGGTACTGAAAAAATATAGTTTTACCATGTGATAGACCATTCAAGCAAGTAAAAAAATGTGTACAATATTTCTTAGAAGACTTCATGTTAAAAATAAAACTTGCATATTTTGGATAGAAAAAACGTGTTTAGAGAGAGCAAAACATTATCACAATGGTAGTATATTTTTTTGTATGGCCTATTCCTAAAATAAGGAGATACCCCAACGAACATGAATGTTTTCTTAGCATATGTGCATGAAACAAGTTCCTTTCCAATCAATCGAATAACCATCCCACTATTCCTTCTGATAGGTGCAACTATTGTCTTATAAAATTTGTACTGAAGAAAAATTCTAATCTATGTAGTGAAACAATTGTACAAAAAATATCTGCATAAAAACTCGAGGATGACAAATAAAAGAGGCTTGAAGGGCTCAAATCTCCAAAAATATCTAACTCATCTCCAATCCTAAGAATCACCCTTCTCACAATGTCACCAATATACATTACTGAAACTAGTTTCTCAAAACCCTAAAGAAAACTACAAAGAACCATTAGAACTTCTTCAAACTATAAGTCAGGTACTCAATAACCCTACAAATTTTAGAAATGAAAAGTTTCATGCTAGAAATTAGGAATTTTCCTGATCACCTGGATTCAAGCTATCTGCATCTAAATAATCGTCATAACGAGTCTATGGCAGATGACCTAACATGAAATTTCCCCATTCCATATTGATTACCTAATCAACAAAGTCGATTCCAAATAGTTCGTATAGCCCAAACTCCATAAGATTAACTAAAGGTGAAAAATAAATATTAATTGATATATTGAGGAAGAGAAGTGTCCTTAGCAAGATTATAGAGGGTAAAAATGAATAGAAAAAGGTGAAAGGTTACCATGCTTCCAGATTTTGCAAGTTGGCATTTAGTTATTACATTTTCTCGCTATACATAGCATGCATCTGTTACTGTCCCAATAATTACTACATCCATTACACCTTCATCACAATAGCATGCTCCAACAATATCATTAACACAAAATTTCCAAATCAAATACAAGCCTTAGAATACTCTACAAAAAAACCAACAACCAACTTTGAAGACACATTTTTTTTACGAACTTACAATCCTTGCATCCATTTAAATCATGTCAAAACTGAAAAAAAAATCAAAATGCAAAAATATTTACTCAAGGCTACTATGAAATGTTTTTGTTCACAACAACTATGATGCAGTTGTCTTTGAAAATTCTAACATATTTGCAACAGACAACTATTATGGAAATTTTCCATTTACAACACCATGATTCCATTGAGCCTGAGTCGATTTATTTTGTTAGCTCTGTCGAGATCTGGAATAACAAAGATGCATAATTTTAAGAATACAAATGACAAATAAAAAACTATATGATAAGCCCTGAAATTATATTATTCAGAATAAATGTAAGAAATAAAACAACTTAAATGATAATTGTGTGGCTCTTGAAAAATTTATCATGCAGCATCAATTTCTTAGATATCAACTATACCAATGAAAATACAAGTTCTATTATGCATACCAGAGCTACAAATCACATATTCAACCTTTTTTGAGAAATTTCTTGCCGTAAGAAAAGCCCAATATCTTCTACAACCTGTAAAATATCGAATATGTTATTAATACTCGTATGCATAAATTTTCAAATACATCATACATATCTTCAAATATTAATTTCTCTAAATCATTTAGAATATTCACTTTCTCACTGAAATTCCTCATAACATACAACCATGCAAATAAATTATCTGTTGTTTTGCTAATGGGTGTGATTCCATTAGCATAACTACTGAGAAGATACTTTGAAAAATTAAAGGCTACAGAAAGTTGTTAATGACGTGTTAGATAATATTCACCAAACTTCTTATGAAATTACTATACTTCATAGTATACAAAGGGATTCTTGATAATAAACCATGAATACAACAAAATATGTGAAAGTAATTTTATATAAGCACCAGATTTCACGGACCTTGTTTACTTGAAATTGCAAGTTTTTTTAAAAATGTGCTCGCAAAATTATAAATTACCAATTTTCAAAATATTACACTTCAAATGACTTAGTATAAATTAAGGAACAAAACGAACTTCCTACAAAGATATTTTCAATTGCAACTTTAGTATTTGTTGGATGTAGATGACTAGTTGCAGTCACCTATAGGTAGTATGGAAACCAATCAAGTAAAGGTCACAATTTATACAAATGTGTTTGTAAATTAGTTCTCACTCTAAATATCTATTGGTTGCATGGAGTATACCTAAGGATCTCAACGTAAAATCATTGAATCAGTGATATGTGGTGGCAACTAGTCCCCATTGAATTTTCACCACATCCACTCTTCACATCTAAAAGTTCTAATAATTGGGTTGCAACCCATGAAAACTACCATAATCATTATTTTCTGAAATTTTTCCTCGAGATGCCTACTTTCCAACCAAAAAATTATTTATCTTTTCTATATTAAGTGTCCTATGATCCTATCACAATTATCAAACTCGGCTTTCCCGTAGCTCAATGTTACAATGAGAAACCTCACACACACACTAAATTAACTTTTAATTAAAATAATGTAAACTTTGAAATGGGAACGGAAACGAGTACCTTTTTTTTAGGTAGAAAAAAATCGTTTGATTTTAAAAAGTGTTGATTCATAATACTCTTGATTTTTTTAGCATGTTTTTGACACATTAAATTTTCTAATGTACCAAGTATATACATTATTTTTTAAATGTTAGTGATTTTTATGTTTATTTTGAAAAGTGTTGATGCCAGCATCTTCCGTTTTTTTTAGAAGACTTATTTTTTACTTTAAATTTTCTAATGTATTTAACGCTAATAATTATTTTATAACTTTAACAATTTTTTAAGTGTTTTTCAGGCTTTTTCTTTTTCATTTCATTTTTTGTAGTGAGATATTTGATTTTTTGTAGTGTAAAAAAAAACTAAAATTTTAAAGTTTCGATCTTCTATCTAATTATATATTGTTAAATAATATTTCATTTCCCATGAAATACTTGTCACTAAAAAACAATAATTTTTAACAATTTACATAAAAATACACATTTCAAATATAGATATAACTAAAAAAATACACATCTTGAGTCTTTTTGCTAAAAGTGACATGTCAAATAAACCATTTTTATAGAAACAAATTAACCAAAATAAGTATAAAAATTAGCAATTTTTATGAATGTTATGTCAAATATTAATAATAATAACATTTTTTCCAAAAGTTAAATGATTCACATAAAGAATGAAGTGAAAATCACATTATACAAATTTTTAATTATTAATTTTTTAATGTATTTTTCTTATCTTAAAACACAAAGTAAAAATCACATAAATTTAAAAAAATAAAAATAAAAACAAAATCATAAAATAAATTAAATAAATAAAAATTTGAAAAACAAAAAAAAGATTAAAAAATAAATAATAAAAAAAATTTTAAAAAATCATAAAAAGAAAAAAGAAATAACAGTTGAGTTGCCCAAGGGCGGCTGTTGTGGGCCAACCAAGCTCCGCTGGCCCAAGACGGACACCCGTTGGGAAACTCGGCAAGGCAGGCTGAAGCCAATTTTGAGAATCAGCTCTAGCCAGCCCTGTCGGGTTGCCTGAGGGCAGCCACCATGGGCTGGAGGAGCTGGACAAGCTCTGTAGCTGCACGAAGGCCACCCCCCAGGCCACCCGGAGGGGCTAGTCGAGTGGACCCTACGGGGCAAATATAATTCTGAGAATCAGTTTTTCCTGGTCAAAAAGAAAATCTGATTCTTAGAATCGGATTTTCCCATCGATCAGGAAAATCCGATTTTGAGAATCAGGTTTGCCTGGTCAGCAATAAAATCCGATTCAGAGAATAAGGTTTTCCCCACCAGTGGGGTAAATCTGATTCTTAGATCCGATTTGGAGGACTGAGGATTCATGTCATAATTTTGGTCACATTGGCGGATGCAGAGTGGCTCCGCCATTTCTGAAAATTGGTTATAATAAGAATTTGGAGCATTATTGAGTATTTTTTTCCACCTGAAGTTTTTGTGATAAATGTTACATTCTGTATAGAATTTCCCAGAAAATAGTAGATATTTGGGTTCCTCTCACTGAGCTACCCAATTTCAAAAAAAAAAAAAAACTCAAACATAGTCCCAGAAGCAAAGTTATCGTTGATTTAAGATTGGTAGTTTTTTCAGGTTGGGAAAATTCGATTCTCAGAATCGGATTTTCCTTGGCGGCCTGCAAATCTGATTCTCAGAATCGGATTTGCCCCATCGGCCTGGAAAACCGATTCTGAGAATCATATTTTCTTAACCTGAAAAAACTACGAATCTTAAATTAGCAATAACTTTTCTTCTGGGACTCTGTTTGAGCTTATTTGTTTTTTGAAATTGGGTAGCTCAGTGAGAGGAACCCAAATATCTACTCTTTTCTAGGAAATTCTACACAAAAGGTAACAGATCTCATAAAAAATTCAAGTGGCACAAAAAAAAACACTCAATAATGCTCCAAATTCTTATTATAACCAGTTTTCGGAAATGGCGTAGCCACTCTGAATCCACACATGCAACCGAAATTCTTATCTGAACCTTCAGTCTGCCAATTTTGATCTGAGAATCGGATTTTCCCAACCGGCCTACAAATCCAATTCTGAGAATCAAGTTTGCCCGCCCGGCTATGAAAATCCGATTCTGAGAATCGGATTTGCCCTGCCGGTCTGCAAATTCGATTCTTAGGATCGGATTTGCCCTGCTGGCAAGGAAATCCAATTCTCATAATCATATTTTCCCCGTCGACTGGCAAAATTCGATTCTCAGAATCAGATCTACCTCATCGGCCTGCCAATCCGATTCTCATAATTGGATTTGCCTGGCCAGCAGGCAAAATCTAATTTTGAGAATCGGATTTTCCCAACGATTGAGCCCGCCCAAAGGCTTGAGGGCCATAAATTTTTTTATTTTTTATATAATTGTTATTTATTTTTCTAAACTTTCAATTTCTTTTTAAGTTTTTTTTTTTTTTAATTTTAATGTTTTAGTAAGTTTTTTTAATTTTTTTTAATTTTAACTATATTTGTTTTCACTTTTTTTATTTTTTAATGTTTTTTTAGTTATTTTAATTGTGATTGATTTTTTATTTGTTTTAGGTTTTCTTTTCTTTTTTTATGTTCTTTTTTAGATATTTTATTTTTTTTAGTCTTTTTTTTTTCAATGTTTTTTATTTTTATTTTTTTCAACATATATTTTTTTAGTTTTATTCTAAGAATAAGCTTTGGCCAGCCCTGTCGGGTGGCCGTCGTGGGCTGGCAGAGCTGAGCAAGCTCTGTCAGACGCCCCTCGGGCCATCTAGTAAGCCCCACCAGCAGAGTCTGTGAATCGTATTTCAGCCCCTCAAGCCCCTGGGTGGGCTCAACCCGATTTTGAGGGGCACGTGGGTCCAATAGGGCTCGGAATGAAGTTAAGCCCACCCAAAGGCTTGAGGGCCATAATTTTTATTTTTATTTTTTGATATATTTATTATTAATTTCTTTAAAATTTTAGTTTGTTTTTAGTTTTTTTTTTTTATTAAGTAATTTTAATTTATTTTTTATTTTAATTATATGTGTGTTCATTTTTTTATTTTTTAATGTTTTTTTAGTAATTTTAATAGTGATTATTTTTTTAATTTGTTTATATTTTTTTTTACGTGTTTTCTTAGATATTTTAATTTTATTTTTTCAATGTTTATTTTTTATTTTTTTCTCATTTATTTAAAAATATATATAATTGTTTTTTATTTTTAGTTGTCTAATATTTTTATCTTGAATTTTGAATTTTGAATTTCTTTATTGTGTTTATTTTTAAATTTTATTGATTATGGTTTTTTGTAATTCTCTAACAAAATATTATTTATTTATTTTTGTTCCTTTCACTAATTTGGTTTCTTTAATTATATTTTTTATTGTTCAATTATTTATTTATTTATATTTCTTTATATTTAATTTTTACTTCTTTTTTTTATCTTTTTCTTTGCAGGTTAATTTGTTCTTTTTCCTTTTCTATTTTTATGTTTGATTTTGTTTTTTTCCTTTTTTATATACTTTTATATATTTTCTCGCTTTTTTATATACTTTTATTTGATTTCTTGTCGTCCTTTTTTTAATTTTATATATTTTTCTAATATATATTTTTATTTACTTTTTTTTTTTTTTAACTTTTTTTTTTTAAAGTCTTGCTTTTATTTGTAAATTTTTGTTTTCATTTTTCTTTTGAAATTTTAAGTTTTTTTGGAGAGATAATTGTTTATCCTTTACAGGGTATTTCAAAATGTTGAAAATTTGTCCTTAAAAAAAATGTTATTCCACCATCTTCACTTTTCATTTTGAGGGTGTTTTTGGCACAAAAAAATTGGTTTTCACTGCCATTTTTTAAACATGTTGAAAATTTACCTCTGAAATAAAAATTGCTATTCCAGCATCACCACTTTTCGTTTACGAGATGTTTTTTCATGTTTTTTGGGGTTTTTTGGCTAGAGTTCTGCTTTGAGTTTATAGTTCCCATTTCATAGCTTACGTTGTTTTTGCATTAACTAGATATTATCCTCTGACTAACCTCACAATTTCCCTCGTACCATATTGTAGTACCCAAGGAGGAATACCAGATGTGAAAAATGTATCTTCATCTAACTTCAAAATGCAACTTTTCCAGCTTATGTCTTGTGCTATTTGTAATTACATCGAGAATAAATGTATTAATGTTATTTTTTTTCTTATTTCATCCCTTAATATTAATTATTAACCCACAAAATACAAATTCCTTTAATGTCCTAGAATCCAATGTAAAATCCTTAATTAATTAGTTTCTTGCAAAATACCACTTAAACAAACAAATAAATAAATATGATAAAACTTAGTTATTATAATATATCCACATTACAACTAGACTATTCCCTAGAATTCAACGTTTCCCTTTATTATTATATTTTCATTTATATTTTCTCAACACAAAATATATTGACACTGAGGGAGTACAATTCAACTGCCTTTTGCATAGGCTTAGGTGAATTAACTTGATTGTTTCAAGGCATGAAGAAAAAAAGGATTCTATATACATATAGAAACTCACCATATATAGAATAATTACGACTCTTCTCTTTGTAAACTAGCTTACTAACATAATTGCACACAATTCAGCTTTTTTTTTCATCAACTTTGATTACTTAAACTTGATTCTACAAGAAGTGTCCAATCAAAGAATGTGAGTTCCATATGTTAATAAAAATTCATAATTTCCAGAAAAATTACAATTGTATGCTTTCATCCGTAGTTTATATTGCTTGAAGCTATAAATTTGGATGATGCACATTAATGAATAAGTCAACATAGTTGTCAATTCTGCGTAATGCCACTAAAACTTGCTATGTACCACTCAACTTTAAGGAGCTTTAGTACCCTACTATTCTTGCAAGTAGACAAACTACTCAAAGGATTGTGTGTTACTTACAAAACATGTAATTTTCATGTCTGAATCGAGTATCAGTGTTCCATGGGGACATGTCCCCTAGGATGGTAGCTAGGCCTTGCTTCCAATGCTCTCCAACATTCTTTGTTATTTTAATTTTTATATTTTTTTCCAATATCTTAACTTTTTTATCATTTTACTTAAATTTTTAACACTGTCATTAATTGTTTCAGGATGTTTTAGCGTGGTTCTAACTTCATCAGACTTCATATGGAAAAACAATAATTTCACATCCCATTCAGAATTCAGATTCAAGATTTTAAGATTGGCAGGATTGTAGCATTTCAACTAGGCTACTATAATGACGAATTTGCATGCAATGAATTGTTATTGTTTGGATTTTATCATCATTGATTTTATTTTTATAAACTTAGATATGGGGAATCCTATTCTGATTATCCCAACATCCCCCTATCCCCCATGAATTTACCTAAATTTTTGGAGTGCTCCCACAGATCCTACATGTGCATTTCCCCACTATCAGGTTGCCTTGCCCCAAAAAATTGGTGGAACGTAGCCCAGTATACTTGCTTTAGGATACCAAAAGAGAAATCACTCAACTATAGACAACCCAACTTCACTGCAGATCATTCCCTCACAATACATTGAATCTGTTAAGTATAATGGAAACTCTGGCTGAAGATGTAATCTTAATCCCCTTTCCTACAATTGACATGATGCTTTATGTCCATGTTAAGTTCAGCTTCTAGAAGAAAATATCACCTTAGACAAATTTGTATATCAGATTGGAAAAATGGTTAAGTGTTAAAGATAGACGTAGTATATGCACTTTAGTATTGGTTAAAATAAAAAGTGTAGTAGTGCCGCACCCTCTATACGTGGTTGAAAGAGCACCACAAGTATAGGGCCATGACAAATGGTATCAGAGCTTGAATCAGAGCAAGTCGAGCTGCATTGATTATTCAGTAATCAGGAATATATTTGTAGGATTGCAAGTGGTATTGAACCTTGGGCTTATATTATTCGAGACATTGGCAAGGGCAAGACATTGGTTGGAACTGAAGCTGCAGAACAAGACATGGAAAGTTGGAAAGAATCCCAAGGGAGCCTCTTTAAGACTTTACAGGTTGAGTCGTATGAAAGAATAGAACTCATGGATTCATGCTGAACTTGAAGTCATGGAAGAGAATGTTGAGGTGAAACTTCTTCGACTTGGTTGGGAAATGGAGCAGGATAGAGCTGTAAGTTGCTATAAGGAAGAACAAGACGCCGAGACAGGTTAAGATGAGAATTTTTCAAGTGTATCAATGATTAAGTAGGAATTTGATGAGCAAGTTGAACCAGGATCGTACCCATTGTACGCATTGATTATGGAGGAAACTCACTTGGACAGATCTCAAGGAGATGCAAGTATTGATATGAATTGTGCTTCAGTGGAGCTTTTAGAGGATGGACCATATGTTGGGATGAGAAAATGGATAAATTATTTGATGACGCCATGGATGATCTTTCCTTGGATGACTGTGATGAGACCTTGTACATTGAAGAAGCACTAAGAATTGGTTGATGCAGAAATTTTAGGGAAACTTGTGACCTCGTTCTAGAAGCATCAAATGCTCATGAAAAGGGTGGAACTTGATGAACTTTACGATGGATGGGTCATGCTTAGACATATGGAGAAATATCTAAGTGCCCGACATGACTCATGGACTGATTAGAGGAAGGGAACACTATTGGGTAGAGTTCTTCATGGCTAGAACCAAGAAGGAAATCTTGGTGGACCTTTAGTGGGGGAGGCAGTAGTGAAGGGCACTTACCAGGATAACCAAGGGAACATAACTAGATGAATAGAGTTGTGTTGAGTCTAATTTTGATAGACACATGGAAAACCAAAAGTCATGGACATTGACATGAGAGCATGGTAGATATTATGTAGGTGCACTTATGGAGATGCCACTTATGAGCATCAAGAAGGAGTGTTAAAGCAGGATGTTGAGCAATATGATTTGTTAGTGTGACATGGATACATTTTATTGATAGACTGATGGGGATGTTGTTCAATTTTGAGAAACAATACCATAATTGGATGAAAAACCTATGAGGAAATTCATATGATTTGTAGGGCAGGAATAACTTGCGATGGGACTCATGACCAAGTGAGGTATGCTTTCCAAAGCCTTGGATGGAGATGATGCACAAGATTTCATGATGATTTGGAGATGGTAGAAGCCATTGGAGACTTCATATTATAGTGGTATTGGAGTATCTGATTCATTGTTGAGCCGAAGTGAGGATGTGTCCTTGACTTTGATGCATTATGGGATGCATATCTTAGGCACATTATGGGGTGTTTTTGTGAGGAGTGGATTGATGGATATGATCGATACAAGACACTTTGGAGTTCGATGGAGTTGAAGCGATGGATATGCCTTGGTGTTACATGCCATTTTGTCACTATGACACTTGACAGTAAAAATGGATCTATCACCATCCATACTCATGCTCCCTTGCAATTCAAACATTCATATTCCTTGACCAAGCCATGAATTTTTAGAAAATTGACTCTTTACACTTTTAAATATGACTTGTGCACTTTTGGTATCAATATTTGCACATGCGTTGCTATCACTAAGAATCCTTGTGCAGTTTTGTGCTCTGTTTTCCATTCAAAACTATGCAACTGAATCAAGGTAAAGTAGAAAATAAAATTAAGTTCTAGAAGCATAGTTGGGCACATATATCCTAATTGGAAGCCTTTGAGTCATATCAGTTCGATCCAAACCCATCCAACAATGGAGCTAACTTCCTTGGATCATGGAACCCCAATCCCCTCATTTCTGGATCTCAGCCATCTTTGGTGGATCTCAAGCTTCCTCATTTTCTCCTATAAATTGAGGTGAGACTTCAGTATTAGGGGAGCTCACATATAATAGCCTTATGCTGGTATTTTTGGATTGGAGATTTTTTGGACCTCTACGACATTAAGGCTTGGCTGTAAAATTTCTCTTTTCTCTCTTATAATACATTTGGACAATTTTTCTCACTGTATTTTTTTCTTGGAATTGTAAATGGTTTGTGTTCATATACTAATTAAAACAATTTCATTTCCTAATCTCCTTGATCATTAGGTTAATTTTGTTTTTAGATTATTATTATGATGTAGTTGCTTTTGATTATTTGCATGTTTTTGTTTCCAAGTTTCTTGTAACCATTGAGGACATTCATTGGGACAAAGTGTGGGGTCTTGATCAAGAATTTCGTTGAAAATGCAAGAGCATCATCCTCTTCTTCTAGTTTTAGAAATTTGAAAATTGTTAACTTAATGAAAGAGATATTCTCATGTTTGTTTCTTTTTAGTTCGCCAGTAGGATTCTAGCGAGATCGCTCTTGTATGCAAGAGGGATTTATCCAGGTAAAAAATTGGCGACTCCCTTGGGAAAATTCTTAGTTCTCTTAGTTTTCTTTTCTTTAACTTTCCCCTTTTACTTGTTTGATTGTCTTTGAATGTTGTGTAATTAATGAACTTTTAGATGCTCTAGGTTGGATGCCTTGTTTTTATTTTTCTAAAATTTCTTTCCCATACGCAGTTCTATTTGATAAAATGAGCGCAATATTGCAGAGTCTACATTGTAACATAGTGTGCATACACACTGAATTACACTAGTTACCTGCGTACCCTCTGGAATTTAAAAAAAATAAATTTCCTTCTTATGAGAGTCTACCTGTAAATTTCTAAGTGGTCATTTTTGCTTATGTCAACCTTTAGAACTTGTTTGTGAGCTTGCTTTGTTTGCATTAGTGCCAATTTTTTAGAGTTCATCCCTTTTACTTTTTCAAGTAGGCTTTTCCCTGGTTTCTTTGGTTGCTTTGTTGGAAAAGGTAGATTTCCTCTATAGATCACTGTCTTCTATCTGTTTCCTTCAAATATTCCAGATTTGTTTTGATCTTTCTTGTCTGAGTGATTTATTTTTCTCATTTGTGAAAGAAACCTTCCAAGATTAGTGAATTGGGGTTTGCCTAAAAAAAGTAGTGTTTTGTGAGAATGCTTTTGTTTGTTGAATGAAAATTGTTTTTTTTTTTTTTTCAACTAAAGTAATTGAAAATGCACTTGTAGGCATCATTAATTAAATATTTCTTTAAGAACTTTTGTTTTTATAAAAAAATTTCATAAATTTAAGAGTTTTTATAGTTTTTCATTAGTTTTGAGGAATTGAAGGTAATTGTTTGTGAAAAGAATCATATGTTTTGGCTTAAAGAGGACGATTTTCCTTTAAAAGTTTTTTCAAATTGAATAAACTTCAAAGTGAATTGGTTTCTTTATGAAAAATAATTTTTTGGATTTTAGAAGTTTTTCACTTTCAATTTTAAAGAACCTGTTACTTTCCCTTAACTAGGATTTCATCAAGTGAAAATATTGCCTATTCATTGTTGAATATATTATAATATTTTGAGTTGGCCAAAACATCATCAAGTTTCACACCCCTTTGTGTAAGTAACAACCAAATTGACACAACGCTAATTAAACTTTATCTATAAGTTTTTATATTTTCTAGGGTTCATTCCACCAATTTAGATCAAGTTAGTGTTTTGGAATAGGGAAGTCAGTTAAATTTCAAAAGCAAATAAACAAACATTAGTATCTTGCGGTAGGGAGAAAATCCAATTGTTGCATTTTTTCTCTGTGAAGCTCTTGTTGTAGAAGATTTAATCACGCGTTCATATTGGACCCAGTGTAGTAATCATACCTACTTCATTGGTAAAGATAGAATATTTTCACACATCACAAACAGTAAACCTCATATTTACCATGTCGAGGTGCTTTGGGTAACTTGTTAAGTAAACCTCAAATTTATCATGTCGAGGAGCTTTCCAGGGGTTTGAGCTTAGTTACTTTTCCCTTGCGTGTAGTTTTGGCCATGGACTGTCCCCTCGGGTTTGACTGTATTAGTCAGTAACCTTAGTGGCTATAATATTAGGATTTTTCCCAATGTGACGGTGGAGGAAAGGTCCCACTGTACCTGGAACAAACATTGACTAGACTCACTTGGACTTTTTGGAGTGCAATCTTCACTCGAGATGTCATAATGAAGTTGCTTGCATCAAACTATTTCATTAAGTAGGTTGTGAGGGTAACTTGTTCCGTCCACTATTTTTCCACATTGATATTTGTGAGGTTGGATTTCATCACCAACTAGTGATTTTATTGTGGAAATAAATTGTTTATGTGTGGTTTGAATCCTATAATTTATAGCGTGTGTTCATTTGTTTTTTTTCATTTTTTAGAGGCCTTAGGTGTGATTTATTGAAATTTTTTGGTTTTGTGTTTTAAAATTAGTTGTGGCTGAATTATCAAGACATTCACGTAAAATGCAAGGGAAACCCCCTGAATACACACTGAGTCATTTAGAGAAATTTAAAACTAAAAGGACAAAATTAACAAGATTCAAGTCTTCAGAAGAACTTGAATCATCCATTATGATACATCCTGATTTTGAAGTAAATATAGCTTAGGAAATTGAACATACTTAGAAAAAGATGATATTAATATGGACAAACTAGTTTTGTTGTGCTAGCTTCCTCAAAAATATAAAATAAAAATGTGCTTAAAGATTGTGTCAAATAGAAAGTCTTATGAGAGGGTTTATGTGTTAAATTTGTGTGTATTTTATTAGAAATTCATAAGGTAAATTGTCTTTAAAAACACACAAACAACAAGTAAATTACAAAGAATATAATACACAAAAAACACATTAGACAGAACTGATAAAGGAGTTCAACCCTCCTGGGCTATGTCTCCTTGGACCTGCTTCAATGGCTTGGCCCTCTTTATATTATTGGTAAATTATCTTCTTACATGAACCTACAGTGCTCCAATGGATCTCCAACCTACTCCATTGGATTCAGAAGACCCAAAAACCCCTAAGTAGCCTCTTCTAGCTCTGCAAATGGTATTTAGGTGAAGTAGACATTACCTCCTCTCCTGGTGGCCCTAGGCATCTCTAATCTTCAAACTGGAAAAATAACTTCCACAATTGCTCCTTTGGCTCTGAAACCTACACCAAACTACTCAGAATATCCAAAAATTCGAGGATAGACTCTTTCTGAGCCAAAATTGGTCGAAATGTTCTCAAGTTATGGCTCAATCAATTTTTCCTAGAAAAACCCCTCTAAAACTGGAGCAACTCCAGTTAACTCCACCAAATATAGAGTTCCCGCTAAAATTGGAAGACTCTACCAATCTAATCTGCATGGATAAGTGTGATTAGTTGAGGGCTAAGCGCAGTTAAGGGATAGTTAAGTGCTAATGGCGCAATTATAAAAACATGAATTAACATGTGCATTAGTGCATTTAAAATGCGGTTATGGGTTAATTAAACCCAGTTTAGTGGTTAAATTCTCGTTTATGGTTTGGAGCTCCGCCATGGTCTTAGCTACTTGGTCCTGTGCATTAGGGTTGGCCCCCATTTCCTTCCACCATAAACAAAATTCAAATTCAAATATATTTGGATGACATATATATGTAAGAAACATGGTGTAGTGGAAGTCGTAGGTCTTGGAAATGGTGGAGGGGAGGTCACAGGGTCGAACCCTAGCACCTCCATAAAAAAATTGACCCACAAACTTATATAATATTTCGACCTTTGGGGGGGCAGGTGGTGGCCTCTAGGCTATCCATGTGTCATCACCCAATTGGTCCTCCAACATCCAATCAAATTGTGACAACAAACCAACCAATCCATAAATGACACTTGTCAGCATCTTACTGGTCCACCTAGGGGGAATATTTTGGTAATATTCCAAGGAATATTCCTTGGAATATTCTTTTTGCTGACTAGGTTGTATGGATGCCTAGTCAACATCCCTGTCACAAAATTACCTATTTAGCCAGGCGATTATAACTCTCTAACTTTCTCATACAGACTCTATTTTGAGAAAAATAAAGTGCACCAGAATCAGGAAGACAAGACCTATCCAGTCATTTAGGTTCCGATTGATTCTGAGCACTTTCATTTTTTTAGCAAATTTTTTCCCTGAATTTAGTTTTTTATCACTCCTTCCAACTGAAAGGCTTTTGGACCGACAAAAGCCAGTTATATGATGAGATTTTAATCCTCTTCACCTTTCCAGGTTCTATCAATGTGATTCTACTTGAAAAATACTCATTACAACCACGTTGGTTCCTTGACAAACCTACTCTGGCAAATGGCTTAGTACTTCAACTAATGTCCTCCTTTAGCTACTGACCCTTGTTGGATGCTTGTTGACTACCAAAAAAAATCTCGCTGTAACAAAAGAAATCTCTTGGTGCTTGGAAAGCTTGATTGATGGACTTCCCACTGAGAATCCTGATCTTGCTTTGCATAATCATGCATTTGATGCAAGATTCTCCTTGGAAACTCTCTTCCAATTTAAGCCCATCTGAGTGAACTATAGAAATGAATTCAAATATCAACAATCACTTGAAATGAAATGACCATTATTTTACCTCCACATTACCAAATTCCACATCTGGAAGAATGTCTTTACCATCTCTTTCGCTTCTTGGTGTCATGCATCATATCGTCTACAAAACGACTGTTTTTTTTGCTACAATATTTTGTCATATTGTCCCTCTTTTGGCTTCTTGATTCCATAATTGTCTAGTATTCACATGTTTCTCATGCCATTATTTGAGAATGAAGGCTAATCATGAGCCTCTCGCTCAAGAGTGGACCTTCAAAAATCCCAAGACATATTCTCACAAGAAAAACCATTAACTTGAAAAACACGTCATGCAAGAAACACAAATTGAAGACCTCTTCCTTTTGCTCCTTCAAAGAAACAAATCTCACATCCTATGAACATCGCCATGCATTCTTACATCTTAGTGTACAAACCCATTGACCAAAAACAAGTCGACAAAGCATGCATCTTCAAACCATTGACTCTTAAGTAGAACAAAAGCATGTAAAACACTTGACGATTATTTTCCCAAAATAACAAGAATTTCACATCTCATGCAACAATTCGTCAACATCTCCCTTTCATCCTTGGAGACTAAATCAGCTATTTCAAGTCGATAAGAAATACATGTAACAATCAATCAACCAACACAAGTCGATCACTCATCCATGTGCAAATGATAAACACTCTCAAGTTGACAACATACATGTTAACAAAGCAACCAACACATGTTAATCACTCATGCATGTTCAAGAACAATGAAACTATAAAAAATTCAACTATTCACACACACAAACTCTCATGCATGTATACAATGCTCAACTCTCACGCAAGTACAATCACAAGTACAAGAATCCCATTTGTATGTACAAGTTCTTTAAGAGTTGAAATGAAAAAATTCGCTACAACAATAGTGAGTAAACATACTCCACTTTCGAACACCTTCCTAGTGTAAACATGCAACATGCATTCTAGAGAAAAAAGAAATGCATCCACATCAAATTGAAACTACAAATTTCCATCTTTGTTACATCTAAGTGAGTCAACATAACTCTACTTTTCCAACATCTTGCTTTGTGTAATATGCAACATAATTTCAAGAGAAAAGAAATGCATTCAGATAACAAGGAAATGCAACAATAAGGAAATTTTTGCATCAATTATCAAAATAAATTCAAGACCTTAATTGGTTAGGAACTCTAACCATCTCTTTCCAAGCCACCTCAATGCACTTCTTTTAGCTTCACTTCATCATATGTATCATCCTGACCCACATCAACTACAGAATCCTCTTTTCCATTCTTGTCAAAATCTCTCTCCACCTTCTTAAAATTTCATGGATGACTTGTTGGATACAAAATCCAACACTTTTCTACAATATGACTCTGCTTATGGAAATGAGTGAAAAATAATTGCATCTTATTTTTAACATGGTTTTCATTGTCCATTGGACCTTTGGCTTTTTGTCTCCTTTGTTTTGAAAGTTTCTTGTGTATGGATATATTCATCCAACACCTTCCATATTCACCTTTTTTGCCTTCTTGAGGAGGTGAATTTGATGAGGTAGTGGCTCTCTTCGGAATAACAACAATGGCTTCAATGGCTTTAGATATTTCAACGTCCTCCTGTTTTCCATTTCCATTTGTTGAATTCTTATGAGCATCTTCTTACAAAGTGTGTGTAAAAATTTTGCATTCCTCATGAATAAAAACTTCACAACTTGAGGTAATGAACATGTAATGAAATCATTTCTTGGAACACCTTCATGTGCCTCCTTTGCTTTGGAGCATTCTCCATATTCTTGCTCACTAAAACCTAGACCCATGTACCTATACCTTCCCTCAACAATAATAGAGTTTATAATTCCTTGTGCATGTTTGCCTAACAATTTACCTTCATAGCCATTTTTTTTAACAATTTGAACCCTATTACTCTAGTGTGTATTTCAAAAACACAAAAATGTTCATCTTGAGAGGAAATTGAATATAAAATTGATTTTCATACCTCATTTTCATGCACATACTTGGCTAGGGTTTCCTTAGCATTATGGAGTTGAATCTCCATCTCATGCATATTTTCAAGAAGCTATTGATTCTCCTCGTTCATAGCCATCAACTACCCTTGAAGTATATTTCTCTCCTTCTTATATTCAACCATTTCTTGCACCATATCTCTCATGATGAAGAGCTTTTGAAACAAATCTTCATCAAAGAGTATTGCTAAGGAATATTGATTAGAAACATCACTTGATGAAACTTCCATCACAGTTGTAATGCATAAAAATCTTCTTTGTTGTGATTTGAGAGTTGGGTCCTCAATTTTGATCTTCTCCTCCCTTCAACTTACACACATAAACTTGCACACAGTTAAATTCTCCTTGCACATATGAAAAACCAATAGATAATTTTATAGAGACCTTGGAAAACCCTAAGATAAACTTGGGCTAAAATTAGCTAAACTGAGCTAAACTAAGCTCTGATACGAACTTGATCTGAATATGGAAAAACTAGTTTTGTTGTGCTAGCTTCCTCATCAGTATAAAAGAAAAATTTGCTTATATATTGAGTCAAATAACAAGTCTTATGAGAGGCTTTATTTGTTAAATTTATGTGTCTTTTATGAGAAATTCATGAGATAAATTAGCTTTAAAAACACATGGACATCAAGTAAATTACAAAAAATGTAATACACAGCAAACACATTACACAAAGATGATAAAGGAGTTCACCCCTCCTAGGCTACGTCTCCTTGGACATGCTCCATTGGCTTGACCATCTTTGGATTAATGGGAAATTCTTTGATTACATGCACCTACAGTGCTCCAATGGCTCTCCAACTTGCTCCAATGGATTTAGAAGACCAAAAAACCCATAAGTAGCTTCTTATGGCTCTGCAAATGGTATTTAGGTGAAGCATACATGACCTCCTCTCATGGTGGCCCTAAGTATATTTAATCTTAAAAGTGGAAAAATCACTTCAATAAGTGCTCCTCTGCATCTGAAACCTGCACCAAACTTCTCAAAATATCCAAAAATTCTAGGATAGACCGTTTTTGAGCCATTATTGGTCAAACTTTTCTCAAGTTATGGCTAAGTCAAATTTTCCTAGAAAAAACTCTAAAACTAGAGCAACTCCATTTAACTCCACCAAATATGGATTTATCGCCAAATTTGGTGGACTCTTCCAACTTAATCTGCATGGATAAGTGTGATAGTTGAGGTTTAAGCAGAGTTAAGGAGAAATTAAGCGCTAATGGCGTAATTATACAAATCTGAATTAACATGTGTATTAGCGCATTTAAAACATGGTCATGGCTTAATTAAACCTGTTTTAGTGGTTAACTCCACGTTTATGGTTTGGAGCTCTGCCATGGTCGTAGCTGCATGCTCCTGTGCGTTGGGGCTAGCACCATGAGGCTAGCCCCCATTTCCTTTTACCATAAACCAAAGTTGAATTCAAATACATTTGGATGGCATATATATGTAAGAAGCATGCTGTAATGGAAGTGGTAGGTCTTCAAAATGGTGGAGGGGAGGTTGCAGGGTAGAACCCTGGCGCCTCAATAAAACTTTTAACCTGCAAAATTATATAACATTTTGACCTTTGGTGGGGCACGTGGTGGCCTCCAGGCTAGCCATGTTTCGTCACCTGATTGGTCCTCCAACATCCAATTGAATTGCGACAACAAACCAACCAATCCGAAAATGAAACTTGTCAGTAACTCATTGGTTCACGTAGGGGGAATATTCTAAGAATATTCCAAGGAATATTCTTTGGAATATTCTTTTTGTTGACTAGGTTGTACAAATGCCTAGTCAGCATCCATCTCACAAAATTTACTCTTTTACTTAATTGATTAGAATGCTCTAACTTTCTCATACGAACTGTATTTTGAGAAAAAAAAGTGTGATGAAATCATGATAACGAGACCTATTTAGTTATTTATTTTCTGAGCGATTCTGAGCACTTTCAATTTTTTTAGCAATTTTTTTCCCCCAATTTAGTTTCTTATCACAAGATCCACCAGTAATTTATGAAGCCATTATAGTATAGTATGTCACTGGTGAGGTCTTGTATGCATAATTAACTGAACCGAAAATCTCTGAACCTGAGTCTGATTTTACATAACCTGAGTCACCTTCAAACGTTATAGCCCCACTCCTTGTCCCTAATCACCTTGAGTGAAACTTCTCATGATTGAGAATATTCCTCTTGGCCACATTAGAATTGAAGAAATTACTAACGCTGATGAAGAAGAAGATATTCCCACTCGTCAAATTTTATTAGATTTACAGCCTCATGAACCAAATTTTCCATTAGATTTACCTTTAACCCTTTTTTACTAGACCCTTGGTATCTTAAGACCCTTGACTTTGCACATTCATTTGGTTATAGTTAGCCATGTTGTGGAATTCCACTTTAATCTTTACCCAGATATAGTATATCTAATATGGCTTTTGGAAACGTGTCTACTGATTCATCTATGTTTTCATCTGCTTCAGAAAACCTATTGTATGGAGGTCCTTATGTTCTTGTTAGGTACTAGTCACTTACTGGAACATTTTCAGGAGCATCTCTTTCCTCTCACACTTCTACTGTGTCAACTAGCTTATTAGAGTCTACTACCCAAACTTTGACTCCAGACCACATTTATATGATTTCTACGAATACCCCTCAAGTTAACTCGTCAGGTGGCTACATTCTTCCAAGGGGGCAACAAACTCTTCCAGGAGGAAAACCTTACATTGGAACATATCTTACGGTTTTAGGGAAACCTTTACCTGGTAATTATCCATGTTATGGTCCAATGCCTAAAACTACTTATGGTCAAAATTATGTGTCACAATATTTAGTATGAACCCCTTATCTGGGAATGAACACTATATGGAATCCTTCATTTACTCAACAACCTCTGTAGCTTACCCCGCAAATTCCTTCCAATTAACCTACTCAGCCAATTGGACAATTTTCTTATACTCAAGTACAACAAGCTGTTCAAGGAATACCTCAAGTTACACTAGGGGCATTTGTGCCAAGTAGTCAGCAATCTAGCTGGAGTACTTCTCATACTTTCATCCAACCTACTGTGCAAATATTTGTTTAGAAAATCAATACTCCTCAAACACCCATCGCAGGATTTTCTCCAGTCTCTATTGCTACTATCGCTCAAATGTAAATTTCGACTTCCACACAGGCTATCCCTCACACTACAATTTTTCAAGTTGGACTTATGGTCCAGCCTATACCTCAAACATCTTTAGGACAACCTATTGCAGCAGCTACACAAACAAGTCAACCTTTTCAAGGCCCACCATTTCAGGTACAATATCAATTCAGACAAACAAGACCAAATATGCCTTTCCAGAGTCAACCATACCCTGGTCACACATTCCAGATACCACCTCAACCTCAATTTGGTATGGCTAACCCTAGTTACCCTGGAGGTATGCATATTCCAACTGCTCAAGCTATTCTAGGATATCCTGGATACCCTCCTCCAGGTACCGGACTTGTCCTTCAGGGTTATCGGTTTGCACAACAAGACCCTAATTGACAGTTACCTTTTATAACAACTTTAGATTTACCAAACTTGTCTCGGCTAACAAATTATCCTATCTATTACTTTCCTTTTTGGTGGACCATGCCTACTAATTTTCCCAGTGAATTTTCAGAGTTCGCAGGAAAATCATGAGGCAACCCTTCAAACCATGTTATGACCTATCATATGTGGTGCGCATCCAACTCTCTAACCGATGATTCCACTCGATTAAGTCTTTTTCAAAGGACCTCCATTGGTTTAGCCGCAAATTGGTACATTGAGTTACCACAAGCCTCTTTCAACAATTTCAATGCCTTAGCAACTGCTTTCTTATCTCATTTTTAGTTACTAATATGTTATGATAATGGTACTAAAATTTTGACCTCACTCAAACAAAGTATGTCTACTTATATTTGAGATCACTTTCATGAATGGAGCTGTAGATGTTTTTTAGTCAAATTTTTTATCCCAGATCAAATTCTGGCTGAATTTTTTATCCAATATTTACTATGAAATATTATTGAATATGTAACCAAAGGAGGCAATGTTATGGAAAAGCAGGTTATCGCTCAAGCCCAATATCTAGACCTCATTTATATGTAGTCTAGCACTTTGTAGGAAAAGATTCGAGATTTACCTTGCCCTAGTGAGGTAATTATGACTCCTTCCAGGTCTCATGCCTTATATGGCGTAATCAGTACAGTTAATACATCCAAGAGTAAAAGAAAAAATGTAAATCTAACACTTTGATGTGATTCACCTAAAGGAGAATCTTCTCTAAAAAATACTTCCAAAATTAACATTGTAGATTCATCTACCGCTAAAACCAAGTCAACCAGAGGTAAAAATAAAGGGAAGGGCAAAAAAAAATAGAACAACTCTTCAAAAGATAAAACAGATCAAACTGAACCATCTAACAAGAAGAGGAAACCTCGTTATCCTTGTCTGATTTGTGACAAAGATCATTTCACAAAATAATGTCCCCATCAGGCCGAGGTAACTAAGTTCGTAAAAGGTTCACCCACAGTCGATGTTCTTAACGATACATTTCGTTCACAGCACAATAAAATGATTTCTCATAATGGATCTTGTTCCAATTCATCGATGGATATCATGATGATTTCCTCTCAAATTATGGTTGCAACGTGATCTAAATATTATGGATCTAAGAATCTTGTAATTGGAAATGAAAATGTGTCATCTATTCAACATCCTAAGTAAAATTATCCTACTTCTGAAACATTACAGATCCAGAACCCTATTTTTGACATGGTAATTAAACTTCCTCCTAAAATTGTTCGTAGAAAGTCATAACTCAATCCACATGCGAGAGTTGGTCAGAATTACAACATTATTGAAGATATGGCTATGTCACATTCAATAATGTCGGTCCTTGAAGTACTACAAATGTTTCCAACAAAAAGGAAATTAGTATTGTCATCTATTGGAGCTAGTGCCCCCGAGGACTCTAATATCATTATCTTTGATCTAGAAAATTTTGTACCTAGACTCCAACACCAAATGGATTTTTAAATACCAGTCTTTGTCAAAACTAGGAGAGTTTTTCACACACTAATTGATGAGGGAGAATATACGTGTATAATGTATTTGGTTTTTGGAAAGCCCTCAGTTCTCCAACAATCAATCAATCACCCACAATTTTGAAAGCCTTTGATGGAAGAGGTTTTCACAATTTTGGAATTCTCCAAGATTTACCTATACAGGTAAAAGGAAAAACTATTACGGTTGAGGTGGAGGTTGTGATGCCCCACTTGAATACAACCTTATGTTAGGACGAATTTTATGTTATGCTATCAAAATTGTAGTTTCATTGGTCTTTCAATTGATAATGTTCCCCCATAAAGGGAATATCGTGAAAGTTGATCAGTTGTCTTCCTACACTTCAGATCTTGCCTCTATGGGTAGTATCCCTTATGTTATAAAGATGAATGCTCCTTATGAAGATGTTGGAGTAGGATTTCTTAAGGATTCATCTCTCATGGGAACTTTTTCTATGCCTCATCTAAATATTCCTCTTAGTATTTCCAATGTCACCATGATTACATCAAGCATAATGCCATTAGAAGACCCTTGGATTGTGACTTTAGAATTTGAGTTGGACATATATGACATCTAGATGCCTTTAGGTTCGTATCAATTGGCTTATGTGGTAGTTCAATTTCTTTTTGATCCCCCATAAATTGAAACTGATCAAGTGAATGTGATAAATGACGAGTCTTCTCATTTATCGGGTTTAACAATGACTCTTTTCTCTGATCCTTTCAACTAGGTATTTTCGACTAACAAAAGTATTCGTGAAATTTTGGTATTGTATGAATTACATTGGGATGATCTTCATCATCGTTCATCCTTTCTACCTGACCTCTATAAAATTGAGAATGAAATTTCAACCATCCTTTCGACTCAATATGCCAATGAATCTCAAAATCCCATGTCAATCCTTCATTCGGATTCATAAATGAATTTAGGAAACATTTATGAAATTATTCCCATTGACATTTCAGTCAAACCAGGAATAAATGAGAACATTCATATAGTTTATTCATGTTCAATTGATGAAATCAACATGTACAAAGCCCTCTTCCAGGAATTCCATGAATGTTTTTCCTGGTCTTATGAATAAATTCCAAGAATTGATCCTAGTATTGTAGTTCACGAAATCAAGACATACCCGGATGCTAAACCCATTAGACAAATATTGTGTCCAATCCATCCATGAGAAGCAGTGGCTATTAAGGCTGAGGTTGAAAAGTCTACTTCGATTAGGTTTTATTTATCCTATTCCCTTAGCTTATTGGGTATCCAATATTGTTACAGTGAAAAAAAATAGGGAACTATTGGAGTATGTGTCGATTATATATATGTCAATAAGGCTTTTTCTAAGGGAAATCATCATACCCCTCACATTAACCAGATTGTTGATGATTATGCCAGAAATGAAATATTTTCATTTATGGAAAAATTTTCTGGATATAATGAAATAAACATACTCACTGCCGATCAGCCCAAAACTGCATCTATTTGTCCATGGGGAACTTTCGCATATCGCAAACTACCTTTTGGTTTTAAAAAATGAGGAACTAATTTTCCGAGGGCCATATCTTACGCATTTAATGATATCAAACATATTGTGAAACCCTACCTAGATAATTTACTGACCCATTCTATGCGACGACAATATCATCCTACGCATTTACGAGCTATGTTTGTCCGATGTAGGCATTAAAATAGCTGTTTCAATCCACACAAATGTGATTTTTGCGTACAATCAGGACAATTGTTGGGATTTATCATTTATAAGGAAGGCATTCATTTTGATCCTCTCAAGGTAGAGGAAATCATCTATTTACCTCATCCTTATACTCTTCGCCAGCTCTAAAGTTTTCCAGGGAAAGAAAATGTTTTATGTCAATTTATCTCGAACTATGCAAAGCTCAGTAAAGGTTTTACTCGATCGTTGAGAAAAAGGACATTCCATTATTTTGGGATGGGCTTGCTAACAAAGCTTTCGATGCACATAAACATGCGCTCACCTATCCACCATTTTTGCATCCACCTGATTACCACCGAGACTACTTTTTGTATTTAGCTGCATCCCATTCCATCATAGGGATACTATTAGTTCAAGAAGATGAATCCCTTAGTGAACATGTGATTTACTATTTGAGTCGGAACCTTACACCTACCTAGTTTAAATACACACATGTGGAGAAATTGGCCTTGGTAGTTGTGCAAGATGTCTAACATTTCTGTCACTACATATTATTATGCAAAACAACCGTGATCTCTTATTGTAACCCTATGATGTATATTTTGACTAGACAATTTATAGGGGAAAAATACTCTAAGTGAATACTTATCCTACAGGAGTTTTATTTGGAGTTTGAAAAATCTAAATCAGAGAAACCATTGGTGTTTACTGAGCTATTATGTGACTTTAGCTATACTGAAACTGAATCCGTGGTAGAAGATCATATTCCTGATGACTCTTTGTTTCTGATCAGTACTCTAGATACTTGGTATGGATATATCTTCATATATCTTAAAACCCAAACTTTTCGGCATAAACTATCATGATCTCATCATCGTATTATTCGATACCAGTCCCAATAATATAAAATTGTTGGTTATACTCTTTATTGTCGTGGTGCCAATTCTATTTTCTGACATTGTTTAACCCATGAAGAAGTCGAAAAGGCCTTAAATGACTACCATTATGGAGCATGTGGTGATCATACGTCTAGGTTCGCCACTGCCCAAAAGATACTGCGTGCTGGTTATTTAGGTTCGTCACTTTTTAAATATTGTATCATTGTGGTTACCAAATGTCACAATTGTCAAAAATTTTATCAAAATAGGCACGCCCCTCCTGCTCCTCTTCACACAATCATATATGTCGGTCTATTTGCAAATGGGGCATCAATTTCATTGCATGTAACTCTCACTCATCCAGGGGACATGGGTATATTATTCTTTTTGTATATTATTTTACCAAATGGATCAAGGCAATGAATACATTTAAGAGAGACGGTGAAATTGCAGCTATTTTCATATTCAACCACCTGATTGCTAGGTTTGGTGTATGCTAAGCTATCGTTATGGGCCATGGTAACCACTTTCGAAACATTATGATGACTTAAAATTTTGCTCAACTCAACTTACACCATGAAAATTCTACACCTTATTACCCACATGAAAATGGTCAAGTCAAAGTTGTAAACAAATTCTTAACCAATATGGTCAAACATATTGTCAGCATTCATAAAACTAACTTGCATACCATTTTTTTTTAGCCCTGTGGGCATATTGTACCTCTGCGAAAACATCTACTAGTTTTACTCCTTTCCAACACGTTTATGGTTTGGAATCTATTTTACCAATTGAATGTGAAATTTTGTCATTAAAATTAGCCATTGAGTTATTACCAGCTACCTCTAAAGAGGAAGCACGTTTTTTACACTTAGCACAGTTAGATGAAGCTCGTCGCACCACTGCATTAACTGCTAAGGCTCATAAAAAATGTGTTAAGGCACAATATGATCAAATTGTTAATCCTTGTGTCTATTCAGAAGGAAAACTAGTCTTATTTTACCATCAAGCACATGAAAATCTAGGCACTGGTAAGTTCGAACCTATGTGGCATGGCCCTTACATTGTTAAACATGTATTTTCAAAATTTGCCTATGAATTAGTTGATTATGATGGTATCCCTTTAGGTCAACCCATAAATGGTATTTATCTGAAGAGATATTATACGTGATTTACCTCATGGAGATATTCCTTGTACATTAATTACATTTTTTATGAGTGTGTTCCATAGATTATTTTTCTTTATTAATTTCCACTACTTTTCCTGCTTATTTTTATTAATCTTGATATTGTAGATGTCGACATTCACGGAAGCTTACATTGCTTTGCTGACGATGCTTTTCGTAGTACTTGGAATTTATCATATGCAACTTGGGTCATCTATTCACCCACTTATGAGTTAGTTTCTATTAATGGGATTTTCCTTTGTCAAACAACGAACAAAATAGAAAAATATAGTGTAGTCATTAAACTATTATTTGATGCCATTGAATTTGGCATTTGACGTTTGATTGTTAGGTTAGATTCACAACTTAGTGCATTACATTTGAACGGTGTCTATGCATTTAGAATTCCATCAACATTAAGAATTTTTTTAAGGGTTCGTCTCTTGGAAAGATAATTTGATTACATTGAATATCAACACATTTCAAAAATTCAAACACTTTAGTTGATGCATTGGCATCAAGTATTAAATATTAATTTGCAAAATTGAAAGTAAATCAAAACAATATTTCATCCATATTAAACAAGGTACTCAAATAATGAAAAGTAGTGATCATCATTAGGTTAAATAATAATCTATTAAGTGTGTCAAAAAATATACATCATCCAAGGACATAACCTTAAAAAGCCTTATGATCCAAATATGTTGATACAAAAAATAAAATTTATCCTAAAAATACTATCATTTATCCATGATGATGTTCATGGTAGCAGAATATAGTGTGTGCCACTCAGCGCAGGTACCACCTGAGCGGACCTGGAACCCCAACGACATGCCTCTAGTACCGAAGATGAAACTTATCAGTCCCAGTATTTCATATATCTATAATGAGCCTCTCCAAGTTTTGTTCCAACTCAGTCAAGGCCTCGGCTGCATCATTCTATGGTGGAATTGCTGCTATGGGCTGGTCTCTCCATCGGTCAAATCACCGCAGTCCTACTAGTTAGACTGGATATACATCTGCATAAAACTTTTGACAATTAGCATTGGATGATAAAAAATAAATAAAAATTTAGAAGACACAAAAATTCAAAATGAGAATTTTTTACCTCTGTCATCCCATTATACCTCAGCTCGGAGTGCCATATCTGGGTCTCCCCTGTACTCCATCCCTACATATGGAAATTCCTCTACCATGATATTTGGCTTCCCATCCACACGAAAAATGGAGGTGTATATCATAAAATTGGACCACCATCGCCACCATGGATAGCCATCAATGAAACCCATCGCAACATACGAGGATCTATAGGCCCTCTAGGGTCCACCAGATGCTGTTGTGGAATGAGGAGTGGAATCCTCTCAAGAGAAAATGATATCGAGATGGTGCCATAGCCAAAGTTCTTCATCTTTCCCTCCTTAGCTTGAGTTAGCTTTCCTTTCATATTAACAATCACTCCCTCACACCAGTTAAATATTGTTCCTTCGGAATACTCAACCGCGGTTTGCATACAAACCTTGGTAGCCATGTGGTGAGTCGCACTAATGCATAGATTTGTAACTATAGAAGAAATGGTTTTTAAATCAAGTCGTTGGATAATTTTTTTTGTATATCCTTCCATGTTTGAGTCATGAAGTTGGAGCACAATATTGTGCCAAATAGGACACGGTAAATTTCCCACTTGGTTGCACACCAAACAAGGAAATATCACATCCCCTATGAGACAACCCAGTGAGAAACTAAATATCCTTTAAGTCAATCACAAGCCAGTGATCACCAATACCAAATCATTCTTCCTGGATATGACAAGCCCTCACCAGCTAAGTCATCAACTCTACTTGGGCTTTCATCCCTGGTATAGACAAAAACATATAAATTCCACAATTGTTTAGAGCTCGTAATGTTGTTGGGCTATCAATTTATTTTGCATCATGTGTTTAATGTTCACGTTCTCTCCAATCAAACATGATTGGTTCAAATAACCTGCAAATGACAAATTAGGAACATTAGAACCTTGTGGGAGAAATTTTAGAGATTGTTAATGGTGAGATTAATGTATTTTGAAAAACTCAGGGTGCCTACGTATTTTATCCTTACACACAGTGTCTTTTTGCGTAGTTTATATATTGAAAAACCATGCAACCACAGTAGTTTTATTTTTTGAAAATTATTGGGGGTGCGCAGCCCCAATGAGGAAACTTTGCGCACCCCGCGGGAGATTTTCAAAAAAATAATACCTCCTTAAAAATAATCCTAAAGCTTAAAAAGGAAATCTAAGCTGTTGAAATTTAAGATAATGAAGATTTTTTTTACCTGGAAGAGACAGTTCATTAAATGGTTCACTGGCTCGCTTGATATCATCTCTAGAAATTCAATGGTAAAAAACCTTTTTTACTTCTCTCAAAGTGAAATGGTAAAAATGACTTGTATTTTTCAAGTTTTCTAAGCTTTTATGAATAAAATATTATTATTTTATTCCTTCGACCTTTTAGAAGTTCATTTTTTCAATATTGTTACCATAATGAAGAAACGTTATCGCAATTTTTTTATTTTTTTTGTTCAGAGAACATGTTGCGTTTAAAGAATGAATCATTTTTACAGAGAGTGAAATTTTATCACCTTTTTAGACTCTTGAAAAATACGAAAAAGAGAAATCATGGAGTCATTTTTAAGCCCTTTCCAGACTCCCTAAACATGAAAATATCATCAAGTACTTGACTATTCAAACTCGTCAAAGTAAATGAACAATCGTCTATTCAGTATAAGTTTACCCCTTTTCTAGGCTGAATTAGAATATTTAAAAAAAAGGTATACATTTACTAAGCATGGTCAATAGAGTTCTCTCCTGCATTATTTTATCCTTTTTGGCCTTGGGAGACTAAATTTACGAAAAATAACATTATGGAGTTTACTTATGTTTTTCTCCAAACTCCTTAAAACTGAAAAACACCAAACCACTCCTTCCTAGCATTAGTTAAAAATAATTTAGAGGACTCAGTTGAAGGATGAGCTTATACAACAAGAAAATTTTATCCTCCTCATGCTTGAGAAAAATAAAGAGGTACTTGCCACTAATGGTGGGGGCAAAATTGGGAAAAATAATCCATTTTTTGTACGTGATTTTAAAGCAGCATGTCGCTCTTGAACACAACACTTTGTCACATTTTTGTCTGGGTTGGGTAATCCATTTGTATTACAATTAATCAAACCTTATTGAAAGTCTTCAGCCAATTTTGGGTATTGTCTTTAAGTCAAATTTTGCCAAGTCAATTATCGTGTCATTAGTTGTTCAAGAGAAAGTTCTACCTTAGTTCATATTCCATTTCAAATATTTGTATCCATTCTCATTGACCATCCTTGAGTCAGTCCTTGCAAAAAAATTTCTTCAACTTGACATAAAAAGTTTCATGTCATAGGCCCTCCCACGATAGATCATTTCCTAGCGACCTGAGCTCATTATCTAGGAATTTGATCTATAAACCTTATCAGTACCTTGAACTTTGCATGCCCTAATGGTAGGTTTCTCACCTTCGATGATAGACTCTAATCATTGGCCTTTGATCGAGCGACTCTATGAGTGCTCAACTACAGATCATCTATTTACACTTCATAGATTGTACCAGATTACCTCGAGAGCCATTATCATTATTGGTGGGTTCTCTTGCACTTGTTAACAATTTTCATTATTTACTGGTAATCAAGTGGTTTATATCATGTTTGACTTTGACACATTCAATCACATGGTTAGATTTGTACTACAATGAGAGACAGTGATCAAGACACTGGATCTAGTTTCATCCATCCAAGTTGTGAGGAGTTATGTATTTATTTATGAGTCGACCAATTAATAATAGATGGTTGTGTCCATACTATGTCTACCATTGATGTAATTCTGGGTTATTTCTACACCAATACATCAAGTTAGTTTTTACTCTGACAATGGGAATTCCTACCTTAGTGATGTTTATATATTTACATTGAATGTTCGTTGCAGGTCTCCAACTGGTGTCTCTAATCCAATAATTGGTACGATAAAGCACTTCAATATTTTAATGAATTTTCAGACTCCTCACTTTAGGGGGCAATCTGTTACACATAATTTTGTCACCATGACACTTGACAATCAAAATGGATCTATCAGTATCCATACTTATGCTCCCTTCCAAGTCAAACATTCATTTTCATTGAGGAAATAATGAATTTTTGGAAAAATGGTTATTTACACTCTTAAATATGACTTGCACACTTTTTTTAGTCAATATTTGTGCATGCAGTGTTACTACTAAGAATCCCTTCAAAGTTCTGCTTTCTATTTTCCATTCAAAACTGCACAATTGACTCAAGGTAAAGTAAAAAATAAAAGTAAGTTCTAGAAGTATAGTTGGGCGCATATGTCCGAACTAGAAGACTCTGAGTCATATCAGTTTGAGCCAAACTCCTCCAATCATGGTTCTAATTTCCTTGGATCATGAAACCCTAATCCCCTCATTTATGGATATCACCTATCTTTAGTGGATCTGAAAACTCCTCAATTTCTCCTATAAATTGAGTTGAGACTTCAAGGTTAGGGGAGATCACATATAGTAATATTATGTTGGTATTTTGGGATTGGAGAGTTTGTTAACCAAGGAGGAATATTGGACGTGTTTGGAAGGAACCTATATGACATCAAGGCTTGTTTGTAAGATTTGTCATTTGTCTCTTATAATACATATGGATAATTTTTCTCATTGTATTGTTTTCTTGGAATTATGAATGGTTTGTGTTCATATACTCATTAAAAAAAAATTATTTCCTAATCTCCTTGATCATTAGGTTAAGTTTTTTTTTTAGATTATTATTCTACTGCAGATGCCTTTGATTCTTCGTAAGTTTGTGTTCGAAGGTTTCTTCTAAGCATTGAGGAGCTTCATTGGGAAAATGTGCAAGGTATTCATCGGGCATTTCGTTGAAAAGGTAAGAGCGTCATCCTTTTCTTCTAGTTTTAGTAATCTAAAAACTGTTAGCTTAAGCAAAGATATATTCTCATGTTTTTTTCTTTCTATTTCTCCATTAGGATTCTAGAGAGATCACTTTTTTCTGCAAGAGGGATTTATCCGCGTAACACTTGGTGGGGTACACTAGGGCATGGCCATTGGAAAATATTTTCTACATTATTTTTCTTATGAATCAAACCTTAACCCTAGACCCCGAAATAAATTTAACTTCTTCTTTTTGTAGGAACAGGCGTGCGCAACATTGGGAGGTCACACTACCAATTCTCTGAGGCTCAGTTCAACAGTTTCCTCAGCACCAACAAGCATGAGCCAACCATGGAATCAGTTTTGTGATCTGTGTTCTCATATGGATGATGGAAAAGGGACATTTTTAACATTAGAATTATGATAATAATTTGATGTAATATTCTTGTGCATTGCCATAATTTTTGTGAATCTCTAGAGCCACAACACCTATACTCGAGTCTATGCATAATCACAAAAATAAATTGAGTTTAGCTATGATTTTGTTTTTTAACACATTAGTTTTCTATCAAAATGATTCATCAATGATGGATATAACATATGTTATTCGTTGTTGTGAGTCCTATTTTGGAATAGGGCTTCAAAATTTTATTTATGGAAGAAAAATGAAGAATGTGATTTAACTTCTATTTAATAATATTATTTTTCTTGTTAAAATTTATTTCAAATATTTTATAATATTAGGGTTAATAATAACAAGTTTATAATATACTAATATTAGGGTTTATAATATTAATTTTATGGTTTAAGATATTAATCTTAAAGTTAATAATATTAATTAAAGATTTAATAAATTACTTTTGGGATTTATACTCTAAAGGTTTAAAATATTAGTCTTATAAATTAAAATTTTGATATGAATATTAATCTTAAAATTTATAATATTACTCTTAGAATTTGATATATTAATTTTAGGGTAATAATGTAATGGTTTAATATATTAGTCTTAATGTTTATAATTTTAAATTTATAATATTAATTTTAGGATTTAAGATAGCGCTTAATATATCTAGGGTTTATAATATTATGGTTTATATTTGGTTTTATAATTATTATTATTATTATCCAATTTTAAGTCACGACAAATCCACACACCAAATTGGTTTATGAGACCCCCTTGTTTGTGGGACAAGAGACACCTAGGGGACAAGAGACCCACCTCCGTGCACCAATTTGACTGCTAAGTCTACGAAGGCATACATACTCTACCCCGCTTTGGTTTTAAACCTGTGACCTCTTAGGAAGAAACACATGTGCTTGACCATTAGGCCAACTCAAGATTAGGGTACTAAACTCTAGCCAATGTTTTCAGATTCAAACCCTAATATCAATATGATGCTTTATAGTAAGAATATTAAGCTTGTAATAATATTAATTTTAGGTTTTAATATATTAATTTTAGGGTTTGTAATATTAATATTAAGGTTAGTAATACTAATCTAAGGGCTTAATATATTAATTTTAGGGTTTACAATATTAATATAAAATTTAATATTAATATTAAAGTTTAATATAATTATATTATGGTTTAGTATAACAATATTAGGGTTTAATATTAATATTAGGTTTTATAATATTAATATGAAGGGTTTGGAATAATTTTAGGGTTTATCATATTAATCTTCGAATTTATAACTTTAGTGTTTATTATATTAATATTTGAATTCAATATTAATATTAGAGTTAATACATTAATATTATGGTTTATAATATTAAAATTATGGCTTAATATTAATCTTAGCGCTTAATATGTTAATCTTAGAGTATAATCTCAGGGTTTATAATATTAATCTTATGTTTTAATATATTAATCCCAAGGCTTATAATATTAATTTTAGGGCTTTGTATATTAATGTTAAGGTTTAATATAATGTTTATAGGGTTTATAATATTATGATCTATAATTTTGGTTTACAATATTGAGTTTAATATTAGGGTTTCTAAGACTGAGTTTAATATTAGTTGTTTCATATACTTGGTTTAATATATTGATGGTTTATAATGTTAGGATTTTATTGGGGATTAATATATAGGTTTTATAATATTAAGGTATACAACCAGGGTTTATAATATTGGGATTAATATTATGGTTAATAATATTGGGTTTATATATATTAGGGTTTAATATATTAATCTTCAGGTTTTATTATTAATTGTATAGTTTAATGTTAATCTTAGGGTTTATAATATTAATCTTAGAGTTTAATATGTTAATCTGGGGTTTATAATATTAATCTTAGGATTTATAATATTAATATTAAGATTTAATATTAATTTTAAGCTTGAATATATATATTTTTGTTGATCTAACCTATGGGGAATTTAACATTAATCTCTTGCTTCGGAACAAGGAGATTACCAATTGAGCTACACCCCGTGGGACTTAAGCTTTAATATATTAATCTTAGGGTTTATTAATAGTGTTAGATTTTTTATATTAATGTTAGGGTTTATAATATTAACCTTAGTATTTAATATATTAATCTTTGTGTTTAATTATAATCTTCGGGTTTATAATATTAATCCTACGGTTTAATAATAATCTTATGGCTTAATATATTAATCTTAGGGTTTATAATATTAATCTTAGTGGGTGATATATTAATGTTAGGATTTAATATATAAGGTTTTCAAGATTGAGTTATAATATTAGGTTTAATATTAGTTTTTATGATATTTGGTTTATAATATAGAGTGTTTAATATATAGGGTTAATATTCAAGTTTAATATATTGGGTTTAATATATATAATTTTTATTATATTAGATTTTTTATTGATATTTAAAATATAGAGTTTATAATATTATGGTATACAAATAGGGTTTACAATATATTAACCTTAGTTTGGATTAGTCAACCATGGTAAACATTTTTCAACCATAGTCAATGTGTGTCAATAATTTACCCTCTCAAGCTAGAAAACCCCTTTCTCTACCCATTCCTAGTGGAAAACTATGGTCAACCAAGTTTGGAAAGGCCAAACATGGTGAACTATGATTGAACGTGTTCAACCATTTTTAAATGGGAAACCATAACATATCATACAAATGTATGTTCAACCATGGCCAAATATCTAAAATAATGGGAAATCATGTTCAACCATGGGAAGTGTAGGTCAACCATAGTCAATCATGATCAACCATAGTCAAACCATATTCAACCATACTTATACAATTGATAACCATAGTTAAAACATAGTTAGCGATGTTTAAACATGGCGAACATGGAAAATTTTGTCAACCATAGTCAAATAATTGTTAAACATAGTCATTATTCATGAAAACATAGTGAGTGATGTTTAAAAAGGGTGAACACGAAAATTCATTGTCAACCATTGTCTATCACTATCACAATTTTAATGTGTTTAATAATATCAATATTAATACTAATAAATTTCACTAATAATAATAATAACAACAACAATAATAAAATTAAAATTAATATCCTAAGAGTGTAATGGTAGTGAAATTTATCCAACATCTCAATGTGAAAATCATTGTTGTAATGTTACTTTACATGGCAGTTTATCCAATGTTGCAACACCACCTTATAACATTAGTCAAGAACATTTACTAATGTGCTTGAATGTGTTTAACATTCAACACTATTCAATATCAGTCCAATATAATCGCTTATTATTATTATTATTATTATTATTATTATTATTATTATTATTATTATCATTATTATTATTGATGACTAATAATAGTCAAACATAGTCAACCACATTAGTAAAAACCAGTCAAAGAAGACAACCTTTATAGTTAATGTTTAAATAGGTGAAGATAATGTTCAACTTAATTCAAACATAATATCCTATTAATATTATTGATTAATATTCATAATTAAACATGTTGTGACATTGATATGGTACATGAATCTATCCAACATCGCATTGTGACAGACATTGTCACAATCTAACAACCATTTTCGCAATATTACATTAAATTATAATTTATCTAACATTGCATTGTGACATTACAAAATTATTCAACCACATTTACTAAATTTGTTGACTATGTTGGACTATGTTTATAGAATATATTTGATAGCCAACACTCTTTAACTTCAGCCAAACATAATTGTGTATTACTATTAATGATAAATATTAATAGTGAAACATAGTCAACCACATTAGTGAGCATTGTCAAAAAAAATCAACCTTTATAATCATTGTTTAAATTGTTGAGGATGATTAAACAATTTTGAAAAGTGGTAATAGTTATCACAATGTTACATTACATTGAAATTTATCCAACATTGCATTGTGATTTTACAAAATTAGTCAACTAAAATTACTAATGTGGTTGATTATGTTTGATTATGTTTGAAAAACACATTCAAATAATGTAAAAGACCATCAAATAAGCCCACCATAGTCTATTCTTAAATATTTGATGACAATCTTCAAGTTCAGTCAAACATAATCTCCTATTAATATTATTGATTAATATTCATAATCAAACATATTGTGGCATTGGAATGGTATAGAAATACATCCATTGTTACATTGTGACAAAAATTGCCACAATCTTACATTACATTTCAATTTATCCAATGTCACATTTTGACGCTAAAAATATTAGTCAACTACATTTAATAATGTGGTCGACTATGTTCAATTATGTTTGTTGGCTATGTTTGACAACCAACACTCTTCAACTTCATTCAAACATAATTTCCTATTATTAGTATTCACTCATATTAATAGTGAGACATAGTCAACCACATTAGTAAACAAAGTCAACCTTTATAGGAATAATTTAAATTGTTGACCATGATCAAACTTTGTCACAATGAGACAATCATTGTGGCAATGTTATGTTGCAATGAAATATATGGTTTGATATTAGGGTTTATAATATTATGGTTTGATATTAGGTTTATAACATTAGTTTTCATTTTCAAGTTTATAATATTAAAGTCAATATTGGTTTTAAAATTTGGGTTTGTAATATTGGTTAATATTAGGTTTTAATTTTGGGTTTAAACTATTTGGTTTTATAATATCACGTTTAAAATTGGGTTTTAATATTAGGTTTTATAATTTTAAAGTTGATAATATCAACCACACACGCAACCACATTTCAATTTATTCAATGTCGCATTGTGACATTACAAAATTAGTCAACCACATTTAATAATGTGGTTTACTATGTTCAATTACGTTTATCATTCAAAACTCTTCAACTTTAGTCAAACATAATAAAGCATTAATATTATTGATTTTATTATTAATCAAACATATTCAATCACATTACTCAAGCAATGTCACCCTTCATAGTTAATGCTTAAATACTTGACCATGATAAAACTTGGTCAATACTATGTTTATCATATTTAACAATAGTCAACCTCATTCACCATATTTAACATTTGGGTTTGTGATATTTGGGTTTATAATATTACTATTTGATATTTGGGTTTATAATATTAGGTTTAATATTAGGGTTTATAATATAGGGTAGTTAATATGCAGGGTTTACTATTAGAGTTTATAATATTGGGACTAATATTAGGTTTTATAATATTAAGATTTTATATTAGGTTTTAATATTAGGGTTTAAATGTTAATTGAAACTTACTCACTTATTTGAACACTTAAACTATCCTTAATTATATTAAAATGCTAATTTTAAGGACCTCATATTAAAACCCAATACTAATACCCAATACTTAAACCTAATACCAGTATAAATTAATTAATAATGATATTATAATTGTAAATATAATATAATAATACTAAAATCTAATTATTACAGTTATATTTTATTTAATATGAAATGGCTTCCATACACCTAATAATTATTAATGTAGTCTATCTGCATATCTCATCTGGTTTTCCATGTGGCTAATATATGTGCACCGACATATATTTTTTTTTTGGATAGCTTTAAGCTTGTTAGTAAAATGTTCAACTTGTATAAACTGTATTATCCATTTCATTTTATCGTTAAGTTTAAAATGTTCAAATGCACAAAAGTTTTGTTGTTATACTACTAGTGTGGTTTCTCTAGTGGCAAGCTACTGAGTTTAAAGCAAGATGCATATTTCTTTATGAATGAGTAATACAAATTGTGCTTGAGTTACAAAAAATAGAATGAAAAATAATTTAATATTTCATGTATGAAACACATTGTGCCTTTTATTGTGTCAATTGTTACAAACTATATTATAACTTTAGGCACACTTTACAAGTACACATATATGACATCGATTCAACACTAGTTCTCCAATATTACTCTATATAGGAATCATATGAAGGGAATTCAATATAGCCATTTATAGTTTCATCTTGTGGAAACCACACTTCAAATACAATAAAAGTGTTTTACAAAGGAAGTGTTCTTCTTTCTTATAGCTCTTATAGGGTAATCAATTTAGTTGTTTAAACACTTGTATTGAGTCAAGTTTTAAAAGAAATAAAAATATAGTATTATGTTATGGATATTACTACAATGTCTAATAAAAAAATACAACTACAAGGAAAATACCTTCTAGTAGTGATTATAATGAAGGCTTTTAATGTTATAATATTAGAATCAATTGTTAAAAAAACATCCAATAAAAATTGTTTGCTATAGAAGATGTTCTAGCACAGATTTTAATGATTTTTCATCACAAATTAAAAATCTTGGCACCTGGAGGTTTTAGTGGATGTTTTTGTTGTTGTTGATGGAACAAGTAGCACCAGTGAACTACATATATAATCACATTGGTCTTCATAAATAAGTAAAAGCATCGATACATTGAATCCAAAGTACACTAGTTCATAATATAGACCACGCCAGTACTAATAGATAAAAATATCCTAGGGGTGTTCGTGTAAGGAACGAAACTGGGGTACACAAAAATTATTGTTTGTGTCGGTGCTTTTGTTTAAACTTGCAGAGCCAATATGTATAGTTTGCATAAAATCCTCAGCGCACTACTTATATAATTGTATCAGTGTTTTTATGTTTCATAATGCACCAGTGCTAATATATAAAAAAGTCTTATGGCATTCATGTAAGGAATGGCACTAGGGCATGCAGAAGAAAATTTCACTCTGAGTGCTTTTGTTTAAACTCGCAACTCAGATGTGTGTTGTTTGTATAAACACACCATTGCATTTGTTTTATTAAAGGACCAATGTTGTTAAATTTAATTATACACCAAGGCTGGAAATGATATGTTTTAGGAATGGGGTGTCAATTCTATGAAGGCATTGGTGCATCGAGAATTACAATGCACTCGAGAGTTAAATGCAAACAATACTAGTTCTTGAAGGAATAAACACCCCAATGTTTTCTTTCTCGAAAAGGCACCAATCATGAAAAATGATTTCACCATGGTGCTTTTATCTAATATAATGCACCCATGTATTTTCATGTTTGGGATGCACCATTTTTTTGAATGAGGTTCTCTTTTTTGGAAAAAATCAACCTATTACAATGTAATTACTGTAATTTTTTAAATCCATTATTCATAAAAAAAATCAACATATATCTTATAACAATATTCATATAAATTAAAATTTGATTAGTGCATTTGTATATGATAGTTGAATTAATTTGTTTTATTATCATATTTCACATCTCTTCATTATAATAATAATCATCCATATAATTAATTAGTGGTGTAACATTTCACAATGACATTGGATAACACAATAAAATAAGCTAAAATTTATCGTATTATATATAAATAAGAGTCTCTTTGTCATACAAAATGGGACTCTTATTTATAACCCCTTGTCTTTGGATTTAGAAACTATGCCCATTACATTAAACAAAAAGTATGATTTTCAGAGACAATTATTTCAAAAAATACAACAAGTTGAATTGATATTCAAATATATAATAATTATTCGTTGGAATTATTGTTAGTGATAAAGCCACTTCCATTACTTGGGTTATTCAGAAGAATTTTTTATTGATTACATCGTTTGTTTTCATCCTCTTGATCTTGTTCCATCTGCAAACATAAAAATAATGTAATGAGTGTATCTACATTGGTGAGAACAATGAAAATTGGAATAAATAATATAAATCCATGTAAATTTAATAGCAATGTCCCAAAGAAAGAATTAACACATAAATTGTGCACATGGCTTCAAAACCAAGTCGCATGCCTTGTTTCAACAATTCTTCTGTTGACGTAGTTCTATACTTTGTTTCCAACATGTTTTAAACCTCTATACAAATCATAATTTAATATAAGGGATTTTTTTGTTCTATTAATTATAAACTCAGAGAATTAAGACAACATATATACTTACAAACTCCACAATTAAATTTTGATATGCCAACATATACTCACAACACTTATTTAACCCAATGGACCAATCAATTATTCTGATGGCTCTTCTTTGTATGTTAGCACCCATTTGAAGACATTCAAGGATTGTTGTTGTAAAACAACTTAAAATATACAAAAAAATGAAACCTTGAGTAGTCATAAGGAAATATTAACAATTCATTACAAACTTTGAAATCAACCCTTTTCTTCCTTGGCATCTTGTTTTATGTGTTTAATGAGTTCCATTTTATTTTATTTTCTGCAAGAAAATACTCGAAAACTAATATTTAATGATAAGTTGTTTTTTGTATGTATAAAGTGAATCATGATTACATGCACTTTAAGCATGTAGTTGTTGAGACAACTCTTCCTGTGATGCAATAATTTCCATTTCTTTGACCATATCCTTGTACACATCTTTGGACGTTCCTTCTGGCATGTTTTTCATATCAACTCAATGATAATTTTGGATTTTCATAATTTTCATGAAAAAAATAATAACTTATTTTTGTATTGATATATGAAAACTAAGTATAACAAAATAGATACTAATAAATGAATTTTTTTTAATAATATATAAATATAATTCTTTAAAATAATTTTAATTAGGAATATTACATTTTTAATGATTATTTTTTGTTGTTTTATGTTTTTTCTATTGCAAGTCTAACATGTATCATTGACCATTTCTTTGGAAATGCTTCCTACAATTTAGATATAATTTGGTTCTTAGAATTGTTGGATTTATTTTCATATTGTAAGTGGAAAGTATTTCTATACATTCCTTCCACTACATCTCTCATAGTTTTGTAAAATAATTCCCCCCTTTCATTAACCTCCAACACCACTCTAGATGAGCTAAGGAGCAATTCATCGTCATTTACATGTTCTATAATTTTCCTTTTCTTAGAACGGCATTGATATGTTCATTCATTTTTACTCCCTGTAGAAAAATAAAGATATATGAATTAATAGATTGTTTGAAACATGTTAACCTAATATTATTAAGTATAATACCAATAAAAATTCAAAAATTCAAAAAAAAAAAAAACTCACATTGAATAGCTTTTTTTCATTCACCTAGTTTACTCTCTAGCAATTTTTATATCATAATTTTAATATCTTCTACACTTAGATTACAAATAATATTATTGACCTTCTTCATTTTGTCGCTTTGAATGATACACACCAACCAATGCATATTAGTTAAACTTAAATATAGTTAAAACATATTAATTTTCAAAAGAATATACAATGAACTTTCCTTCTAGGTGTTTTTTCTATGTGCTATCATTGTGTCGATCAATATTTTTCTTACTTGACACCTTCTGAGATTTTTTTTATCAATATACAAATTTTACAATTCAATTCAAAATACATTAAATATTTTCACAAATATATCATATATTTTTCAACCAAAAATAGCTCTGGTAACTGGTGCATTTATCTAAATAAACACACCTATGTGTTTATCCCATTAATGCACTGACACATTTAATTATTTAGCACTATCATGGCAAATTTACATTTTTAAAATAATTTTAAATTATGACGGTGTGATTTATAAGGTTAAACACACCGTAAATATTTAATGGTGTTCTTTGGAAGAGGCACATCAGTGTGTTATATTACACCATGAAAAATGATGAACAAACTGAATAGAATCGACAGTGTTATAATATAACAATGTGATTTATTACATGGGGCACACTAGTGTGTTATATTATAGAGGAGCACCATAGAACATATAGTCACTTTTTTTGAAACAGAGAGGGCCGACAAATTTTGGATATAAATTACTAAGCGATTCCCCTACTTTACATGTCAAACACCCTCTATATAGTAATTACACATACTCACTAAACCTAAAATGGCTAAAATGAAAAAGCCCTAATTGTGAAGTGGTAGAGGAATTTAAACCCTAAGGTGAAATTTTGTAGGAAGAAGCAACGGTTTAAGGTAAATAGTGAATTTTTTTGTTTTCTTTTTTAATTTTAATTAAATTTAAATTGGAACAGAGATCCTAAAATTTTTCAATTGTAAAATCCATAATAAAAATTTTATTATATAAGGATTTTAATTTCTTTTGTTCTAAATTATGATTAAATCTAATGGAAATTGTAAAATATTTTAATAGTAAAACTATTTTTTTTCTATCCACAGTTTAGTGGGAATCACCATACCTTTCAAATTCTGATATTTTTGCAGTTCCAAAATATTTTTTTGTTCAATCGTGCTCGCAGTATGTCTTTATTGAAATTTAATTCTCTTTCAAAAAACCCTTATAGGAATTGTACATTTTTTTCTTAGTAAAATAAACAATTCAATTTAAAATTTTTACTATCGAGGGTTTTGAGTGAATCACCATAGCCTTCAACTTCTGATCTTTTGAATAGTTCTGCTACTCCAAAGTATTTTGTTGTTGCACGGTGCTCCTGGTATGTATCTCTTGTAAATCACTCTTTTGACATTTTGGGTAAAACAATGAAATAGTGAATAACCTTTTACTATTGAAAAGACTTTATGAAATTGTATTTCGAAAAATCAATTGCCGCTCATTTTTTAATTAAAAAAAAAAGGAAAAAAAAGTGTGCTTTCTTTTTTTTCAATTTTTTCGCACATCAATGTGTTTGATAGTCAAGCGCACTGATGCGTTTATACTAAAATCACACGCACATTGTCGGGCCACCAAACGTTTTCAATGCATCAACATGATTTATTTTTTTGTAATCCCAAAATAGTGTGATTATTTTTTTAACACAATGGAACAGTTTGTATTTAAACATGTAGGTTCCCTAATTGTTATAAGAGCACTGATTAGTTTGAATTAAATTTTATTTTCTAAAATTTAGAAATAGATGTGTAGCAATGCTTCTTCTTTTTTAAATGTGTCTGTGTATTTTTTGTACAAGAGCACCGATAAGATAGAATTTTTCTTTTAGAATTCCAGAAGCGGACACAGGTATTATTTGAACACCTCAATGATGGTATTTTAAAGATGCATCGGTGCACTTTTTTATGGTAAGAACATCGGTAGGTTTTAAAACATTTGAATTACAATAGTTCGTAATATACATTATAATAGCATTAAGTTGGTTGAATTCATTTTTATTTTTTAAAATCCGGAAATAGGGGTGTACTGGTGTTATTTTTTATTAAACACATCAGTGTGTTTCTATACAAGAGCACTAATATGATAACATATTTGTTTTCGAAATGTCAGAAACTATTTTGGGTATTATTTAAACGCCTCAGTTATGGTATTATTTAAACACATTGGTGCACTTTGTTCATATAAGTGCACCGGTAAGGTTTAAAAACCAAACGAAATTTTATTTTCACATAAAATGGCATATTAATCTCAAATTATCCTTTACGATGCATCCACATGAATTAAAATAGTTCATAGTATACATTTTCCACTTAAAATGGCCTTATTCTTGAAAAATGGTTTGAAAACTATATTGAAATTCAAATTGTGGTTATATGGTTCTCGAGATTAATTTTATATATACACATAAAATTTTATTTTTGATTTTTCTCAAATGCAGGGAAAAAATCTTCATGGTTCCTTTGTAGATTAATTTTATATATACACATAAAATTTTATTTTTGATTTTTCTCAAATGCAGGGAAAAAATCTTCATAATATCAAATGACTAATTCTTCAAATTCCAACTCATTCCATATTACTAATCAAATTCCTTCACTAATTTTTCCCTTTACATCTCTAGTAAGTTGAAATTTTATTTATATTTCGATTATATAATTGGATTTTTTTAATCAATGTCGATTTGAATAAAAATATATCCAAATTTGCAGGATTATACTTCAGAATTGAGTTCTTATTCAGAAAATATTCCTCCATTTAAAAAAACATCGGAAGCTCTTATCATGAGCATCATATCACAAGTAGTTGGTAGATGAAAATGGACATCCTCCACAATGTCAATTGGAAAATGACATCTTATAGCCGCAATCCTAGATAAACAATGGTAATAATTATTTGGTATAATGTAAGTTCAACAAACAAATTTCATTGACGTTGTTAGTGATATCATTGACATGTACTAATGACATTAAATATTTTTTTAAATTAGGATTCTAGTGATGTGGATAGACGCACCTACCATCTCCCAGCTCACCCCACTACAATGTCAACTTGAGAGAAGGTTACATTAAGAGCAGGACTTGGAGACGAAGAATACAAAGAATGGTTGAATCAAACAACTATTCAATTCCCACTATGTCTACATTCACGAATTAGGAACTACTACATAATAGTAGTTCTTCATCACAAGTTTGAAATTGAGGCAATCAAATAGAGGTGGGTATGGATGATTACTTACGGGATACAATTTCCATGCAGGCAATGATGTTAGATGCATTCCTGAATGATGAGCTATATGATTATGCTCATATCACTAATACCGTATTTTAAATCTTGAAATCCGCTTCCACCTCCCCTCTCTTTGGACTTGGAGATAAGTAAAAATATACTCATATGGGGACAACAATGTTTTTGTACAATGTGAAAGAAAAAATTTTCATGTCAAATGCATGTTTCTCTATAATATTGAGATAATTGATCTGTATGATAAATCAAGTTCCTTATAATTTTTCACGCAGTCAATATTAAAAATGGTCTATTTTATGAATGTTAAATATTGACATTATACAATTATATTCCCTAAAAACTACAGGATATTCAAAGATAAGGTTATTCCAAGTGATAATTCCTTTCGAATTAGCTGTGAAGAGGCAAATATTATTTTGAAAATGTTGGGTGTTGAGAACATATCATATCATGCATAGTTGAATGATTGTATTCTATATAGAGGAGAATATTTAGAAAAATATATATGTTCGAAATGTGGGCATGAAGGTACCATAATTAAAAAAAATGGTTAAATCACATGGTTGTCCTCATAAGATATTGAAGAACATGCATATAATACCAAGGATTCAAAGACTCGTTTGTTGCAAATAATTAGCTATGTTGCAAAGATGGCATGACTCACACATAAGTGAGTCAGGAGTTATGTGAATCCAAACATATTGAATAACCATGAAGCATATAAAGGATACATGGTATGGAATATTCAAGGATGAAGTATGAAGTCTCCAACTAAACATAGCCATGGATGGCATCAACCGATATTCCTTCGAAAACACCAACTATTTTTTTTGGCCTGTAGTAGTGATCAACAACGATATCTCTTCATGGTTTTCTAGAAGAATGAACATATTATGTTGGCTCTCATAATCCCTGGTAAAATAAAAGTGAAGAATATGGATGTTTACTTACAACCATTGGTAGATGAATTGAAGGAAATATGGGAAGGTACATGTGTATGATGTATCAAGGCCCATCGCAATAGAGACGGTTTTTACATTGTATTTCATATGTGCTTACACCATACATGATTATATAGGCTTAGTATTTTTCTACAGTAAATTACATTTTTATTTATTTGTTTATATACACAACAATTTTGTTTCACATATTAATTTAACTTTTTTTAAATATTTTGATCTTTATGGTCACTAACATGTTGGCATGTATACAATAATTTTGTAGGTATTATAACAAAATGATATCATGGATGAAAATATTATGGACCGTCTCTTAAGTTTAGGTGGTAGGACCAGCAACAAAATATAGTGTATGATTGTTCTATGATATTCCTCCTAGAAGATCACCCTTACAGAAGAGCAACATAAACTTTCAATGGTAAACCAGAGACAACCCAAAGGCCTACAAAAATGACATCATTTGAATGGTTTACAACATATGAGAGAGGGAGAAGGATAACGAATTTTCAAAAAAAAATTATTTAAATGGAGTGCCTATGTTCAATGATACAGAATTATTCGACACCTATGTTGAGAAATTACCCGTTGGGATGAAAAGGAAATGTGACGTTTATTAGCTCCCATATTGGGAGCATCTTAAGATTACCCACATACTAGATCTCGTGCATATAGTTAAAAATGTTTCATATTATTTATGGAGGAACGTATCATCGAAAGAAAGTGACACATTGGCTATTAGGAGAGACTTATTTATTGAAGAAATAAAAATAAACATTGATCGAGACAAGGAAATAGAGGAGAGGTAGCTCCCTCTTGCTTTTTCAAAGAAGGTTATGGCCCACGGATTTTAAAGAAAGATGATATTTCTTTGGCAAAGGAAGTTACAATGAGTGTGAGGGTGCCTTCTTTATATGGGTCTTCACTACGACACTTATTCACTATGGAATACCATTTGGCAGGGTTGAAATCACATGAAAATTTGAAGCTTCTAAGAGTACATATGTCAAAAACATGATTTTTTAATTTTTTTTAATTTTATGTAATGGGATATTTTATAATTATTTTTTTTTCTAATTTTTCTATTTACTGTGAAGTGTCATTATCCTTTGCTCATGCGTGGGTGTGTGAACCATGAATTCCCCTAAGACTTGCAACATGTCACATCTAAATTATCTACATTTTTACATTCAATCACATCAAAGGATATTCATATAGCTAGCATTCCATGATGGTGTTCAGAGATAGCTGAGATTGTTTATAGATTTGAGAACAAATTATCATCAAGTTTCATGGACCTGCAAGTTCATCTTCTAATTCACCTACTAGATAAGGTTGAATTAGTTGGGGTGGATTCTTATTGTTGGATGTTATTCTTAGAGACGTACATGAAAATATTGAAAGGTTTTTTTCGACAAAGGGAAAAACATGAGGGGTCTATGGCAGAGGGGTATATATTGTATGATTATTTCTATTATGCTAGTGAGTATAGCAAGAAAATCGACAACACACTAGGTGCAGTGATTTTGGATGACGAAAGGGACGAAGAAAATAGAGAAACATGTCTTCTTAAAACTAATGGAAAGAGGTGCATGATAAAGTGTAAGTGCATGCTTATCATTTGTCAAATTACTACATAATAACTATTCGCATCAAAATTCATATTAAAGCCATCAACAAATTCACTCTTTAGAATATTGAAGTGACATAATCGTGGGTCGCATTGTTCAAATAAAAGAGGAGGAAATGTGACAGTGACAGGAAAGAATTAAAATGATTTAATGGTATAAGTGTGCCTTAACTCGATCATTTAAAATTAAATATTCTAATGACATGCCCTAATGGTTGGCTTGTTGATCAAGTCAGAGAGAAATATGGTGCATTTCTTACTTACTCACATGTTCAAGAGGATGTGATAAACATTAGAATTGGGTGCAACAACTAGCTAATTATAATATCTTTCTATACAATTTGAACTTCATACTACACCTCTGAATTGTAACACACACACACACACACACATATATTCATATATATATTTATCTTATTTTGAATTATTTTTGGGTTCTTAGTGTTAGCTCCCCATAATTTGGTATATTGGTGAGAACAAAAATGTGGAGAGGACACTTGAACCACTTTAGGATTATAGGATCTAGCCCTCCTGAATCCGGAGAGGGATCTCTCCAATAAGTGAAAAGATTGATTTATCCTTAAAGCTTTTGGGTATGATTTTATGCTAGTTATGAAGAACGAGGGTTTTGTTTTGTTTTGGATGGTTGAGCATGATTATTAGTTGAGTGAAAAATCCTAAAATGGAAATAGTTTCAAAGGTGTGAAGTTGCAAGCAATCAGAATAGGCTTTGGCTAAAAAGATAGATATAACGTTGGTTCTTAGTCCATTGGGCTATGAAGTCATAAAAGGGTTTAATTGAGCAACAACTTCAAGAGTGGTCCAAGGGGAAATTCATCTATATCACAAGATCTTTGAGATTAAATGATGGGATGGAAACAATAAAAGTGTTGGAGGGGTGGAAACAGATAATAATTTCAACTAGGATTTATAGTATGTCCAAACAAGAAAATCCTCTTAAGCAACTGTTTAAAACCAACCAAAGGGTAGGGCTCACCATAAACCTCTTTGGACAAGCTCGTATTAAAGATAACTCAAGAGACAAACAATCTAGTAATCTGCATAATTACCTTCCGAAAGGATGAAAACACATAAGAGAAACAAAATTCAACTTAAGATCAGATAAGATACTTTTAAATCTAGTCTGCTTTTAGCAAACACTTAGGGAAACTTTCAGAACTACCTTTGGAGAGAGAGCTAGAAAACAGGGCACACCATCACTTTTCTAGTCTAACTTTACTAAGCAAATGATGAAAATAACATTCAAGAACAATGTTTAAAGTAAACAGCAGGACGAGGGAACACCAGCATTCCTAACGGCTTGACTGTATTGAATCATTCTTAAATAAACAATTTAGAGGAAAACATTGAGATAAAGTTTATCAGTCAGAGAAGGGTACTGTAAACAGTAAGTCCTAACTCTATGTGTGTTTTTGTTTATCAGAGAATAATGGAAAAAATGGCATACATGAAAGGGAAAAAAATTAACACAGAAATAAGCACTTCACCAGTGATATAGACCAGGATCCCAAGAATCAGCTTGTATATTGATGTCAAACCAGCTACAGCTTCAAGTCCAACGTTTCAGTTCATTAATCATCTTCACTTCTTAGCCTAACTTATAGATCACAAATAGAGCTTCAAGAGTCAGTGAACACTATTTACAAGTAGGAGTTTCAAGCACAAGTATATTTCAAAGTTCTGCAACCAACATTGTTTCATCTTCTACAGAAGTATTTATAGAAGACCATGAGGAGGTGGGATAGGATAAAAGATCTTCAAGGTTAAATTAATACATATTTAATACGTATCGGCCTTTGAGGGGCTCAATGGAGAAGATTAAAGATATTTGCTCTGTATTAATTGTTTTACATTAAGAATTAATCTTGGTGGGATGATTTTGTTGACTTTAAGGCTCTATGTCATCTTGTAATAACTCTACTGATATTTTTGCAATAAATCTTTTGGCTTGAATTAACTGTTCGGCTGTCATGAGGAAAATATCCTCTATTTTGGTCATTACTCGGCCTCTGTTGAATGTTGTGAGGCTACAGGTGGCATTAGGTAGCAGAGAGGAATCAATTAGCCTCTGATGTGGAAGTGGAGGTATCCTTTGTCTGATAAATATTTTTTATTTGTCTTTAACTGTGTTTTAATTTAGTGGATTAGGCTTTTGATTTTTGATCTTAGCCGTAATCTGCCAAAACTGTGAAAACAATCTTCAATCTTCAATTCTTCTATGATTAGGTCTTCAACACTGATACTCTTTGATTATTTATGCATTGTTGTCTCTTGTTGATGTGCAAGTGCGACAGGGGCTTTATAAAGCTGCCAACGTTCATGAGACACCGGTAAACGTGCTGTTGCAACCCTGTGGAACAATCTATTTGATAAACAAAAGCCTGGAGTATCATCATCCTCGGCTTTTATTTTCTTTTTAAAATATTTGAAAAACCTTTGAAACCTGCACAAACAAAGAAACATTAATAAATACTACATATTTTTTGTTTTAACTGCTTTAGAGGATGTGATTGGGAGCATGGTTGTTGGATGAATGCATCCAATGGTGGGGATCGATCGCGGGAGGTCAAAGAGGAAAGCAGTGGAGTGAACGGTGCAAAGATTAAGTTAGGGTCATTGATCTCGCAGAGATCAACGGTCGGGAGCAATAGTAATAATATAATGCAAAGGGGTCACATTATAATTACATAAGCGAAAATTTGAAGAAATACAAAGGAAAAGGGGAAAAATCCCTTTGGTGGAAGAAATGTATTGAAGTGAAATTTGGGGTTTCTGGATGATTGTGGGCCATTAGATCAGATTGGACCCCGGAGATCAATGGTTAAGATTGATATAAGAAGTATTTTGGTGAAGGCGGAGGGCGATAGAACAACGCAAAATCCAATTGGGACCATTGATCTGCAGAGATCAACGACGGAGGTCGCATGCGATGAAACACAATGGAAACAAGGGAAAGGTGGTTTCAACTGGAGAAACCACTGTTTTCATGTTATTTTTTAGTGGTTTCCAAATTTCCCAAAAAAAACGCAATACAGTCTGCCACCCGCCACGTGTCCAAGGGAAAACCACTTTTTTCGCATAATTTTTTGGTGTTAAACCTCTGTCGCAGAAAAAATGTGAAACTTAATGCGAGCCATTGGATAGACGGGTGCAGATCCGACGGTGCGGATTTCACACACCGGAGGGTAAGATGCACGGTCAGAAAAAGGTAGGGTGGTTTTATTATGTACCGTCCGATCAGGGAATCGACAGTGGAGATCAAATCTGGGAGGTTAATGAAATAATATATAAGGCAAAGAATGGGTTAATATGGGTCGTTGATCTGCAGGGATCAACAACTGAGATTGGGTAAAAGAACATTATATAGGGGTTTTCATGTTTTTAACCAAGGTCGGGAGGAAAGATCTGGACCGTTGGATGTTGACATGTGGTCGGCCCATATGTAATCGGAGCTTTCCCAATCAGCGGGGGAAAAACAAAATGGGTGTCGATGCAATTGACTATGGGTCGTCGATCTACAGATCAGATCGACGGTGGGAAAATAATTACGAGTTTGGAAGGTAGAGGAAAAGGGCTTTGAGCGGGAGTAATGACAACCGTTGAATCTGGGAAGGCGGGGAGGAGATCAACGACTAATAATTGATCGAGAGATCGCTAATCGGAGGTTGCAAATAAAATAATAAGTGCTCCCAATGAAATCTATTGATGAGAGATTCTCCTGATAATTGATTGGTTCGAGATCAATGGTTGGGATTCATTAAAACATGAACCGGCACAAACCCTTTATAACATATGAAAACCCAAATTTTAATTAAAAACAAATGTTTAACAGCTTCGGGGCGGGTTATATATATAAGGTTTGGCGCTCGATTGTAGGGCCTTGGGTTATATGAAAACGATATAGGGACCGGGGTTCAAACATATAAAGGGCCAATTGCATCGAAACAATGGTGTAGGAATTTTCAATCTACCCATTTGGAAAATCTCCGATGCGAGATCACGTGGATCGTCGATTGGGAAAAGATCAACAGTTCTTTTCATCAAAAACATGAACTCGCGGGTTTTAATATAAACATAGGAAAAAGTGGGTTTTATGATTTTACAAAGGAAAAAAGTGATCGGGAATGGTTTATATAATTTTTTCAGTGCCTGATTGCGGGCCCAAGTTTATGCGAATGAGACAAGGGATCAGGGGTTAAATACAAAGGGGCTCATCGGATCGGAGGTCTCATATAACACAAAAACTTGCGCTCGCCGATTACTTCCAATGCAATAAGCACTCGGGGCTATTAGTACTTGGTTTTAGTGCTAGGGAATATGTGGGAAAGTGGTTTATGACTTAGCCCAAAGGGGCTTAAGCCTATAGTCAAAAAAGCTTATTTTTTATGAAATTTTCGAAGTTTTTTGATGGATTTGGGGGTTTCGGTAAGGTTAAAAAATGAGTTTTAAGCCTTATAAAGGGGTCTTCATGAAGCGGAAGGAGGGAATACATGAAAAATGAAATAATTTCATGGGGAATAAAGGGGTAAAAATGGAGGTTAATTTGAAGTGAAAAGAGAGTTAAAATGAGGGAAAAATGGGGATTTTTGCAGCAGTCTTTTCTTCATGAAATCAACAGAATTTCTGAGTTTAAAAGGGGAAATAGCAGTGAAGATTAATCATAGGATAATATGTCTTCATAAGACTTCAAGAGATGACAATTTTGCAATAAAACTTGTTTCTTGAAAGCTTCAAAAATGTTTTAGCCACCATTTGATATGACAAATTTTATAGGTGGCTAACATTGGCGCCACTTGGGGATGGTGCCTTCTTGAAGGCATCAAGAGTTTTAGACTTGCATTCTTTGGGGGGCTGATCAGTGCCTTATCCATTGGGCTGCAACTTTCTTTACTTGGATGATCTTCTTTTGCTCTGAAAATATTAGCAGCCATGGAAAACAATGGAACTTCATCAACACAAGCTTTCTACCTACCCAATCCTACTGCTCTAACATTTTTTCTTCTTTAGAGTGCACTTGGATTGGCAAACTCTCTTACAACATTTTATTCTTTTGAAAGCAATAAACTAATCTAAGTCTACTTCTTATTTCTCCATCAACTCAAATTAAACAGTTGAGTTCATATGCTTCTCTACCTAATCTACTATCTGTTAGGATTAAACAGTCTAACAGATTCTTATTCACTAATTTCTAAAACATAAATTTAAAAGCATACAAGTTAGGATTGAACAGTATAACTTGTTACTAATCTATGGCATAAAAAAAAGTTGCACATTGATATTTATTTTACAGAAAATTAAATCAAAATGGAAGGCTTAAGATCTAAAAGTTCTAAGCACGACCTTCTCTTTTTATAGCTCTGTTTTTTGAGTTTATTTGAGCTATTTTTTCCTTGTTCTCTGGTTTAGATTTTGAGCTAATTAGAACCAATTTACCCCTTTCTTTGACTCAAAATTAAAACATATAGGATTCATTCTTCTTTTGGACACTTAGGTTCAGATTTTGAGCTTTTTTGAACCTTTAAATTCTATCCTAATCTACCTAACTGATAAGCCAAGATTAAGTTGTTTGGAAAATAAAATTCACTAACCTATCAGCAGTAAATTTAAAACTAATTAGTCATGATTAGGTTGTATGAATAACTAGAAGTTTGTTTTCAGGAGTGGCATTTGAGCTTGCACACTTTTAGATTTTGTTTCTCTTTTTGGTATGGGGTTGTACCTTTATTGTTTTTACAATCTGCCCTCTTTTCTTTCTTCTATTGTTTTTTTTTTCTTGATTTTTATAACTTTGAATGAAATGATGGGTGAAATATTTATAATGGAAAAAGGATAAAAAGGCTTTCAAAACATGATGGAATCAAGAGAAGTAATGTTTGAGAATCCTGCCATTGACAAGACCCCCAAACAGTTCTGCTCCATTTAACTCCTGCAAGAAAAAGGAATTGTTACCAGCAGCAGAATGAATGAGATAAGGGCCAAGCCATAATTTGTCAAATTTTCCATGCTTGCCCTTGTCTTCTCTCCTTGAATCCCACTTTAACACTTTGTCCCCAACATTGAAATTGTTGGCCTTTGTTCTTCTATCAAAAAGCCTCTTGATGCTCTCTTTATTTTGTAATGCTTTGTTGTAAGCCTCCTCTCTACTTTGCTGAAGATGAATGGTCTAATTTATTCTTCTGATCATATCATTATCTTCAGACTGTACCTCTTGAATGAACTTCATAGTTGGTACACCAAGGCTAGTTCGAAAAATTGCATCAGTACCATACACAAGCTGGTAGGGTGACATTCCAATAGATTTCTTTAGTGTCAATCTATTAGCCCAAAGTGCATGAACTAGATTTGTGTGCCAAGACTTCTTGTTGTCCTCCAATAGCTTCTTGATTATGTTCACTAAAATCTTGTTTGAGGATTCTACTAGTCCATTACCTTGAGGGTAATACGTCGTGGAATGACCCAATGTTATCTAATATTTGTGACAGAACTCAACCATCTTCTTGGATCCAAATACAGCTGCATTATCAATGATGATCTTTCTAGGACAGCCAAATCTAGAGAGGATATGAGTCTCAATGAATTTTATGATGACTGAGTCATTGACTTACCTAGAGGGGATGGCTTCTATCCATTTGGTGAAGTAGTCTGTTGTAGTGAGAATCCATTTATGTTGGGCAGATGAGGGTGGATGGATTTCTCATATGAATTCATGTCCCCACTGTTGAAAAGGAGCTTCAACAGTGATTGGATGCATAGGTAAGGGTAGTGGCTTCCTTTTGCCTTAAAAAAGTTGGCATTTATGGCAGGCAATGATCATCTTGTGTACATCAAGAAAGAGAGTGGGCCAATAGTAACCGACCCTTAGGATTTTATTGGCTGTTGTCTTCCAGTAGAGGTGGCCTCCACATTCTCCATCATGAAATTCATGCTTAACCTTCTTTGCATCAAACTCAGGCAAACATTTAAGCAATATTCCACTTTCATTTTTCCAATAAAGGCATTTATCTATAATGCAGTAGTTTACAGCTTTTAACTTTAGAAATCTTGCCTTCATTTTTGATAAACCAGGAGGTGTATTCAACTTAAGAAAAACATATAGAATATCAGCGTACCAAGAGGAATTCATAAAATGATCTTCAACAATGGGGGTTGAGAGTTCCTCTTTTTCATCTAAAGCATTTATCATATTAATATCAAGAACTTAAAAATTGGATTCAGCCATTGATCTAGCTAGACCTTGGCCTTTAATGAGTTTAGTGGGCTTGATCTCTAAATCATATTCAAGTATCACAGCTATCCACTTACCTCTCTTACCATCTAGGTCTTGTGTTAGAATGTCTTTCACAACTGAATTCGGGACAAAGGCAATGATGTGTGACTGAAGGATGTATAATCTAAAGTCTTTTAAAGCTTTGACCAAAGCCAAAGCTTGCTTTTCCATGATATTGTACTTCAGGGGTGCATCCCTCAAAGCCTTGCTAAAGAATGCAATAGGCTTCTCTTGTCCTTGTGGATTTTTCTGTAAAGGGACAACAACTATTGTATGTTCTGATGCAAATGAAAAAATATAAAAATATTTTGAAAAATCGGGACTTATTAGAACTGGTGTTTTGGTTAACTCTTGTTTAACCAGTCAAAAGGACTTATTTTCTTCCAAGGTCCATTTTACCCCTTGCTCCTTCTTCAGCATGTTTGTAATGTTTCTAAGGAGCTCAGCCAAGTTGGGTATGAACCTTCTCAAGAAATTAATCTTTCTAATGAAAGATTGGAGTTCCTTGATGTTTTGAGGATGAGAGATTTGCAATATGGCCTCAATCCTCTCTTAGTCTATTTTTATTCCCTCCTCTGAAATAATGTTCCCAAGAAGTTTACCTTCCTAGAGCCCAAACAGTGTTTTCTTAGGGTTTAAAGATATCCCAAACTTTCTACATTTCTCGAATACTTTTCTCAAATGTTCAAAGTGCTCTTCATCTGTCTTTGAAAACACAGTAACATCATCAAGGTAAATAATGATGAAGTAGCCTAATTCTTCCGAGAATGCTATGTCCATGGCTCTTTGAAAATTTGCTCCATCATTCATTAGACCAAAGGGAATTTTCACATACATGAAAGTGCCTCAGGGTGTAGTAAAAGCTTTCTTTAATTGATCATCAGGATGAACTAAAATTTGATTGTATCCTAAATAGCCATCTAGCAAACAAATTCTTTTAGAACCAAATACCCTTTGTAAAATATGGTCCATCTTGGGTAAAGGGTAGTTTTCCTTTAGTGAAGCTTTGTTTAAGTCTCTAAAGTCTATACAAAGCCTAATCTCTCCTATTTTCTTCCTAACTGACACAAAATTAGACACCCATTCAGAATATCTAATAGGGATAATAATATCAGCTTCATACATTTTCTTGATCTCATTCTCAACCAATGGCAACTGAATAGGGTTTATTCTATGCAGCTTTTTTTAAATGGTTTTTGGTTTTCCTTGAGAGGGATTTTGTGCTGAATTATTTCAGTTTCATAGGATTTCAGATCCTCATAACTCCATGCAAAAACATCAGAACATTCTTTAAACAGCTCTATGTATTTGAGTTTAATGTGAGTTGGTAAAGTCTTAGACAGTTTGATCATCATTGGTTTTAGTTCACTGCCTATATTACACTCTTCAACTTCAGTCTCGGCAGGCTCCATTTTTGGCTTCTTGGCAACATCGTTGAAATAAAACATCTCTTCTAAAGGGGCTAGACCCTTTGGCAAACTTTGATTGTTAGACTACAGGGTTTCTAACTCTGTAATCACTTCTGTTTTATTTTCAAGTTTGCTTGACAACATATTTATATCAGTAAGCTCAGGAGATGGTTCTTATTTACTAAAAAAAAATTCTTCACTAGGATAGTCTGTCTCATAGTCTGAATCTAAGCCGGGTAGTTCAAATTCATTTCTGAACTGCATGAAGTCTTCTATTTGTTTGTCTCCATCAAACACTTGCCAATATTTATCGTTATCAGGGATAGCTGGTTTGAATTTAATTTGATTTGTGCATTATTTGGTTTCATATGGCGTTAAACATGTTCTAGTAGCAAAGGCCAAACTGTGGGCCATGTTATTCTTTCTTCTATTGACAAAAATCAATTGGGATTTCTCAAAAGTTTTTAATAGATCCATGACATCGTTTCGATAGGCTCTGAGTCTGGGGTGATTTGCATTATATTCCCCGTTGACTTGCCTAATAATTAATTCAAAATCCCCATGAACTTTAATTCTCTTGGCTCCTAATTTTTTCAATAATGCAAGCCTAAAAGAAGGGATTCATATTCGGCTATGTTATTCGAACACTGAAAGTGTAATCTACAGGAAAGGCTTTCTGTGTGATTTTTCTCAGTGTTGCAAATCCAGACACTTGCACCAGCATTACTCCTAGTGCAAGACCCATCGAAGTTCATACTCCTTAGAGGAATAGTCTCAGGTTTATCAGCTGGGTCACTATCCTCTTCAAAAATTTTGCTTTTGGATCATTCTTGAATATCAACACTCTATTGAATTTGTTTTAATTCCTCAGATTTTTTATTTTGTTGAGGAATGTTTTCTTGACTGTCAAGGTTTAAAAGAAAAGGATGGATGACTTGTAGCTCAAGACTTGTGTGCTATTTGCTGTTGTTCATAGTTCCAGCAAATTTTTTAGACACTTCTATGTTATCTGCCTCTTCCTCTCTATCGGCCATCAATTTAGTTAAAGTGACTTGTTCACTGAATTTTTCATCGTTGAAAAGGATGAATGAATCTAGGCCTGTATTTATAGAATATAGAGGAGAGGTTTGTGGTCTGTCTTGGCTAGTAACCATGTACTGCATATGGGACTCCCTGTAAAGTTTTCTTTTCTGATTGAAATAGGGATGGTCGCATAGGTCATGTCCATCTGCATAGTTCCTTGCAACTTAGCTCCCCAAGATCTATATAACAGCATACCATACTTTGGGGGCACATCATCCACAACAATATCCATTACTAAGCATTTGGCTAGGATCTGAGCTAAGTTAACATAGAGATCTTTGATTAATCCTAAACATTTTACTCTGCTTGTGTCAAAGGAGTAAAGGTCTTTGTAAGGTTTGGTGATTTCAAGACCCAGGCTCTCCATTACAGCTTTGGGCATCAAATTGTGAGAGGCCCCAGAATCATGCATAACGTTGTGCAAAATCTTGTCATGAACATTTAAATTTACACAAAAAGGAGGAACTGGTCCCTCTTGATATCTACCTTCAATCTTAGGACCAAAAATAAGCTCTGGTTGGTCATCGTTAAGATTGAATGTGTCATTATTCTCCTCTATGTTTAAATCCTTCAAAATTTGGGTTCTATATAAATTCTGGGCAGCTAACTCAGTAAGGGGAACATAGATCTTAATTCTGGAAATTTCCTTCTCCAAACTAAAAGGAATTTGATTCTTTGAAGTGTTTGTCTCAGCCTTATTAACTGCCACTCTATCAAAAAAATCAGTTTGCTAATTAGTTCTATTTACATTCAAAAAAAAAAAAATTAACAAGAGTATTAGCTGAGGTGCTAATACTACTAAAGTCTGCACTCTATTTTTCATTGTTTGGAGTGCCTCTCTCTTTACCTTTATCAGAATTTACAGCCACTGTCTTGCCCTTTTGTTTTGCAATTTTGGGTTTATTTACAGTGGTGTTTTCTGAAGAATTTTTAGAGGTTTTGTCGTTGAGGGTTTGTTGATTGCTTTTACTCCTAAGGTCATATTCCTTTTGAGGCTCTATGATAACATTTTCCATGTCTTGATAATAACTTTCATCATCATCTCTTTTATCGTCATAGGGTGTATAAAGACCTTGTTTTCTATCATAATGAACTTCAAAGTCATCATTATCTACTCCCAACATATTGATATCATCATCCTCTGTTTGCTCTATTGTGTCTTCAACATCACTTACATAGTTTTGATGAAAAGGAGGGGTGATCTGTTGATCATCCTCCCTTGGTCTATTTTGAGGTTGGTTTCTCCTAAAATTCTGATTTTGGTTCTGATTTATGTTTTGAGTAGCAGTTTGGTTTTGACTTGCTTGTGATCTCTCAAGTATGCTCATTTTCTTCATCATCTCCTCCATCATTCTTTCCATCTTTGAGCTGGATGTGGAAGGCGTAGATTCCTCTCTAAAGGACACTCTCTTCTCATTTTTCATTCTTGCTCTTTTCTCCATTAAGTTAACTTCCACAGCGAGAGCTCCCTTTTGCATATATTCAAGAGTTAAAGGATCTCTTTCTCTCAGCTTATAGGCCATTTCAGGGTCAAACCCTTCAGGAAACTTGTTTAAAGTTGAGCCTTGTGGAGGTTTTAGGTCTGGGGGAAGGGCATTATAAACGCTGTTAAACCTAGTGCAATAGGCCTATACACTTTCCCCTGCGTTTCTCTGGAGATTTTTGTAATCGCAAAGTATTTGAAGAGGGTTTTTTCTCACTTCCCATTTATTTAAGAATGTCTAATGGAACCCTTGAAGATCATTTATACTATGGGGGGCTAAGCCTTTGAACCATTTTCTTACTTCTCCCCCTAAAATCTGAGCAAATAATCTAAGCTTGACAGATTCATCATCAATTTCATTTCTGTCAAAGTAGCCATTCAACTTATCCACATGTTGTGATGCAGTAGTAGTATTACTAGCATCATACAATGGTATTTTGGACTAATAGTCCTGTGGAAGATTGAGTAAGGGCAAAGGAAGGACCAACGGGGCATACCATACTACCATGATAGGAGGTGGAGGTGGATTTACAAGAGGTGGATTAACAAGAGGAAAACTGGGCTGGAATGGAGTGGTTTGGACAGTGGATGTAAGATGAGCAGATGTGGATGGACCAGAAATAGATTGATGAGCTGATCTTGGATGAGAGACACCTAAATTGTAAAGGAAATGTAAATCAGGTGGTGTTGTTTCTCTACTACCAGGATGTTCACTTGTTTCTAGAGATGAAAGTGAAGACTATGAATCTAGCTGATCTAAATCATCAAGAGACCTAGTTCTAAATGGATTTCTTAAGTCAACTTGTGATTGTTGTAGAGCTGCAAGGTTTTCAGGAACTCAATTAGCTCTCAAGGGTGATCTGAAAACAGTTGAAAATTTAATCTTAGGAGACTTCCTAAGAATACTTTCAGGGTTATCATCTATCTCAGGTGGATTAGGGTTAGGGTAGGCTCTAGTATAAATCTTTCTAGGAGCCACTATGATGTGTTTTTTAGACCCTACTAAACAAGAACAATTTAACCAAATATGAAAATATTTAAGAGGTTAACTGATCTTAAAATAAGAAAACTTTAATCCTAAAATCATCTTACTGAGTTTGAATGATGTTATGATGATAGCGCTTCTTCCCAGTGGAGTCTTGAGGTCTGTTTAGGATTTGTGGAGTCTCCAAGTGGAATTTTTTAGCTCTTTTGGAGGTAAAAGGTTTTATGGTCCACCACCATGTTTATTGAATACCAATATGAAATATTTTGGGTTTTTTGAGTTATTTTTCAGTCCTGTGGGTTCTAAGAGTATCCTAAACCTATTTCAACACTTAGCTACAGTGATGAGACAAAGACAGTTTTCTCTTATGGCTAAGCTAGCTGATCCTTTAAGGTTTGATAAGTTTCTTATATGAATCCTAAGGTTTCCTTAGTTTGTCACTGATTCAAACAAGTTTTATCATGATTACCATTTGCTTGGTAGTGCTTGAAGAGGGCTACTTGTACTCACTGAGCACCAAGTGTTTGGCCAGAAATATTATGCCTGGTGGGCTAGCTGGCTAATGTATCAAATGTTCTTGTTCAAAGGAATTTTTGATATCCTATGATTACCTAAAATTAAAATCACTCAGAAGTTCCCCAACGGAGTCGCCAGAAATGTTAGCTCCCCGTAATTTGGTAGATTGGTGAGACCAAAAATGTAGATAGGACACTTGAACCACTTTGGGATTCCATGATCTAGCCTTCCTAAATCTGGAGAGGGATCTCTCTAATAAGTGCAAAGATTGATTTATCCTTAAATATTTTGGGTATGATTTTAGGCTAGTTATGAAGAACGAGGGCTTTGTTTTGTTTTGGATGGTTGAGCATGGTTATTAGTTGAGTGGAAAATCATCAAATGGAAAGAGTTTCAAATGTGTGAAGTTGCAAGAAATCAGAACAATATCTGGCTAAAAAGATAGATATAACGTTGGTTTTTAGTCCATTGGGCTATGGAGTCATAAAATGGTTTAATTGAGAAACAACTTCAAGATTAGTCCAAGGGGCAGGTCATCTATATCACAAGATATTTGAGATTAAATGATGGGATGGAAACAATAAAAGTGTTGGAGGGGTGGAAACAGATAATAATTTCAACTAGGATTTATAGTCTGTCTAAACAAGAAAAGCCTTTTAACCAACTGTCTAAAATCAACCAAAGGGCAGGGCTCACCATAAACCTCTTTGGACAAGCTTGTATTAAATATAACTCAAGAGACAAACAATCCAGTAATCCGCATAATTACCTTCAAAAAGGATGAAAACACATAAGAGAAACAAAATGCAACTTAAGATCAAATAAGATACTTTTAAGTCTAGTCTGCTTTCAGTAAACACTTAGGGAAACTTTTTGAACTACCTTTGGACAGAGAGCTAGAAAACAGGGCACACCATCACTTTTGTAGTCTAACTTTACTAATAAAATAATGAAAGTAACGTTCGAGAACAATGTTTAAAGTAAACAGCAGGACGAGGGAACGCCAGCATTCGTGACTGCTTGACTATATTGAATCATTATTAAATAAACAATTTAGAGGGAAACATTGACATAAATTTTATCAGTTAGAGAAGGGTATTGTAAACAATAAGTCCTAACTCTATGCTTGCTATTCTTTATCATAGAATAATGGACAAAATGGCATACATGAAAGGGAAAACAATTAACACAGAAAGAAGCACTTCACCAGTGATATAGACCAGGATCCCAGGAATCAGCTTGTATATTGATGTCAAACCAGTTACAGCTTCAATTCCAACATTTAAATTCAGCAATCATCTTCACTTCTTAGCCTAACTTATAGATCACAAACAAAGCTTCAAGAGCCAGTGAACACTATTTACAAGTAGGAGTTTCGAGCACAAGTATATTTCAAAGTTTTGCAACCAACATTGTTTCATATTCTATAGAAGTATTTATAGAAGACATGAGGAGGTGGGATAGGATAAAAGATCTTCAAGGTTCAATTAATAAAAATTTAATACTTCTCAGCCTTGGAGGGGCTCAATGGAGAAGATTACAAATATTTGCTCTGTATTAATTGTTTTACATTAAGAATTAAGCCTGGTGGGATGATTTTGTTGACTTTAAGGGTCTTTTTCATCTTGTAATAACTTTGCTGATATTTTTGCAATAAATCTTTTGTCTTGAATTAAACGTTTGGTTGTCATGAGAAAAATTTCCTCTGTTCTTGTCATTACTCGGCCTCTATTGAATGATGTGAGGCTACAAGTGGCATTAGGTAGCTGAGAGGAATCAATTAGCCTCTAATGTGGTAGTGGATGTATCCTCTGTCTGATAAATATTTTTTATTTGTCTTTAACTGTATTTTAATTTAGTGGATTAGGCTTTTTATTTTCGATCTTAGCCGTAATCCACCAAAACTGTGAAAACAATCTTCAATCTTCAATTCTACTGTGAATAGATCTTCAACACTAATACTCTTTGATTATTTATGCATTTTTCTGTCTTTTTGATGTGCAGGAGCGACAGGCGCTTTATAGGGCTGTCAGCGTTCATGAGACACCGAAAAACGTGGTGTTGCAACCCTGTGGAACAATCTATTTGATAAAAAAAAAATCCTGGAGGATCGTCATCCTCGGCTTTTATTTTCTTTTTAAAATATTTGAAAAACTTGAACTTGTCGTTGAGTCTCAAAAGTGTTCTCCATATTCATACATATTTCCATTATGTCATAACCATTTAGCTCTTATTTCATAACCATTTGACCTAAAACCCTACATCAAGCAACCATTTTCATAAATATATGGGTTAGGATCCTTGTTTTCCAAAGTTATTTATTTTATGTATTTTAAGTGAATTTATGATTAGAAACTAGAAAATTAACATAGTTTCATATATCTATATATGTGTTATGAGTTTTGTGACATATGTAGGTCAAAAGGAGACTTCTAGAAGACCCTTATGTGGCACTCTAAGGCCAAATTCGAATTTGGTTGGAGAAGATTATGGGATCAAGAGGATATGTGTCTCACTTCCTTGTTGTATTGAAACTCTAAGAGGATATGTGTCTCATTCCTCAAGTTGTGTTAAAACTCTAGAAAGACATGTGTCTTATCATTTCCTATTTTGATTGTAAATCTAGAGATGGAGGGAGAGATTCATGGACTCCCATTAATGAGATGTCTCCTCATATTTTGTATAAATAGGAGAAGCTTTCTCCTATCATAGGTAATGAGGAAGTAATGAGAAAGTAATGAGGAAGTAGATTTGTAACAAAGTTCAAGATGGAATGGGATGTAGATTTATGAGTTTTTGAATAAAGAAACTTAGTTCTTTGATGCTATTGTGATCTTATCTTTAAGGAGCTGAAGGACTTCACCAAATTGGTAGCAGAGGGCCCCTGCTATCCAAGGAGGCTTTTACATGTTTTCTAGATAAGTTGCTTTCAATTTTGTTTTGTCATATTTCTTTACTTAGATTGCTTTCTGAAATCATAGCTTTTAGCATAATTTTTCATGGCAGCCCGGGCATTTGCATATCTTTTGACTAATGACATGGAATCAATATTGTTCTGCTGTTAATTTATTTTTCCTTAGTTTTTGTTTAATTCTGGTATTGCTTTGTTTATTTCAGTCTTGCACATTTGCTTCCGTAGTTAGATTTAAGATATATTAAATTGCTCATGTCATTTTCAGTTACCTCCGAAAGCCACAGCTGGACTGATGGTGAGGGATTGAAGTATGAGTGTGTAGTTTGATATTAGTTTACTTTCTGCAAGTTAGATATGTTAAATTGCTCATGTCATTTTCAGTTACCTCCGAAAGCCACAGCTGGACTGATGGTGAGGGATTGAAGTATGAGTGTGTAGTTTGATATTAGTTTACTTTCTGCAAGTTAGATATATTAAATTGCTCATGTCATTTTCAGTTACCTCCGAAAGCCACAGCTGGACTGATGGTGAGGGATTGAAGTATGAGTGTGTAGTTTGATATTAGTTTACTTTCTGCAAGTTAGATATATTAAATTGTGCATGACATCTTCAGTTACCTCCGAAAGCCACAGCTGGACTGATGGTGAGGGATTGAATTATGAATGTATGGTTTGATAGTAGTTTCATTTCTGCAAGTTAGATATCAATTACTCAAGTTGTTTATGGTTACTTCCGAAAATCATAGCCGGACTAATGATGAGGGATCAGAAGACAAGTTGATGTAATTTGATTTAGATTTACTTTATTGCAACTTTTGGATTTCTTTCAGCATAGTTTCTTTTGTGTTTAGACAGCAACAAGAATAGTTTGGTTTCATGCTCACTAGTTCACTGTTTTGATTTATTAGATTAGCAACACCTTTTTCATTTCAGTAGCACATTTTCATTTCCTTTCAAGTTTTGTCATTGTATGTTTCAAATTCCTTTTTCAGTTTCAAGTTGGTAAATCATTATAATGGACATCATTGCCTAAATATTTTATAAATCATGCTGGTTTTTAGAAAGAGCTGCCTGCACAGGGAAACCAACCCAAACCAAGACCAATAAAACCAAAACTACAAAAAGAAGAAAGAGATAGGTTATCTTGCACATATAGTGCGCCACACTTCGTCAGTTTACGAATCCCTGGTTGATAATTTATGTTAGCAATTTAGGACACACTAAATTGATCAAACATTTTGGCGCCGTTGCCGGGGAAGTGTAACTAGGTAGCCTTATTTCTTACATCTAAAAAAATTAATAATTCTTGAGTATGCTCTCCTCCTGCACTTTGTGTGATCTATAGGATCAGAAAAAGGATTGTTATGTAAAAAAATTTAATAATTCTTGAGTATGCTCTCCTCCTGCACTTTGTGTGATCTGGAGGATCAGAAAAAGAATTGTTATGTGAAAAAAAAAAAAAGGGAGACAAAATAAAACTTCAATGTTTCACTGATCTTGGTAATTTAAAAATTGATTTAATGAATTGTTTTTTGTTTATCAATATATATGTGGTATTTTTGAAATCTTTGAAAATATAACACATGATAATTATTAACAAACAACAAAAAAAAAAAAAATCTATGAAATAAGACCCCACATATATGATGGGCAATTCTTCTATTTATTTTTTTACACATATAGAAAAAAATTTCAATCCACACAAAGATCCATGGGACCACATCAAAAAAAAAGACTCTTTCTTCTTTGATATCTGCTTCCTCACCAACACAGATGAATATTTTACAAATTTGCACATAATGAATGTATATCACATAAAGAAACTGTTGATGAGGAAAAGATTGCAAATTTTTTATGAGAAGAAGATTGCAATTTGCTGATGAAGAGAAGATTACAAATTCAATTGTAGGGACATACAATGGAAGTATATCATATGAAGAAATTGCTGATGAAGAGAAGATTTTAGACTGTTGATGAAGAGAAGATTGTAGATTCCATTGCAAGTAATTGGAATGAGGAAGATCAATCTGAACTTCTCTGTGAGATACAAGCCATTACACTTCAAAACCTGCAAAATAAAAACAAATCAAACCACAAGTAATTGCCAGAAAACGAAATGCGTCATTGTAAAAAACACCCGATTTTAAAACGAATTTTCTGAGCAAACCAGGACGAATTAAAAAAAACTAAAACATGAGTTTTTTCGGGAACGGGGTGAATTAGGTAATATTATAAGAACTTTCTGAAATTCGCAGCCATTTGGGAGAAATTCAGGGTTCTTCGGAGCACTAATTTGCAGTGTGCGTGAGAGAAAATTGTTTTTTTTTTTTTAATTTATTTATTATGAAAACAGTCACGGTTTTGAGAAATAATCAAGGAACTAATTTCCTTACTTGAGGGAAAATGTGGCAGAATTCATGTGTGGTGGCATATGATGAATGACAAATGGATTATTTGAGGCAAACACATTATCACATGTGCATCAAATGCAAGTTGTATAAATTGAAAAGGACTCTGCCTTCATCTCCTTCATAGTTAGGAATTTGACTTTAGAAATTTCAAGCTTTTTATTTTTATTTTGCATGAAAGACGCATTGGCATGACTTTGTTTCAAAAATATTCATAAGGACAATTATTTCATTCATGCTTTATTTCATTTAAAAAAAAAAAAAAAAAATTCAAAAAAAAAAATTCAAAAAAAAAAAAATTCAAAAAAAATAAATAAAAAAAAATAAAAAAAATTGAATCAATGAAATGAATAAGTTATTTACTCACTTTTCTGAAGGTATTGATTAATTTTGGACTGATGATGAAAGATGAATGGCTAACTTTTTATTCATGATTTTTAGCAGCTGAAAAACCTCATTGTTCAAATCACCCTAACTTTCTCATACAAAATCAGATTTTGATGATTTAAGTATCGTTGGAAAGGTCTCAACAAGATCTATACAATGATAAATCCATCATTAGAGTTTGAAATGGCAAATAATGAAATAAATTGCTGAAAAGAAGCTACATTCAACTTGAGGCACTAATTCCAAAACAGGTATAAATTCTTGTGATTTTTCCTTTGAGAACTTGTTTCATTAATACAAATTCTTAGTTTTGTGTGTAAATATCATAGCTAGAGAGATTGATCACCTCTCTCCCTTTGATAATCTTACATTCCATTGCAGAAGAAGTATTAGTTTTTTTGCAGGTTCCAGGAGGAAGGACAAATAACTACAAGAGAATGGTGTCTCTCTAAGAGTCTCCCTTTGATAATCTTACATTCCATTGCAAAATAAGTATTAGTTGTTTTTGCAGGTTCTAGGAGGAAAGACAAATAACTACAAGAGAATGGTGTCTCTCTAAGAGACCAATTTGTTTCATAAGAGGATGATCAGCAACAAAGAGGAAATATGCTGATGCAAAATTAGATCCAAACACTTGAAAAACTTTCAGATACTATTGTCTCCATCACATCCATACCTCATAATAAACCATTCACCTCATTTCACTTCATATTTTCCATTTACATTCACATCCACTTTCCATTTCTTTTTGTCCATTCATAACCCACAAATAAAAGCAAGAGGCTCATTCACATGCTTATTGCCCATTGTCATTTCTCATTCACATGCTTATTGCCCATTGTCATTTCTCATTCACATGCTTATTGTCCATTTCCATTTCTACTCTCCATTGCCATCTTCCATTTTCATTTTCCATTTCATGTCATTTTCATTCTGCAAATAAGCCCTGCTGCAATGCAAATTATTGAGTCCATAGTCCTTTGAGTCTAAGTTCTTTGTAAAAACACCTTGAGGCTTGCATGCCTTAATGGCAAGTTCTCATGGTGACAAACAATGGGAATACATTAATGTCTCTTGTTCGTCAGATCTTCTAGGTGACTCGACATCAACAAAATCATTCGTACCTAGCAAGATGTGTTTAGGCATCTTGACTCTCATTGTCATCAATGGTGAGAGTTCTCGTGTTGACTAGTGGCATCCATTAATGGCCACTAAGTCAACAATTTCCTACTATGTTCGACATCAGAACATCTTTTCACATAGTAAGAATTATGCTAATGAGTTTTGAAGACATGAAGACTATTATTTTCAGCATTTTGGAGCAGATTTCAGCAAGTTTTAGTAGAAGCAATAAAAAGTCATCTCATCTCTTTATCCATGAATCCTCTTGTTCAGCCACTTGAAGAAGAATATGATCAGAATTTTGCAGCCACCACACATACACAACTCATCCACATTTAAGGTAAGTGAAGGTATGTTGTTTTCTAATTTTTAGTCATGTAATTCATTAGAATGTTAAAATTGTAACTTTGGAAAAATTCCTCACTCCCTTTTCCACATTGTCATATCTTTAGTTGGGGGGAAGGGACATCATTTCATATCCACATGTCATACACTATCACACATTTTCATTTCATTTCCATCCACATATACTTCCCAACCAACTATTGTTGCAACATGATTCAAAAGATTATATGCCTTGCAAATGATCAATTCATTGATGAAGTAGTTGATTCTAAATGTTTTCATGAACTTTGATGCAACAAAGAAAATAAAGCATTGTTACACAAGAACCAATGCTCAAAAAAAAAAAAAAAATGGTTGTCACACAAGAACCAACCATTGAAAAAAAAAAATGTGTTGCAATCAAATGTATTATGCTTTGCCAAAAAAAAAAGAAAATATCAAGAAGCAAAGTTTGGAACGAATCTATATGAGTCAAAGATCAACTCATGGACAAATGAATCATTGCAATAGTTGCATGAGGACATGCAACAACTTCAGTTGGGGGGTATGTTGAGTCTCAAAAATGTTCTCCATATTCATACATATTTCCATTATGTCATAACCATTTAGCTCTTATTTCATAACCATTTGACCCAAAACCCTACATCAAGTAACCATTTTCATAAATATATGGGTTAGGATCCTTGTTTTCCAAAGTTATTTATTTTATGTATTTTAAGTGAATTTATGATTAGAAACTAGAAAATTAACATAGTTTCATATATCTATATGTGTTATGAGTTTTGTGACATGTGTAGGTCAAAAGGAGACTTCTAGAAGACCCTTATGTGGCACTCTAAGGCCAAATTCGAATTTGGTTGGAGAAGATTATGGGATCAAGACGATATGTGTCTCACTTCCTTGTTGTGTTGAAACTCTAAGAGGATATGTGTCTCATTCCTCAAAGTTGTGTTGAAACTCTAGAAAGACATGTGTCTTATCATTTCCTATTTTGATTGTAACTCTAGAGATGGAGGGAGAGATTCATGGACTCCCATTAATGAGATGTCTCCTCATATTTTGTATAAATAGGAGAAGCTTTCTCCTATCATAGGTAATGAGAAAGTAATGAAGAAGTAATGAGAAAGTAATGAAGAAGTAGATTTGTAACTAAGTTCAAGATGGAATGGGATGTAGATTTGTGAGTTCTTTTTAATAGAGAAATTCAGTTCTTTGATGTTGTTTTGATTACAACTTTAAGGAGCTGAAGGACTTCACCAAATTGGTAGCAGAGGGCCCCTGCTATCCAAGGAGGCTTTTACATGTTTTCTAGATAAGTTGCTTTCAATTCTGTTTTGTCATATTTTCTTACTTAGATTGCTTTTTGAAATCATAGCTTTTAGCATAATTTTTCATGGCAGCCCGGGCATTTGCATATCTTTTGACTAATGACATGGAATCAATATTGTTCTGTTGTTAATTTATTTTTTCTTAGTTTTTGTTTAATTCCGGTATTGCTTTGTTTATTTCAGTCTTGCACATTTGCTTCAGTAGTTAGATTTAGATATATTAAATTTCTCATGTCATTTTCAGTTACCTCCGAAAGCCACAGATGGACTGATGGTGAGGGATTGTATTATGAAATGTGTAGTTTGATATTAATTTCCTTTCTGCAAATTTAGATATATTAAACTGCTCATAACATCTTCAGTTGCCTCCGAAAGCCACAGCTGGACTGATGGTGAGGGATTGTATTATGAAATGTGTAGTTTGATATTAGTTTCCTTTCCGCAAGTTAGATATATTAAATTGCTCATAACATCTTCAGTTGCCTCCGAAAGCCACAGCTGGACTGATGGTGAGGGATTGAATTATGGATGTGTAGTTTGATATTAGTTTCCCTTCTGCAAGTTAGAAATATTAAATTGTGCATGACATCTTCAGTTACCTCCGAAAGCCACAGCTGGACTGATGGTGAGGGATTGAATTATGAATGTGTGGTTTGATATTAGTTTACTTTCTACAAGTTAGATATCAGTTACTCAAGTTGTTTATGGTTACTTCCGAAAATCATAGATGGACTAATGATGAGGGATCAGAAGACAAGTTGATGTAATTTGATTTAGATTTACTTTATTGCAACTTTTGGATTTCTTTCAGCATAGTTTCTTTTGTGTTTAGACAGCAGCAGAATAGTTTGGTTTCATGCTCACTAGTTCATTGTTTTGATTTATTAGATTAGCAGCACCTTTTTCATTTCAGTAGCACATTTTCATTTCCTTTCAAGTTTTGTCATTGTATGTTTCAAATTCCTTTTTCGGTTTCAAGTTGGTAAATCATTATAAAGGACATCATTTCCTTGAATATCCATAACCATACTTGTCTTTTATTTAAAATTTCCATCTCCACTAGGAAACCAACCAAGATCAATAAAAATCCAAAAGCGACGAAAAGTAAGAGATAGGTTATCTTGCACATATAGTGCGCCTTGCCAGTCGGTTCACAGATCACGGTTGAATGGTGTGATACAGCGATTTAGGACACACTAAATTGACAAACAAATGACAAAAAGTAAGAGATAGGTTATCTTGCACATATAGTGCGCCACACTTCGTCAGCTTACGAATCCCTGGTTGATAATTTATGTTAGCAATTTAGGACACACTAAATTGACAAAACGGTGCGACGACAAAGTTAGAAATGAGAAATCAATAGGTATGTCACCTTTTGAAATTTACAGTTTTATGAAATCTTGATGTTGTTTTCCTACATCTCTTACGGGGGTGTTGAGTCTCAAAAGTGTTCTCCATATTCATACATATTTCCATTATGTCATAACCATTTAGCTCTTATTTCATAACCATTTGACCCAAAACCCTACATCAAGTAACCATTTTCATAAATATATGGGTTAGGATCCTTGTTTTCCAAAGTTATTTATTTTATGTATTTTAAGTGAATTTATGATTAGAAATTAGAAAATTAACATAGTTTCATATATCTATATATGTGTTATGAGTTTTGTGACATGTCTAGGTCAAAAGGAGACTTCTAGAAGACCCTTATGTGGCACTCTAAGGCCAAATTCGAATTTGGTTGGAGAATATTATGGGATCAAGAGGATATGTGTCTCACTTCCTTGTTGTATTGAAACTCTAAGAGGATATGTGTCTCATTCCTCAAGTTGTGTTAAAACTCTAGAAAGACATGTGTCTTATCATTTCCTATTTTGATTGTAACTCTAGAGATGGAGGGAGAGATTCATGGACTTCCATTAATGAGATGTCTCCTCATATTTCGTATAAATAGGAGAAGCTTTCTCCTATCATAGGAATGAGAAAGTAATGAGAAAGTAATGAAGAAGTAGATTTGTAACTAAGTTCAAGATGGAATGGGATGTAGATTTGTGAGTTCTTTTTAATAGAGAAATTCAGTTCTTTGATGGTGGTTTGATTACAATTTTAAGGAGCTGAAGGACTTCACCAAATTGGTAGCAGAGGGCCCCTGCTATCCAAGGAGGCTTTTACATGTTTTCTAGATAAGTTTCTTTCAATTCTGTTTTGTCATATTTCCTTACTTAGATTGCTTTTTGAAATCATAGCTTTTAGCATAATTTTTCATGGCAGCCCTGGCATTTGCATATCTTTTGACTAATGACATGGAATCAATATTGTTCTGCTGTTAATTTATTTTTTTTCTTAGTTTTTGTTTAATTCCAGTATTGCTTTGTTTATTTCAGTCTTGCACATTTGCTTCAGTAGTTAGATTTAGATATATTAAATTGCTCATGTCATTTTCAATTACCTCCGAAAGCCACAGCTGGACTGATGGTGAGGGATTGTATTATGAAATGTGTAGTTTGATATTAGTTTCCTTTTTGCAAATTTAGATATATTAAATTGCTCATAACATCTTCAGTTGCCTCCGAAAGCCACAGCTGGACTGATGGTGAGGGATTGTATTATGAAATGTGTAGTTTGATATTAGTTTCCTTTCTGCAAGTTAGATATATTAAATTGCTCATAACATCTTCAGTTGCCTCCGAAAGCCACAGCTGGACTGATGGTGAAGGATTGAATTATGGATGTGTAGTTTGATATTAGTTTCCTTTCTGCAAGTTAGAAATATTAAATTGTGCATGACATCTTCAGTTACCTCCGAAAGCCACAGCTGGACTGATGGTGAGGGATTGAATTATGAATGTGTGGTTTGATATTAGTTTACTTTCTGCAAGTTAGATATCAGTTACTCAAGTTGTTTATGGTTACTTCCGAAAATCATAGGTGGACTAATGATGAGGGATCAGAAGACAAGTTGATGTAATTTGATTTAGATTTACTTTATTGCAACTTTTGGATTTCTTTCAGCATAGTTTCTTTTGTGTTTAGACAGCACCAAGAATAGTTTGGTTTCATGCTCACTAGTTCACTGTTTTGATTTATTAGATTAGCAACACCTTTTTCATTTCAGTAGCACATTTTCATTTCCTTTCAAGTTTTGTCATTGTATGTTTCAAATTCCTTTTTCAGTTTCAAGTTGGTAAATCATTATAAAGGACATCATTGCCTTGAACAATTATAACCATACTTGTTTTTATTTTAAAATTTCCATCTCACATTAGGAAACCAACCAAGATCAATAAAAATCCAAAAACGACAAAAAGTAAGAGATAGGTTATCTTGCACATATAGTGCGCCACACTTCGTCAGCTTACGAATCCCTAGTTGATAATTTATGTTAGCAATTTAGGACACACTAAATTGACCAAACATTTTGGCGCCGTTGCCGGGGAAGTGTAACTAGGTAACCTTATTTCTTACATCTAAAAAAAATTAATAATTCTTGAGTATGCTCTCCTCCTGCACTTTGTGTGATCTGGAGGATCAGAAAAATGATTGTTATGTAAAAAAATTAATAATTCTTAAGTATGCTCTCCTCCTGCACTTTGTGTGATCTGGAGGATCAGAAAAAGAATTGTTATGTGAAAAAGAAAAAAAAGAGGAGACAATAAAACTTCATCATTTCAATTGATTCAACAATTTAAAAAAAAATTGTTTTCATGAAAAACTTTGATTTCAATAAATTGTTTTGTTTAATGAATATATATGTATATTTTTAAATTTTTGAAAATATCACATACCTAATTTTATTAAACAAATCAATTAAAAAAATGAAAAAAAAAAATTAAAAAATTAAAAAATTAAATTGTTTTGTTACTAAGATATATATGTATATTTTTATTTTTGAAAATATATATATAATTTTAATAACAAAATCATTTAAAAAAAAAAATTCAATAAATTGTTTTGTTTAGTAAATTACATATGTATATTTTTAATTTTTCAAAATACAACATGTGTAATTTTATTAACAAAACAAATAAAATCAAATCATTTTGCTTAGTAAAATATATATGTGTATTTTTAATTTTTAAAAATATAACATATAGTTTTATTAACAAAAACAAATTAAAAAAAAAATTGAAAAACAAAAACAAAACAAATCAATAAACAAAGCCATAGGCAACTCCATGGATTTCATTTTGTACTGCATTCAGAAATTGGTCAGTCAAGTGAACCTAGTCACCCAGCCCAGATTGATAAAAAATCAGCTTAAATCTCAGTGAAAGCCCTGTTTTCAGCATGTTTTTCTTGAAATCTTTGCTGCCTGAAATTGAAAATTATTAATCCTTTTTATAAAAATTTACAATTTCAGAGAAAAAAAAAAAGGAGAAGAAAATAAAACCAATCTATGGCTATCTTCAATCCTAGCTTTCAATGTGGCCTCAGTAGAAAATCTGCATTCATGTTCAAGCTTTGGCCTGAAACAAACTTGCAGTCTCCAGCTATACATGTCTATCTGTCACACGCTTTGACATTTCCCTGAAACCAAAAACATGTAAGTCCAAACGATGGTTGTCTCTACAGAGTTCAAGTTGTCTGAAATAGAAATAGCACAAGCTGCATTACGTAAAGAACAAGAAAAGATGAAGAGTTCAGTTCTCTGCAATGCCAGGTAGCAGAAACAAACTTGTTAGGAGAAAGTAATGCACAGCTTAGAAATGAAAATAAGAGAAATTTTGAGGAGGATGCCATGATTGCATTGTTCAGTGATCTGTCTGTGCTGTGATCGAATCTTAAAAAAAATTTCAAAATCATTCACACAGCCGAATGTAGCAGAACAGGAAAACGCAAAACAAAGAAAAACGTTAAACTTTGAAAGCACGATTTGGCCAAACGGAGATGAATTTGAAAAAAATAAAACATGGGTTTTTTCGCCAACATGGTCAATTAGATAACTCAGAAACCGTTTTAAGAAATTCGTGGCGGTCTGGGAGAAATGCTCGGTTCTTTGAAGGCCATTTTTGCCTGCCGCGTGAGGAAAAACGATTTTTTCTGAGTGAAGAATTTGAAAACGGCATTCTGCATTGATAATTCGGTTTCCTGATTTCTAGGAAGAGGAATTCTAATCAAAATCAAACTCTTATCATGGCATTCAATGCACATTCCACTCATTTTTGAATTTAATTCAATTTCGTTTTCTGAATGTTGGATTTCACATCTCCTTTATCATCTGCCCAGCGATTTTTGGTGCTTCAATGACATTATTAAACACCAACCATTATGATGTTTATTTTAAAGGGATGCCACATCACTATGGAAAGACATTAAGAGGGCATGGGGATGAATTGAGCAAACTACAGGAGGATATTATCAAGCACATGGTCGTGCAGATGGCACAATGAACCTTAGTAGCATAAA